>JAUNZM010000164.1:0-407063 GCA_033459285.1 Clamator glandarius
GGTTTTAGAAGGGTTTATTCATAGAAGGGTCACAAAACGGTTGGCTCAGAGAAGGGATGGGTCCTAGAAGATTCATAGAACAGTCAGGTAATGGAAGAACCTGGAGGTTCACAGGAGGTTCATGGAAGAGTCAGGCCATTGAAAGCCGCATCATAGAACAGACAGACAAGAGTCAGGTCATGGAACGAAGTGTTGTGTCATAGAAGGCTTGAGTCATGGAAGGGCCTTGTCATGTAAGAGGTGGCTCACAGAAGAGTTGAGTTATGGATGTGTCAAGTCATAGAGGAATAACAGAAGATTTCAGTCACAGAAGGTTAATAAAAGGGTTGGGTGATGGAAGTCTGAGATCATAGAATTTTCAGGTAAGAGCAGTATTGAATAATAGAAGCATGAGAGTTTATTTGGATAATAGAAGGGTTTGGTCATTGAAGGGACATTAAGGAGTCAGGAAATAGAAGGGTCAGGTCATAAAATGATTGGGTCATAGATTATTCAATTCCGAGAGGAGTCAGCTCATAGAAGGATGACAGAAGAATTGGGTCATAGGTGGCTTGATTTGTAGAAGGCTCAGACTCCATAGGAGTCGGACCACAGAGAAGTCACAGAAGAATGGGGTGGTAGAAGAGTTGGTTCATAGAAGAGATGGGTCATAGAAGGCTCATAGAAGAGTAACGTTGTACAAGGGGTGTGTCATTGAAGTGCTGGGTCATAGAAGCACTAGGTCGTAGATTGGTGATAGAACTGTTGGGTCATAGAAGTCATAAAAACACAGGTGGCAGCTCATTTAAGAGTCAGGTCATCCAAGAGTCAAGTCATAGAAGGGTCAGTTAATAGTAGGTTTGGTTCATAGAACAGTTGGGTCATCAAAGGATCGGGTTTTAGAAGAGTCGGGTCATAGATGATTTGTGTCACAGAAGAATCATAGAAGACTTGGGTCATAGAAAGTCACATCACAGAAGAGTCAGAGGATAGTCAAATCACAGAGGGGCATAGAAGGCTCATGTTACAGAAAGGTCTGATCATATAAGAGCAGGTCAAAGAAGAGTCGGGTTATAGATGTGTCGTATCATGGAGGAGTAATAGCATAGTTCAGTCATAAAAGACTCGTTGAGGCGTCGGGTCACAAGAAATCTCAGGTGATAAAAGATTTGGGTGGTAAGAAGCGTCATAAAAGATTTGAATCATGGAATAGTTGAGTCATAGAAGCATGAGAGTTTAGTCAGGAAAAGGAAGGAACAGGTCATAGAAATGTCTTAGAAGAGTCAGGTCATAGAGGAGTTGGGTCATACAAGAGGTGGGTCAGAAATTATCCAGGTCATAGAGGAGCTGGGTCATAGAAGGATGGTGAGACACAATCTGCCCAAGGGAAATCCAGTCCACTTCTCTTTCAGATACCCAGAAATGGAATCCGAGGAGACAATGTCTGGGCAAAGCCTTTAGATCTCCTGCCCATCCATTGGCCATTGCTAAAAAGGACATGTAATGTGGGGGTGATGGCAGTGGTCAGGGAGTTCCCCTCAACTCCATGACCTTCTGAAAATGATGGAGAGTGGCTGCATGTGACATCGTCCTTCTCACTCAGCTCCCTGGGATGCTGCCCCTCCTGTCCCACAGACTGGGAAGGACTGGGGTTGTTCAAGTGATCCCTGAGTCTTCACAGGTTGATCTCCCCCAGAGTCCTGCCCTGAGTCACAGAGGCTGGGAGACCTTGATGGGGAAGACAGAGACAAAGAGGACACAGGGAATCTCAGATCTGTCTCTACCTGCTCTTAGTAAACCCAGCAGTTCCCACACAGTGCCCTTTACTGTTCCTGAAAAAACAAACACTCATCATGCGTCCTTGAATCTAAAGTCTAAAGATCCAGGATGAAATGCTTTAATTCAGTCAATGGAACAGATCCTCCTGGCTTGGAGAAATGAGATCACTCCCTATAACAGTCCTGGGGTGGGACAAGTCTAATGGTGGGACAAGAGAAGTAATTCTTATGCCCAGGTATTTTTTGTACTAGAAGAAGACACTGCAGGGAAGAAGTTTCTCTGCCCAGCTGAGGGAGGGAACATCAGGGATGGCTTCAGCCTGTTTCTCAATAGGTTTCCCAGGAGCCCCAGGAACACCTCCAGGGAGCCCGGAAGGGCTGCTCCTGTGCTGCTGAGCTGGGCTGGGCTCCTGGCAAGGGGGCAGCATTACAAAGAGCCAGCTCTGGCTAGGGGCAGCTCCCCTGCAAAGCCCAGCAGGGCTGAGGGCACTGCCTGCAGGCAGCGAGAGGAGAGGAGGGAGGCAGGGAGAGGTGGAAGGCAAGGTGGAGCGTGAGGATGCTGAGAGCTCTCTGAGGGAGGAATCCTCACAGCCCTTTACAAGGTGAGCCTCTGGCTGTAGGACAATGCAGATGTGATTCCTGGAAGCTTCTCGTAACACCGGCACAGCCTGCAGCCTGTGGGATCTGTTGGGAGGAACCTTGCAGTTTCTCCAATGTAGAGAAAAAGGACGTGCTTTGGAGGAGGGCTTCCTGGCTGCACAGACAGAGGGACAGGGCATGGCAGCTGCCTTCACCCGGGGACATCTGCAGGGCGTGGAGCTGTGAGTGCATCCAGGGGTGTCCTGGGCTGGCCTTGAGAGTGGGGTTGCTGCCCCCCAGGCTCTGAGATGGGGCAGGAGCTCTGCCGCCTGCCAGTGTCAGTGCTCAGCCTGCCCGAGGATCTCCTTATGGAGAGCACGGATAGAAGGTGTGGATGAAAGAAATAACTCAGGAGGGAAGGCAAGAGGGAATAGCCTCAAGCTCCACCAGGGGAGGTTCAGGCTTGACATCAGGACACAGTCTGTGTGCCTGACTGCCTCTGCGCTGGCTTCTCTCAGCCTGACCCTCCCTCTGTTTCTCTCTGCTTCTCCCCTGGTCTCTGTTCTTGCTGTTGTTCTGTTCTCGCTGCCAGCTCTCTGGGGATGGGAGTTTAAGCTACAGAGTCACCCATTGACCTGGTGGCTCCTTTCCTGCAGTTGTGGCCACGGGAACCCATGTCCCAGCTTTCCTCTCAGCTCTGAGGCTGTGGGCAATGCAGTTAGTGGGGCTGGGGAAGGACCCGAATCTCCTTCATCAAATGCCATTCTGAGGACTCTGTGAGCTTCCCTCCAGGAGTCAAACCTGTCCTATTGCATCTTTGTGTTTCCTAAATGCCCCACGGAGAGGCGCAGAGATGCTGTGAAAGAGAAAATGCTGTTTGGTTTGTGAAATGAGCCGTGTTTTTCCTGGTTGAAAGCGAGGTGCTGAGACCTTAGGCAAGGGGGAGACATTGAGTAATGTGAGGTGGATCCCTCTGCTCTCAGCAGGACCTGGTGGCTTTTCACAGTAACCCAGGAGTGTGATCCCCTTCCATCTTAGCAAGGTGCAAGACCAGGACTGCTGGGAACAACAGTGAGGGACAGAGCAGCTCCCCTCCTCTGCACTGAGCCACAGGCAATGCTCTCCTCTTGCAGGACTCCTGTTCTCACTAAGTGCAGCAGAGATTCTGAGGAATTCTGACATCCAAGAACACTCCCCTGGGGTGATTGGGAAAGCTGTCAAACACTCAGACCTCTGAAACTGCTTCCTGGCAGCAGAGCAGGCTGACTCCTTTGATGCCAGCAGGTGGAGACTCTCCTCCACCCAGGACCAACCTCACATCCAGTCATGGAGCTGAAGAAAGGTCTCCTGCAAAAAGAAACAAGGAGTTTGTAGCAGGGTGAGGGTTTAAGAGAATTGAATTTGATTTTGCTCATTCTCCCCTTTCTTCCCATTAGCTCTTGCTCTAAGGACAGTGCTCCATACCCAGAGACAGCAGATGTCCAATGGCAGCTCCATCACTCAATTCCTCCTCCTGGGATTCGCAGACACATGGGAGCTGCAGCTCTTGCACTTCTTGCTCTTCCTGGGCATCTACCTGGCTGCCCTCCTGGGGAATGGCCTTATCATCACCACTATAACCAGTGACCACCACCTCCACACCCCCATGTACTTCTTCCTCCTCAACCTCTCCATTCTTGACATCGGCTCCATCTCCACCACTCTTCCCAAATCCATGGCCAATTCACTCTGGGACACCAAGGTCATCTCCTACTCAGGGTGTGCTACCCAGGTCTTCTTTTTCCTCTTCTTTATGATAGCAGACTATTTTCTTCTCACCCTTATGTCCTATGACCGCTACGTTGCCATCTGCAAACCCCTGCACTACGGGACCCTCCTGGGCACCAGAGCTTGTGACCACATGGCAGCAGCTGCCTGGGGTGTTGGCTTTCTCTTGGCTCTGTTGCACACGGCCAATACATTTTCCCTGCCCCTCTGCCAGTGCAATGCTGTGCACCAGTTCTTCTGTGAAGTCCCCCAGACCTTCAAGCTCTCCTGCTCAGATGCTGACCGCAGGGAGGCTGGGCTTCTCATGTTTGGTGTCTGTTTAGCATTTGTCTGTTTTGTTTTCATTGAGGTGTCCTATGTGCAGATCTTCAGGGCTGTGCTGAGGATCCCCTCTGAGCAGGGACGGTACAAAGCCTTTTCCATGTGCCTCACCTGGCCGTGGTCTCCCTGTTTGTCAGCACATCAGTGTCTGCTCACTTAAAGCCCTGCTCCATCTCCTCCCCATCCCTGGACTTGTTGGTGTCATTTCTCTACTCGGCGATTCCTCCAGCAGTAAACCCCCTCATCTACAGCTTGAGGAACCAGCAGCTCAAGGATGCAGTGTGGAAACTGATGACTGGGCGTCTTCTTGAAGCAATAAACTGCCAAATGTATTTTACATAGAAGTTCTAACAAAATAAATTGCATTCAAATCATGTCTGCATTTATTGTTGCCATTTGCAGTGATCTTTTAACTTTGATAATGTTGCGGCCTCCTTTCTCATTCAGTGTCTTTTCCTTGGTGACTGAGTTGTTGTGTAAAGGAGAAGCCTTCTAGAAATTATATTTTTCCTGAGACCCATCCTCCAAAGCCTTTTTTGAGCTGTAGGGAAAGTTCCTGTGTGCATGGGTGGAAGAGTCTTGGCATGGCAGCACCACCAGTCAGCACCAGTGCTTGATCTCCCAGAGCTGCTCTCTTTCCCCTTCGACGTTCTCCTTCTCATCTCCTGCCTTGCTGTAAGACCTGAGGGCTCTGGCAGCTCAGTCACAGCCGTGCTGGGTGGCAGTGCTGTGCCCGCAGGCAGGGACAGGCCGTGGGCTCTTGTGTGACAGAGCTGCATCCAGAACAGCCTTTGCATAAAGCAAGGGGATCTCCTCAGGGCAGCGCCTGAAGGCGGAGATCTTTTCCTAAATTTCCTCTCAGAAACTTGCCCATGAATGTTGCTGACGGGTGCAAACACTAGTGTAGAGATAGCAGTGTAGATGTGATGGGTTGGGGCAGGCTACAGTTTCCCTTCACAGCCAGGCCTCCTACAAGAGACCTTAAGGACCAGCAGAGATGACCCCCAAGCCAACCATTCCAGCCCATCCATATCCCGACTCTTCTATGAATCAGTGTTTCTATAACTTTTATTTGACGCTTCTGTGAGGCAACTCTTGAATGACTCTGCTACGATCCAGCCCTTCACAGAATGGTTTTGGTTGGAAAAGATCTTTAAGATTGAGCCCAACCAGTGATCCAGCCCTACTACACCCACCACCAAACCACGTTCCCACATAAGACATCTGCTTGTCTTTTAAACACCTCCAGGGATGGTGACTCATTCACCTCCCTGGGCTGAGTATTCCAATGCTTGACAACCCATTCAATAAAGAAATTCCTCCTAATATCTGACCTAAATCTCCCCTGACACATCTTGTGACCACTTTCCCTTGTCCTGTCACCAGCTACCAGGGAGAAGAGACCAACTCCTGCCTTGCTGCAACTGCCTTTTTGGTAAATGTGGGGAGCGATGAGTTCTCCCTTCAGTCTCCTTTTCACCAGACTAAACAACCCCACCTCCCTCAGCTGCTCCTCGTAATTCTTCTGCTCTAAACTCCTCCCTAGCTTCATTATGCTTCTCCGGACGTCGTCCGGCATTCCAACGTCCTTCTTGTGGCAAGAGGCCCAAAACTAAACACGGGGCTCGAGGTTTGGCTTGACCAGTGCCAAGTTCAGGGGCACAATCACTTCCCTGGTCCTACTGGTCACACTGTTCCTGATGCAGGCCAGGATACCGCTGGCCTTCTTGGCAGCCTGGGCCACCACTGGCTCATGTTCAGCCAAGTATCAACCAACACTCCCAGGTTCTTTTCCACCGGGCAGTTTTCCAGCCCCTCTTCCCCAAACCTGGAGCACTGCAGGGGTTGTTGTGAGCCAGGTGCAGGACCCAGCACTTGGCCTACAGTTCTCTGCAGTAACAAGTCCCTGTGGAGGCTTTGTCAGGAGCTGAGACCAATCAATACTACAAGCTCTTCTAAGTTCTGCTTTCACCTCTGAAAACTTTGCTCCATGTTCTCTGAGTAGCTGAGGTTTAAGGACTGAGCAACAAATACACACAGGATCAAATTAAAATACAGAAAGTCTTAACGAGCTCTTTCTCTTCCTGAAGTTTTCTTCAGGTCTTCAAGCCTTGTTCAGCTCACTGCAGTCATTTCCCAGTGTGGTTAAAGAGGAAGATTTCAAAGTGCACCTGACATATATTTTAGTAGTTTTTGGTTGAGAAAAGAGGTGACAGAAGCATTCTCCAATTGATGTTTGAGCAGAGTCTCTCCTCGGGAGGTCTGGAGGCTGGACTAGAGACTCCCAGCAGTCTCTTTCCCACCAGCCCTTCCAGGAGCCTGTGCCTTGACCATGTGCTCAATGAGAAAGGAGAAAGCTGGAGTTAAGGGCCTCTGCATCTAATATTCAAAGGAGAGTTCAGGGGAAAGGGAGCTCAGGTGACCTCTAGCCCAATGCTCAGCTCCAAGCAGGGACAGCTCTGAGGTCAGACTCGGCTTCTCAGTCAGTGTCAGCATCCATGGAGAGAGTTCACACAGGAGCCAGGCATCTAAGCCCCCATTACAGAAACAGAGATGAGGCACCTGACCAGCTCTGTGCACACAACCATCGGTGGGCGAGGCCTCCTGAGATTCCTTTGAACATCCAACTTCTTCTCCAGAGGAGCGAGATCCTTCTGCAGGTCTCTTGGCACATCTCCAGCCCAAGGCTGGAAACCAAATTCAAACACACTGACTTGGGTCCTGTCAGATTAATCACTAAAAGGTGGAGGGATCTCGATGTATCCAGGTTCCTGTAGCTGATTTAAGACCTCCAAGAAAGGAGCAGTTTTGAACTGTCATTGCCATTAGGTCATTTCATATTTGATGATTCTGCTCCCCACTGTCTGTCACTGACACCCAGAAACCTCACCTGATTTTCCTTCCTCTCTTCCCCAAACCTGACCAGGTGATGGGAAAAAGGAAGAAGAATGGTCCTTGGCCTCTGTGAATCCGCTGGGTCTGGCACTTGGAGAACAAGCTAGGAAGTGACTCTGCAAGTCTGACAACAAGACCCATGGACAGAGGGGTGGGTGGAGGCTCCAGGTGATGCTGCTTGGGGCCCTGAAGGCCCTTGGATGCTCTCAGAGACCTGACGCTGCCCCACGGGTAGAGAGAAGGAATGAACCACACAGAGCCTTGACCGCTGATATGGTGGGATCCCGTGGAGAAGAGCCAGGCTGGAGCAGGGGAGAAGCGTGAGGAGGAAGGAGCAGCAGAGCTGTTCTTTACTGACTTTTAACCCCCTCTTCACCATCCTCCATGTTCCTCCAGGCCTTGGGGTGGGCAGAGCAATTGGGAGTAATGGAGTCATTTGAGCCTGGAAGAAAGTGTGAGGAGATGGACTTTAATGTTTTGTCCTTGTTTCTCACAATCCAAATCTTTCTTAACTGGTAATAAATTAAAATGTCCTTCAGGAAGTGAATATGTGTCTGCCAGTGACAGTCATTGATTCTTGACCTCCTTTGCTTTCTCTTGACCCCTGAGCTTCTCTGGTTCATTCTCTCCCTCTGTCCAGTTGGTTCTGGGCAGGGAGGGAGCAGCTGGGAGGGATCTGGCTGCTGGCCAAGGTTAACCCACCACAGGACACATCAGGGCTGCCGTGTCCAGTACGGGGCTCCCAGCACAAGGAAGACCCTTTCCAGCCTGGAGTGAGTCCTGCTGAGGCCAGAAGGATGGTTGGAGCACATCATGGACAAGGAGAGGGTGGAAGAGCTGGGGTCTGAGAATCCTTTTGGGATGAAAAACTGATCAAGGACCCAGTGCAGCTGGGGGAACCTAGTCCACAGACTTTCTCAGTATTTGATGAAACTGGCAAGAATAACATTTCTTTTTGGACAAAATTATCACAATGAAGAAAAACTAAAAATCAAACCACATCAGCCACCAAAGAAAGGCTATTTCTTCAGTGCATTTCATTGTGAGTGATAGGCAGAAGAAGATGGGACATCACTGATGCTTAGAAAGTCCAGTAAGAAGTTTACAGACTGTGTCCTTGAGCTGCTGGTTCCTCAGGAGGTAGATGAGGGCGTTCACTGCTGGAGGCACCACTGAGTACAGGAATGACACTACCAGATCCAGGGATAGGGAGAAGATGAAGGGGAGCTTCAGGTAGGTAAATATGCCAGTACAGACAAACAGGGAGAGCACAGCCAGGTGAGGGAGGCACATGGAAAAGGTTTTATGCCGTCCCTGCTCAGAGGGGATCCTCAGCACGGGCCCTGAAGTTATATCACAATATTCACGGACATCACAGATGTCACTGAAGTCGCAATAATCACAGATGTCATAGATTTCACAGATATCATTGATGACACAGTCATCACATTTGTGACAGATGTCACTGATGTAACAATAATCAAAGACAAAAGAGATATCGCAGATGTCACTAAAGTCAGAATAGTCTAAGACGTAATAGATGTCACTGATGTCAAAATACTCAGTGATGTCATAGAATTCACAGATGTCGCAATAGTCAATGACATCACAGATATCGCTGATGTCAATGATGTCACTAATGTCACAGATGTCACTGACATTAAAGACGTCCCATATGTCAGTAATGTCACTATGATCACTGACATAATAGAGCTTAGATATATCACTGATGTCACAGTAGTGACAGATGTCACATACAGCACTGATGTGACAATAGTTACACATGCAACGTCACTGATGTTACAATCGTCACAGACTTCAAAGATATCAATAATGTCAATGATGACAGAATAGTAACAGAAATCACAAATATCATTGATGTCACACTAGTTACAGATGTCACACATGTCACTGATATCACAGTAGTCACTGACATCACAGATGTCACGTATGTCAATGAAGAAACAATCGTAAAAGATGTCACTGATGTAACAATTGTAAAAACCGTCAGAGATGTAACAGGTGTCATTAATGTCACAATAGTCAAAGACGTCACTGATGTCAAAATAGTCAATTATGTCAAAGATTTCACAGATGTCAAAATAATCACAGACGTCTCAGAAGTCACGTATGTCATAATAGTCACAGACATCACAGATGTCACAGATATCAATGATGTCACAATAGTAACTGACTTCAGAGACATCACTGATGTCACTGATGTCTAAGCAGTAAAAGATGTCACAAATGTCAATGATGTCTCAATAGTCACACATGACACAGATTTCACTGATGTCAATGATATTCCACTACAGATGTCACAGATTTCACTGATGTTACAATAGTCACAGAAATAACAGCTGTCATAGATGACACTAATGTCACAATAGTCAAGGTTGTCATAGATGTCACTGATGTCTGCGATGATTGTGACATCAGTGATATCTGTGACATCTGTGACTATTGTGACAACAGTGACATCGATGTTGCCTGTGACTATTGTGACATCAGTGACCTCTGTTTCATCTGTTACTATTGTGACATCAGTGAGAGCAGCGACATCTGTGACTATTGTGACATCAGTTACATGTGAGACGTCTGTGATATATATTTACATCAATGACATCAGTAGCGTCTTTTACTATTGTGACGTTAGTGATATTAATATGTCTGTGATGATTGCGACATCAGTGACATCTATGATGATTGTGGTATCAGTGAGATCAGTAAGGTCTGTGATGTCTTCGAATATTGATACATCAGTGATATTTGTGACTATTCTTCCATCAGTGACACCTGGGACGTTTGTGTCGTCTGCGTACTATTGTGATCTGAGAAACATTTTAACGTCACTGACTATTGTGACATCACTGACATCTGTGAAAGTTTTGACAATTTTGGCATCAGTGACTTTTTAAAATTCTGTGAAGATTGTGCCATCAGTGACATCAGTGAAGTCTGAGACGTCCTTGAATTCTGTTATCACAGAATCATAGAAGAACCAGGTTGGAAGAGACCCACCGGATCATCAGGTCCAACCATTCCTATCAAACACTAAACTGTGCCCCTCAGCACCATATCCACCTGTGCCATAAACACCTCAAGGGAAGGTGAATCACCCCCCTCCCTGGGCAGCCTGATCCACTGCCCAATGACCCTTTCTGTGAAAAATTTTTTCCTAATATCCAGCCTAAATCTCCCCTGGTGGAGCTTGAGGCTATTCCCTCTTGTCCTGTCCCCTGTCACTTGGGAGAAGAGCCCAGCTCCCTCCTCTCCACAACCTCCTTTCAGGTAGTTATAGAGAGCAATGAGGTCTCCTCTCAGCCTCCTCTTCTCCAGGCTAAACAACCCCAGCTCTCTCAGCCCCTCCTCATAAGTCCTGTTCTCCAGCCCCTTCACCAGCTTTGTTGCTCTTCTCTGGACTCGCTCCAGAGCCACAACATCCTTCTTGTGGTGAGGGGCCCAGAACTGAACACAGGATTTGAGGAGCGGCCTCACCAGTGCCGAGTATAGAGGGAGAAGAACCTCCCTGGATCTGCTGGTCACGTCATTTCTGATCCAAGCCAAGATGCCATTGGCCTTCTTGGCCACCTGGGCCACTGCTGGCTCATGTTCAGTCAGCTGTCAACCAACAACCCCAGGTCCTTCTCCTCCAGGCAGTTTCCAGACAGACTTCTCCTAGTCTGTAGCTGCTCAGGGTTGTTGTGCCCCAAGTGCAGGACCCGGCATTTGGCCTTGTTAAACCTCATGCCATTGGACTCCGCCCAGCGGTCCAGCCTGTTCAGATCCCTTTGGAGCCCCCCGACCCTCCAGCAGATCCACACTTCCACCCAGCTTAATGTCGTTTACAATCTTGCTAAGGAAGCACTCGATGCCTTCATCCAGGTCATTGACAAAGACATTGAACAGGGTTGGACCCAGCACTGAGCCCTGGGGAACCTCACTTGTCACTGGCAAGTCTGGTACAAGGCATTTAAGCCTGGTGTAATGTTGTTTAGACTGATTAAGACTGGTTAAGACTGGTATAAGGTGGTTAAGTCTGGTTTAGACTGGTTAAGTCTGGTATAATATGGTTAAGTTAGTATAAGGCAGTTAAGTCCAGTAAAAGGTGGTTTAGACTGGTTTAGACTAATTTAGACTGGTTAAGTCTGGCATAAGGTGGTTAAGTCTGGTATAAGGTGCTCTGGTGCCTCCTAGGAGGTGGAACCTGTGATCCTGGTTATTTTCCACATGGCAGATGTTCCCAGCCCAGATGGTTCCATTTGTGTTTAACTGTTCCAGCCTTGCCCTGTGCTCCTTCACCCTGATTGGATTTGTTTCCTGAGTGCTGTATCGCTGACTCTAGGCTGTGCAGGGAGCCATCGTGGCCTGGATGCTGAAGATCCATTCTAATTTAGCCTCCTGCTTGTTTTCTTGTGATTTTCAGCATGGTCCTTTATTCCAAACTGGATTTCCACTGCTTTCTGGGTTTGGCAGCGTAACTTCTCCAGTCAGGAGATGGAGGAGGCAGGGACCAGCATTGCAGTCAGGTCTCACCCTGCAAGGAACGGGGGCTCAGACCCTTGGGAGTTGTCCAGGTCTCTCTTCTGCTGGAGCCTTGAAGCAGCCGGTCCCCAGAATGGACCTTCTGGTGTGTAGGGAGCCCTGAATCTGTGGAGGGAGAGCATGCTAAGCATTCCTCTCACGTTTTGAAAGGGTATTTTCTTCCTTTCCTGGAAAAATCATGCTGTGAACACGCCGGACATTAGAGGAATGTGTCCACTGAGGGTTTATACTGGCTGGAGAAACAAAGCAGCTTCAAGCTGCCCTGGAAACCTGATGTGAATCAGGAGATGAAACTGAGTTTCCTTGATAATTTTTTATTTCCTTTGAACGGACACAATCTCATTCATTCTATCTTGTCCTCATCTCCTGGTCTTTGCAAGGAGTCTTCCATCAATGCCGTCAGGATACAGACTGGGAGAGTGGGGCAAGCTGATCAAGCCTCCATCCCTGGGTCTGCCGCAGGATTATTTCCTTGGCTCAGACTCCGTGTGGTGTTCAGTGCATATGGGCACAGATCAGACCCTGCTCTGCTGGTTCTTCAAGTCTCTTGCAGGTTGCCCAGCTGTAAGAGCACACTCCTGCACGATCCAGCCCGGCACACTGACACTCTTTAGCTGTACATTGATGTTTTCACCTCTGGGACAAGTTCTTGGGTTAGTCCCTGAGAGAAACTAGAAAAAGCCCTAAGCCTTGAGGTTTTGCCCTAAGGAGATCCCCTTGCTCTATGGAAAGTCAGTTCTGGAGGCTGCTCTGTCCCACAGGTGCCCAGTGCCTGTCTCTGCCTGCGGGCACAGCACTGCCACGCAGCATGACTGGGACCAAGCCCAGAGCCCTCACGCCTTACAGCAAGGCAAGGGGTGAGGAGGAGAGTGTGGAAGCGGAGAGAGAACAGCTCTGGGAGATCAAGCACTGGTGCCTGGCAGTGCTGCCGTGCCACAATTATTTTCCCCTCCACCCATGCCCAAAGATGTTCTCCCTGCAGCTCTAAAAAGGCCTTGGAGGAAAGATATCAGGAAACAGAAGTCATTGAATATCCCTTTATTTTGTTGAAACACACAGAGAGCACAGCTCCACATTTACACAGCCAGTCATCAAGAAAAGAGAAGAAGACAGTGAATTAAAAACAGGATGACAAGATTATCACAATTGAAAAACCAGTAACACCAACAACAAATGAAAAAGCAAGTCTGGACCTGCCATGAGATGCATGATAACTGCTATACAGAAGGTGATGAGCAGATCATTTCAACAGAGAACTATCCAGTTATTAGTTTCCACACTGCATCCTTGAGCTGCTGGTTCCTCAAGCTGTAGATGAGGGGGTTCAGCGCTGGAGGCGCCACTGAGTACAGAACTGCAACCACAAGTTCCAGGGGTGGGGAGGAGATGGAAGGGGGCTTCAGGCATGTGACCACAACCATGCTGATAGACAGGGAAACCACAGCCAGGTGAGGGAGGCAGGTGGAAAAGGCTTTGTGCCGTCCTTGCTCAGAGGGGATCCTCAGCACAGCCCTGAAGATCTGCACATAGGACACCACAATGAAAACAAAACATCCAAATCCTACTACTACACTGACTATAAGAAGCCCAACTTCCCTGAGGTAGGAGTGTGAGCAGGAGAGCTTGAGGATCTGGGGGATTTCACAGAAGAACTGTTGCACAGCATTGCCCTGGCAGAAGGGCAGGGAAAATGTGTTGGCTGTGTGCAGCAAAGCAGTGAGAAACCCAGCGCCCCAGGCAGCTGCTGCCATTCTGAGACATGCTGAGCTTTCCAGAATGACACTGTACTGCAGAGGATCACAGATGGCAATATAGCGGTCGTAGGCCATGACAGTGAGAAGATAAAATTCTGCTGAGAGCAGGAATGGAAAAAGAAAGACCTGTGCAACACATCCTGCATAGGAGATGGCCCTGTCTTCCCAGAGGGAGTTTGCCATTGATTTTGGGACAGTAATGGAGATGGATCCCAGGTCAAGGAGGGAGAGGTTGAAGAGGAAGAAGTACATGGGGGTGTGGAGGTGTTGGTCACAGGCGATGGTGATGATGATGAGGCCATTTCCCAGCAGGGCAGCCAGGTAGATGCCCAGGAAGAGCCAGAAGGTCAAGAGCTGCAGCTCCCGTCTGTCTGTGAATGCCAGGAGGAGGAACTGGGTGATGGAGCTGCTGTTGGACATCTGCTGTCTCTGGGCACCAGGATCTTTCATAGAGAAAAAGACAGTGACAAGTTAGAGGAGATTTTTCTGAGCTAAATCAAATCCATGTCTTAACAGACTCCCCCCCCCTGCTAAGCACACCCTTTCCCTTTTCTAGGAGACCTTCCTTTCAACTCTGAGGCTACATCCTCAGTGGTTCAGGCTGTGTGGGAGTAAGAGCAGAGCATCTTCCTGTGGCTATGGCTAAGTCATCCCTGACACAGAGACCTGAGTAGGGGCAAACACCGATTCTTGTGTCGAAATCTGTCCTGTGAAAACAATGCTGAAGCAGTGCCTGTGATCCCAGTGCTAAGAAGCAGGAATGGTAAAGGCAGATTAAGAGTTCTAGATGCTAACATCTCCCCCACATCTGTTCTAGGCAGTGTTCTTGGATGTCAGAAAGCCTCAGCATCTCTGTTGTGCTGTGGGAGAACAGAGGGAGTCCTGCGAGGTGAGAGCATTGGCTGTGGCTCAGTGCAGGAGGGGAGCTGTTCTGTCCCTCGCTCTTGCACCCATCTGCCCTGTGCCTGGTCCTTTCTGAGAGGAAGCGGGATCACACCCTCATGGTACCCTGAAAAGCCACTGCTGAGATTACAGGGATCCACCTCACACCACTCAAGGTCTCACCCTTTCCTAAGGTCTCAGCACTCCACTGAGACAAAGCCCCAGACACAAATCTCAATTTCAAAACAAAATAGCATTTCTCTCTTGTAGTATCTCTGTGCGACTCCACAGGGCTTTCAGGAAAAAAAAAGGTGCTACAGGACAGGTTTGCATCCTGCAGGGAAGCTCATAGCTTGGAAGAACTCCTCAAGGAGACTCAAGTGTCCTTAGGATGGCATTTGATAAAGAAAGATGAAGTTCCTTCCCCAGCCCCACTGCCTGCACTGCCCACAGCCTCACAGTTCAGAGCAGCGCTGGGACACAGGTTCCCATGAACACAACTGCAGGAAAGGAGCCAGCAAGGCAGTGAGTGACTCTGCAGCTGGAACTCCTGTCCCCAGAGAGCCTGGCAGTGAGAATGAGAAAACAACATCAAGAAGAGAGACGAGAGGAGAAACAGGGAGAAAAAGGGAGAGGGTCTGTCTGCAAGAGGCCAGGGCAGAGGCAGACGGGTATGCAGACAGTGTTCCCCTTACCAAAGGATGGGGAGGGATGGGCCAGCTTTAGAAGATCCCTCCAGGAACCTCATCTGTCCTACAGCCAGAGACTCACCATGGTCAGGGCTGTGAGGATTTCTCCATCAAAGAACTCTCAGCATCCTCCCATCTCAGCCTCACTTTAACCTCTCTCCTACTCTCTCCTCCTTGCTGCTGGCAGGCGGTTCCCTCAACCCAGCTGGGCTTTGCAGAGGAGCTGCTCCTGGCCAGACCTGGCTCTTTTATGAACTCCTGTGTCATTATGATCTCATTCCATGCAAGGAACCCAACCAAGCTCAGCAGCAGAGGAGCAGCCCAAGGCAGCGCTTTCTCTGCCCCTCTGGGCTCCCTGGAGGTGTCCCTGGGGCTCCAGGGAAACCTGCTGAGAAACAGGCTGACGCCATCCCTGATGTTCCCTCCCTCAGCCGGGGAGAGATACTGTCCTGCATTGTCATTGCTCCTGTTAGAAAAATATCTGGCCATGAGTATCACTTTTCCCCTTCATTAGACAGGACCCCAGGAAGGTGACAGGGAATTCTCTCATTTCTCCGAGCTGCAAGGTTGTATTCCATTGAGTGACTTCAGGCATCCTGGGTCTTTAGACCTGTGGCTGGAAAGACACTCAGATCTCTTCTCTCCCAGCCATGTCTGTGCTCTAAGCAAAGCAATTGCACACATGGGGTCCTGGACACTTGGTCCCAGGTTTCCTTCTGTCAGGGATGAGCTTGCCTGGTGCCACAGCTGCAGGGCTTCAGCCCCAGTGGGCAGCAATGTCCTCAGCCAGGGGCACAGGCAGGAGGAGCTGGAGCTGTCAGTGCTGTTGACAGAGCTGTTGCTGCTTCAGGAGCCATTAAAGAAGAAATATATACTAAGTGGCCACTGCTAAATCTAAGAAGGGACAGATCTGAGATTCCCTGTCTCCTCCTGTCTTCCAGCTTCCCCAGCAAGGTCTCCCAGGCATCTGTGACTCAAGGCAGGACTCTGGTGGAGATCTGTGAGTGGTAGATGGGAAGCAAGTCAGGAATCACTTAAACAACCACAATCTTTCTCTGTCTACAGGACAGTGAGGCCACTCTCCATCATCTTCCAAAGGTCATGGAGACTGGGGGAACTCCCTGACCACTGGCATCACTCCGGCATTGAATGTCCTTTTCCCAAATGGCCAAAAGTGTACAGGAGAGAGGAAGGCTGTGCCCCAGACCTTGTCCACTCAGATCCTGTTTCTGGATGTCTGAAAGAGAAGGGAACTGGATTTCCCTTGGGCAGATTTTGTCTCATGTTCTTCTAATTACTCAACTCTTTTATGACCTGACTCCTCTAGTACCTTACTCCTCCATGACCAGACACTTATATGACCCAGTCCTTCTGTGACCTGAACCTCCAACGACCTCACTCCTCTAACAACTCTTTTATAACCCAAGGCTTATATGACCCTTCTATGACTTTTCTATGACTCAGCTCTTTTATGTCCTGAGTCTTCTGTGGCCCTTAGATCACCCACATTTTCTTTGAAACTTTTATGATCAGACCCTTCCAAACCTTTTCTATCCCTTCTATGACCTGACCTTCCCTTTACCCAACTCTTCTATGATCTCACTCTTCTATAACACAACACTTCTGAAAACTGACCCTTCTACAACTCAAGCTTTCTGTGACACAACCCTTCTCTTACTCTTATAGACTTTCTATGGCCGACTCCCCTGTGACCCATATAATCTATAACCCAACTGTTCTGTGACCCATCTCTTACACGTCCGGGCCATTCCATGACTCCAGTATTCCTTGACCCAACCCTTCTATCGCCTTCTATGACCTGCTTGTTTTCTAACTCTTCTATGACATGAATTTCTAGGACCAAACTCTTCTGTGGCATGAATCAGCTCTGCTGCAACACCTCTACGATCAGACACATCTATAACCAGACTCTTCTATGACCCAACTCTTCTGGGACCCTAAGACTACTTGACACCTCTTTGACCTGACCTGCTATGATGTGAATCCTCCAAACTCCTAAATGACTGGAGTCTTATATGATCTTCATTTTCTATGACCCAGCGCTTCTATGATGCAAACTTTCTCTGACCCAACGCTACCATGTACCTTCCAAAACAAACTCTTCTATGAGCTGACTCTTCCACAACCGCAGTCTTCATGACCTCAATCATCTATAAACTGAGACTTCTATGACCCAGCTCTGCTAGGAGACTTCTATGACCCAAACTAGCTATTAGACTTCTATGACCAAACACTTCTATGAACCATCTCAAACCAAACACTTTGGTTACTCCTCCATGACCTGAACCTTCTGTGACCTGAAAATTATCACACTGAAATGCTCTAATGCTCAACTATGACCCAGCCCTTTTATGATCCTACACTCCTATTACCCAACTCTTCTGCCACTGCATGGAGCTGTGAGAGCCTTGACATCTCCCAAAACTCCACCTGCCTGTATTTGGAATTATATGGAATAACTGCTCCCACTTTGATTCAGCAACGTGAGATTGTTCATGCCACCAGTGTTATTGTAGCCAAAGCCAGATCTGCCTTCCCAGGGCCTGGGGGTCAGGGCTTGGCCTTTCTGCTTCACCAAGCAAACCCAGGCTTTTCTAAGCATCACAGCTGCCTGCACAGTGCCTTTGTCTGCCTGCAATCATGGCCTCCAATTCTTGGCTCTAACGAGTCCCTGGGGAGGCTTTGTTGCTAACAATCCTCAGTGAGACCAATTAATACTTCAAGGTACTCTGAGTTCTGCTTTTGACTTCTTGAGAGCTTCAGTCCACCTTCTCTAAGAAGTTGAAGTTCAAGGACTCATCAGCAAATCCACCCTGGGTCTCATTAAAGTAGAGAAAGCCTTAACGAGCTCTTTTTCTGCCTGGAGATTTCTTCAGGTCTTCAAGCCCTGCACAGCTCCTTGGAGCCATTTCCCAGTGTGGCTGAAGAGTAAGATTTCAAAGTGCACCTAAGAAAAATATATTTTAGTTTAAACTTTGTATACTTTTCAAAATCATAGAATGGTTTGGGTTGGAAAGGACATTGAAACCCATCCAGTTCTAACCCCCTTGCCATGGGCAGGGACACCTCCTTCTGGAACAGGCTGCTCAAGGCTCCATCCAGCATGACCTTGGACACGTCTGGAAATGGAACATCCACAGCTTCCCTGGGCAACACGGGCCATTAACTCACCATCATCTTTGTGAATGATTTCTTCCTAATCTCTAATCTAAATCTTCCCCGTTCCATTTCAAAACTATTCCCTCTTGTCATTATCATTCCATGTCCTTAGGTAGGACCCTCCCTTACTTTCTTGTGACCAAATTCAGGTACTGGAGGGTCACTAAAAGGTCTCCTCGAAGCTTTGTCTTCTCCAAGGTTAGGGTTTTCCAGGAGACAATCAATATTTCTTTGGAAAATCTCTTTTGAAAGGGCATGGGATTAGTGGAGGTCTCTTGTGAGTGAAAACAAGCAAGCGTCCTGGTGCCCAGGTCCATCTCCCCAGGGCAATCCTCAGCTGGCCAAGTCTCTGCCCATGGTAATCCATGGAAATATTTTTTTTTTTATTGTGGACTGAGCTAAAATTATTTTAATAGGGGAAAGAGTATAGATAAAAACCAACATAAACTAAAACCAAAGTACTTGCCACCTCCCCTAAGTAGACTGATACCCCACCACTCTACCACCACCCATCACCCTGAACAATAAAAATATCCACTTCTTCTGCCACAGCTATTATAGCTAAGCGTGTCATCTCTGTTATGGAATCTCTCTCTGGTAAGCCAGGGTCAGCTCTCCTGGCTGTGTCCCCCTGACAACTTCTTGCCTGCCCCCAGCCCCTCACTGGGTAGGAGAAGAAGGAGCAACTCTTGATGCTGGGTAAAGGAGAAAATCGCCACCCTCACTCTTCTGGCACCAGGATGATGCCGCAGGACCCAGTGAGTCTCACATTTCAAAAGGAAAGTGGAGAGGACCTGGAGGAGGTCTGCCAGGATGGAGTTAGGGGCCACAGTGTTAGGGGTGAGGACGCACTTTGGCCTGCTGGGGGAGGCTTGGGGCAACCTGCTAAGTGGGTCTCTACATCGTATGCTCATAGAAAACCTGGGGAAAAGAGAGCTCAGGTGATTTCTAATCCAATGCCAGCTCCAAGCAGTGCCAGCTCTGAGGTCAGATCAGGCTGCTCAGTCCATGCCAGCATCCACAGAGAGAGTTTAAGCATCAACAAGGCCCTTAGGCCACGATTAGAAGAAAGGATTTTGGCATTTCACCAACTCCATGAACACAGCTATCGGTTGCCTACGGCTCATGTGACATCTGGGAACATCCACCTTCTTTTCCAGGGGACTAGGATCCTTCTCCCAATCTCCTGGCCCATCTTCACCCTGTGGGGGCCTTTAGGCTGGAAAGAGAATTCAAACACAATGACTTGGATTCTGTCAGCTTAATTGTTAAAAGAGAGAGAGGTGAAGGCATCTCAGAGGTTCCAGGTTCCTCTGGAGGTCTTAAGAGCTCTATGAAAGAGAGAGGAGAAGAGTTTTGAACAAGCTTTGCCTTTAGATCTTTTCACGTCTGAGGGCTCTGCTCGCCATTTTCTGTCACTGACAGCCTGAAACGTCACCTGCTTTTCATTCACCTCTTCCCAAAACCTAACTAAGTGATAGGAAAAAAGGAAGAAGAATGTTCCTAGGCCTCTGTCAATCCGCTGGGTCTGGTGCCTGGAGGGTCACAGTGTCATCCATTGTACAGACAAAAAGGATGAAGCTGGGAGGTGACATTCCAAGTGTGACTCAACAAGGCCCATGGACATGACCGGCTGTGCCTGTGTCTGTGCCTGGAGACCCACAGAGCCACAGCTCAGATCAAGCTGGGGCTGAAACCCAGGCCTGGATTCACTATCTCCTTGGCCATGGACAGAGGGGTGGGTGGAGGCCCCAGAAGATGCTGGTCAGGGCCATGAAGGCCCATGGATGCTCTCAGGGCCCTGACACTGCCCCATGGGTAGAGAGAAAGGAATGAACCACATGGAGCCTTGACTGTCAATATGATGGGATCCCATGGAGAGGAGACACTCTGTAGTAGGGGAGAAGTGTGAGGAGGAAAGAGCAGCAGAGGCGTTATTTACTGACTGCTAACTCCCTCTTCTCCACCCTCCATCCTTCTCCTGGGGTTGGGATGGGCAGAGGAATTGGGACAGAATGTTTTAGTGTAGACTTGTGAATTCTAACTTAAATGCGCCTATTAAGATGCTTTAGGAGAATTGAATAACCCTCGCAGGGAAGATGCTACCATGGAATGCTGCTGCTTCTGAATGTCTTCTCTTATAGCACTTTCACTGCAAAGCACGACTTGGAGAACTTTCAGTCTAGGCTTGTGAACTGTAACATAAACATGGCTACTAAGGCATCACTTCAAAATTTCAGATTGTTCAGCATAAGTCCCTCAGGAGAGCTGCTGCAATCAAATGCTGACTCTCGTTAAAGCCTTCTCTGGAAGTGCTTTCACTGCAAGCTGCAAAGCACGACTAACAGAATGTTTCAGTATCACACAGAATCACAGAATAACCATGTTGGAAGAGACTGGATCATCGAGTCCAACTATTCCCACCAATCCCTAAGTCATGCTCCTAAGAACCTCATCCACCCTAAACTTAAACACCTCCAGGGACAGTGACTCAACCACCTCCCTTGGCAGACCGTTCCAATGCCTAACCACCCTCTTCATGAAGAATTTTTTCCTAATCTCAAGCCTAAATCTCCCCTAGTGGAGTTTGAGACCATTGCCTCTTGTCCTGTCCCCTGTCACATGGGAGAAGAGGCCAGCTCCCTCCTCTCCACAACCTCCTTTCAGGTAGTTATAGAGAGCAATGAGGTCTCCTCTCAGCCTCCTCTTCTCCAGGATAAATACCCTCAGCTCTCTCAGCTTCTCCTCATAAGGCCTGTTCTCCAGCCCCTTCACCAGCTTCGTTGCTCTTCTCTGGACTCGCTCCAGAGCCTCAACATCCTTCTTGTGGTGAGGGGCCCAGAACTGAACACAGGATTTGAGGAGCAGCCTCACCAGTGCCGAGTCCAGAGGGAGAATAACCTCCCTGGATCTGCTGGTCATGTCATTTCTGATCCAAGCCAAGATGCCATTGGCCTTCTTGGCCACCTGGGCCACTGCTGGCTCATGTTCAGTCGGCTGTCAACCAACACCCCCAGGTCCTTCTCCTCCTGGCAGCTTTCCAGCCAGGTTTCTCATAGTTTGTTAATCTGATTAGGGTTGTTGTGTTCCAAGTGCAGGACCCGGTATTTGGCCTTGTTAAACCTCATGCCATTGGACTCTGCCCAGCAGTCCAGCCTGTTCATATCCCTTTGGAGCCTCCCGACCCTCCAGCAGATCAACACTTCCTCCCAGCTTGGTGTCATCTGCAAACTGGCTAAGGGAGGACTCAATGCCTTCATCCAGGTCGTTGATAAAGACATTAAACAGGACTGGACCCAGGACTGAGCCCTGGGGAACCCCACTTGTAACTGGTCTCCAGCTGGATTTAACTCCATTTACCACCACCCTCTGGGCCCGGTCATTCAACCAGTTTTTCACCCAGGAGAGTGTGCACCCGTCCAGGCCAGAGGCCGACAGTTTCCGAAGCAGAATGCTATGAGAAACTGTATCAAAGGCTTTATTGAAGTCCGGGAAGATACATCCACAGCCTTTCCCTCGTTTAAGAGTTTAGTCACTCGGTCATAGAAGGTGATCAGATTACTCTGGCAAGACCTGCCTTTCATGAACCTGTGTTGACTGGGCCTGATCATCCGGTTCTCTTGCAAGTGCTTCATGATCGCACTCAAGATCACCCGCTCCATGACTTTCCCCGGTACCGAGGTCAGGCTGACAGGCCTGTAGTTCCCCGGATCCTCCCTGCACCCCTTCTTATAGATGGGCACGACATCAGCCTCCAGTCCAGCGGAACCTCCCCAGTCATCCAGGACTGTTGGAAGATGATGGAAAGGGGTTTGGCCAGCACATCCGCCAGTTCCCTCAAAACTCTTGGGTGGACTCCCTCCGGCCCCATAGACTTGTGGGCATCTAGCTGGGCAAGCAAATCTCTAACCACCTCCTCCTGGACCCTGGGAATCTCATACTTCTCATCCAACCCTTGGGGTTGTGCACAGAGGGAACAATTTTCCTTACTGTTAAAGACTGAGGCAAAGTAGGCATTGAGCACTTCAGCCTTGTCTTCGTCCCCTGTTACTCTTGTTCCCTCTGCATCTACTAGGGACTGGAGATTCTCCCTAGCCCTCCTTTTGCTGTTGATGTATTTGTAGAAAGACTTTTTGTTGTCTTTCACAGTCTTGGCCAATCGCATTTCTAGTTGGGCCTTAACCCTCCTGATTTTTTCCCTGCACATTCTCGCTTCCTCCCTATATTCCACCCAGGATGCCTGCCCCTTCCTCCAGAGGTCGTAGACCCTCCTCTTCCTATTGATGTCTCTTAGGACCTCCCTACTCAACCACGCTGGTTTCTTACCCTGCCGGCTACTTTTCCGGAACTTGGGGACGGCTTTCTCCTGAGCTGCTAGGAGTTCCTTCTTGAAGAGCACCCAACCCTCATGGACAACTTTGCCTTCAAGGAGCAGCTCCCATGGGACTTTTCGACCAGCCTTCTGAACAGCCCAAAGTCTGCTCTCTGAAAGCTGAGGGCTACTGTTCTGCTAATCTCCTTCTTCATTTTACCCCGCACTGAGAACTCTATCATCTCATGATCGCTTTGCCCCAAGCATCCTCCAACCTTCACATCCCCCACCAGTCCTTCTCTGTTCACAAAGAGCAGGTCCAGGAGGGCACTGTCCCTTGTCGGTTCGCTCACCAGCTGTGTGAGGAAATTGGCTTACACACACTCCAGGAACCTCCGGGACTGCTTCCTTTCTGCTGTATTATACTCCCAGCCTATATCTGGGAAACTGAAGTCTCCCACAAGGACTAGAGGTAGCAATCTTGAGTCTAGTCTCAGTTGTTTGTAGAAGAGCTCATACGCTGCTTCTTCTTGGCTGGGTGAAGCAGGGTCCTAAAGGAAGGCTGAGGAAATCACCATCTGAAGAGCTTGATGTTCCAGCTGGGGACGGTGACTTGGAGACGGAGGTACCTACCTGCTGCACGATGGCAGCCACTAAAATCGTAGTTCTTGTGTTAATCCAACTTTAGAGCGAGCTCGAAGGAAACTCTAGCCCCAGGTGCCACCAAACCCTTAGCGAGGTCGTCTAAAATAACGAGGGCTGGTCCCAAGCGTTGCTGCGGAATCTCTTCTCCAAGCATGGAGGAATCGCAGGGATGCTGGAGTCTGTGAGCTCTTGGGGCTTCCCTGTAGGAGCTAAGAGGGCTGGTCACCTGTTCTCTGTGACACTCCTGCTCCCTCCAGAGGTGTCTGCCCATGTCTACCTTCTCCAGCAGCTCTGGGGTTCAGTGTTACGAGTCCTTGTGCATAAACAGAACCGCATAGTCACAGAGGAGGAAACTCTTCGGAAGAGGACACTAATAGCTGGGTGGTGCGAACGAGGACAAAGCCTTCGAAGCAAAGATAATAATATTTTTATTTCACAGTTCAGCGCTGAATTGGATGTCCTTCTATAAAAAGGCAGAACCTCTTTCAAAAGCAGTGGGTGTATATACCAGTTTTAGACAAAGATCCAGAGAAATCTCTCCAAGATTACAATTTTTGGAGTTTTCAACCACTCCCGGAGACTCCCTTCAGGTTATTGCTTGACTGAAGACAACTACATCTTCCTAGATATTAAAACATCGTGTCTGGAGATTGTCTGCATATCATCTCTCGATACAAGCCAGATTTATATGATGGGATAATTAAACATACAAATCAGCTGCAGCAAAATGTATCAATTGATTCTCACAGGTGGATGAGGATCTGAGGGCTGTGGCTTCGTGATTGGTAGGAATGGATGGACACAATGATCCTTTGGCTCTTTTCCAACCTACTTATTCTGGGATTCTAAAGTCTCATCTAGAGACCCCCCGGGACCCCTCCAGAGCCCCCTGGGACCCCTTTAAGGCTTTCTGGGACCCCCAGTAACCCTCTACATTCTCCTGGGACCCTATTAGGGCTTTCTAGGACCCCCAGGACACATCTAGAGATGCCCAGGACCATTCTAGATCCCCCTGAGTCCCCTTTAGAGCCTTCTAGGACCCTTCTAGGAACCCCAGGAACCCTCTAGAGGCCCCTGAGACCCCTTTAAATCTATCTAGAGCCCTTCGGAAATGCCAAGGACCCCTCTTGAGCCCCCTGGAACACATTTAAGGCCTTGTAGCACCCTTCTAGGAACCCAGGACCCCTCTAAAGCACCCTGGGACTCCTTAAGGGCCTTCTAGAACCCCTCTAGGACCCACAGGATCCACCCTCTAGAGCTTCCTGGATCCCTTTTAAGACCTTCTAGTTTCTTTCTAGGATGAAAGGAACCTCTCTAGAGCTCATTGGGACATTTAGAGTCCTTTTAGGACCATTTTAGGAACCTCAGAACCCACCTAGAGACTCCTGGGACTCATCCTGACCCCCCCTGGGACCCCTTTAGAGCCTTCTTGGACCTCTCTAGGATCCTCAGGAATACCCTAGAGGCCACTGTGACCCCTTTAAGGCCTTCTACGTACCTTCTAGGACCACCAGGACCCCTCTAGAGACCCTCAGGGCCCCCCTTGAACCCACTGGGACCCCTTAAGTGCCTTCTAGGACCCCTCTAGGACCGCCAGGACCCATCTAGTGACTCCCATGACCATTCTAGAGCTCCTTGGGACATCTTTAAAACCTCCCAGGACCCTTCTAGGGCCCCCAGGAGGCCTTTAGAATACCCTGGGACCCTTTAAGGCCTTCCAGGATGCTTCTAGGATACCCAGGATCACTATAGAGACATTCAGGACTCTTCTACAGGCACCGAGACCTATCTAGAGCTCCTGAGCACTTATCTATGGCCTCCAATTCCCCTACAGGTACCCCTAGCACCATTCTAGAGCCCCCTAGGAATGTTCTTGGACTGTCAGGACCCCTTCAGAGTCCTCCAGGACCCCTTAGGATCAGGTCCCTTCTAGGACTGCACTTTTTCCCACAGGACATATTTTGAGACCGTGGGAATATTCTAGAGCCCCCTAGAACACCTTTAGGGCATTCTACAAGCCTTCTAGGATGCCTAGGACCCTTCTAGAGCCCCCCAGCATCCCTCTAGAACACCCTAGGATCTTTCTAGGACCCCCCAGGACTCCTGTGGAGCCCTCTGGGACCCCTTTAGCACCCTCTATTTGATTGATTTGATGGTGCAAGAGGGGAATATTGACAACCCTCCCAAGACGCCCCTTGTTCCTGGATTTGAAGGCTCTGGAATTGTAGAAGCTTTTGGAGACCGTGTGAAAGGTTGTGGTGGGACCCATTGTGATGTCACAATGGGGACCCCCCCACCACCACCCCTGACCCTGGAGAGCTGAGGGAGATGCAGCCCCCAGGCTCTCAGTGTCTCTCTGGGAGCTCAGGGAGCTCGCATCTTACCCCGCGGTGCTGAGGCGTTTGCCAAAGCTTCTTTGTTCTCTTTGCTTACGCGTTTACCTCCATCCCTAACGATGGCAAGGAGACCTCCTCGGAGACCCAGGCTGGCCTGGCAGGAGAATGCACCTCCACGGAGGAACATCTCTTCCCCAGAACTCAATGAGGAGACCCCAGTCGTGCCCATGATGATCTGTGAGTGAAGGGACCTGGTGGGCTGGGCAGGGCTGGGCGCCAGGGCCAGGGAGGGGATTCTGTTCCTCTGCTCGGGTGAGACCTCAGCTGGAGTCCTACGTCCAGCTAGGGAGGTCTCAGCAGACGAAGGACATGGATATGTGAGACCAAGTCCAGAGGAGGCCACGAGGATGATCTGGGGGCTGGGGGCTCCTGGAAGGCTGGGGAAGGGCTATTGATGTGCGAGTTCAGGGACAGGATGAGGTAGAAGGGTTTTGAGCTGGAAGAGGGCAGATCGAGATGAGATCTTGTGGAGAAATGTTCTCCTGTGAGGTTGGTGAGGACCTGGCCAAGGCTGCCTGGAGATGTTGTTGCTGCCCCATCCCTGGAGGTGTTCAAGGCCAGGTTGGATGGGACATGGTGCAACCTGATCCACTGGGAGATGTCCCTTCCCATGGCCGGGAATTGGAACTGGATCATCTTTAAGGTCCCTTCCAACCCAAACCATTCCATCATTCCATGATTTGGGGTTGTCCTATGTAGGGACAGGAATCGAGGATCCTTGTGGGTCCCTTCCATCTTCTCCCAGGGATGGAGCAGAGGGGCCCCAGCTCCTGCTTTGGGGCAGAGGCAGCGATGCTGGGGGACAGGGATCTTCACGAGGGCTTTCCGGGATGTGTCCTGTCCAGCACGGCAGCCCAACTGCACGTGGAACGTTGCAGGGTCTTGTTCTGACCCAAGAGCAGGATCCGGCCAGGCAGCCAGTTCTCTCCCCAGCAGAGTCTCCTCTCCCCTTCCACCACCTCCTCTCACAGCCCTCCCTGCTCTCCTCCTCTCGTAGACAACGACTGGTTGCCCATCTATGAAAAGGAGGAGGATATAGTGGACTTCATCTACGCTTTCCTCAGTGGCACAGAGGAGGTAACTCTGCCCCTCGCTGCCTGGGCAGGAGCTGCTTCTCCCAGGTCTCCATCTCCGCTGCTCTGGTCCTGCTGGCCCCGGGCGTCCCCCTCTCACGCTCCCTCTTTGGTCTTTGTGCCAGGAAAGGTGCAAGAAGCTGAAGTTCCTTGAGTGCGTTTGTTACCTGTGCCAGGCTGCCAAGAACAACGGCTCATTAAGAGGCCTGGACCTTTTCTGCTGCAGCTACAATGTGGTGGAGAAGATCAAGGTGAGAGGCCAAGCAGGAGCTCGGAGGAGGAGGGCAACGCTTGAGCAGGGTGAAGGGAAATGTTCTCAAGGGGCACCAGGGGAGGTTTAGATTGGATATTGGAACGATGTCGTTATGGAAGGAGCGGAGAAGCATCGGGAGAGGTTGCCCAGGGAAGCGGTGGAGTCTCCGTCCATGGAGGGGTTCAAAACACATGGGGATGTAACGCTTCAGATGTGGATTATTAGGCACGGTGGGGCTGGACTGATGTTTGGGCTGGACGAGCTTAGAGGTCTTCTCCAACCCTAATGATTGTATGATGCTATGAGGCTCTGGAGGCCCTGGGTGTCGAGGCTCTGGTGTTCCTGGGTGCTGCTGGTTGCCAGGTCTCACATCAATTGGCCTTTGCAGGAGCTGATAGAAGAGAAATGCGCTGACCAGCAGCTCCAGATGGAGCTGTGGCAGAAAGCCATGTGTGCCATCACCGAACTGAGGTACCTCAACACCCCTCACGGTCACCCCTGGGCGCCGCGTCCATACACACGAGGCCTCCAGGTACCGCTCCCGGCACCAGTGCCTGACTGGATCCTGTCTCTCTCTCCGCAGCTCGTTGCAGGGAGTGCTGGGGGACAAGGAGATGCTCCTGCTCCAAACCTGCCTGAGAGAAGTCTTGCCGTTCTCTGTGGAAGTCACACGCTTCTATAAGATTCAATCCATCAGTGACCAATGCAGCCCGGTAAGTGCTGAACGAGCTACAGGAGCCCCCACGACCCTCTGGGCTGCTCCCTGGCCACCCCGTGCTGTGACACCAACAGGGGTCCAACACGCCTTCGTCCTCTTCTCATCTTCCTGTCACCTCCCCAGGATGTTCCGCACTTTGGGACGTGTGGCAGTCCCGCCCCGGCACTGGGAGATGGGATCCTGGTGCGGAGGGGGACAGCGGGAAGCTCCTGCCACAATTCTCTGTCTTCTTTGCAGAACCTGGAAGTCCTGGACATGATGATGGAGAAGTTGGTGGGCATCATCCCGGTCACCAGGCTCAATCAGGAGCTGCCGCACGTCTTCCAGGTCCGCAAGGAGTTGGGTTCTGAGGGGCTGCTCCTCTCCCTGGAAGGAGGGGGTGTCCACTCTGGAGTCGAGGGTCCCCACCTCGGTGCCAGGCAGAGAGAGCACTGCCAGGAGGGTGCCCAACTCCTCAGGGAACCAGGGGCTGCCAGCTGCAGGTCTCCTAGGGCAGGGCCCCCACTGCAGGCTTCTCTGGAGAGCAGAGGAAGCCTTCATGGCCTGGATGAGTCCAGCCCAGGAGCTCAGCAGCGCTGCTTCCGCTGGAGGAGAAATCTGCTCCCAGGGTTCACTGGGACCTTCTCTCTTCCCAGACCCTTCTGAACTTCACCCGCTCTGAGAGACCACTTGTGCGTGAGAGGGCCCTGGGCAGGATTGGGAAGCTGATTCGTCTGCTGACCAACCCCACTCTGCAGGTGAGGAGCCAGGAACGCTCCAGCCAGGTCACGTCCCCTCCCTGCCCACCGGAGTGGCCAAAGGTCTCCCCGCGTGGAGCTCCTGCCCAGTTGGCTGCTCTGAGAGCCGGAGCCGGCATCCCCCGGCAAAGCCTTGACTCTCAGGAATGCAGCCCTCAACCCTTCTCCTCTTCTGCCTCCCTCACGCAGGCCTCACATGAAGAATCAAGATCCACGGACAGCCCTGTCTGCTTTGAAGGGCTGCAGATCCCCATCCTGGGCCAACTCCTCGGTCATTTCTCTGTTGTCCCGTATTCCTCAAAAATGAAAGAACATCTGGCTTTGGAAACACTTTGCTGTTTGATCAACTTCATCCGCAAGCAAAGAAGTAAGAGACCTCGGGGTGGGTTTCATCCCTCCACATCGACATCTCCTGATAGCTCCGCCTCTCTTTAAGCATCAGGAGACCTTAAGGATGGTGACGATAGTGTTGACCTTGCTGGCCATGCTGCTTTCCACTGTTGACCCTCCTGCCCCTTCCCTGCTTCTTCAGGCAGGTCCATGGCAAACGACGCAGGAGAACAGAGCCAGGAGGATCTTGAGGACAGCCCTGTGATGGATTTTTTCTCCATCAGAGACGCGCCCATGGTAAGGAGTTCCTCCATCGCTGGGACTTGCGAGGCATTGAGAGGGGACTTGGAGGAGGCAAAGGCGTGGAGACTCAGTGGGGCTGGCGTGGCCTCCCTGTCCCTGCTGAGAAGGTTCCTGTTGTCCCCAAGCGAGGCTGCACTCCAGGGTCCCAGCAGCACCTCCAGCCCCGCTGGCCAAGGCCTGGATCGCTTGAGGGTCACCCACTGCCCCCATGAGCTCAACACTTTCCTGTGGAAGTTGCCTCCAGCGCTGCCGGGCTCGTGCTGGGACATCTCTTCCTCCTTTCCTTCCTCCTGTAGAGGTTTGCAAGATACCTGGACTCTGTGGAGAAAACCGACATCGTCTGTGTGGCCATCGAAGCGTTGAGAGAGGCCAGTGTCTTTGACAAGGAGACAGCGAGAAACATATTGGACGTGGCCATGAGCGCCCCTGAGTGTTGGCTGATGGACGTAAGTGGCCTGGGTCTGGACGGCCCAACCCTTGAGCCCTGCAAGATCTTCTTCCATCCCTCCCTCCTAACACAGGTGTCTCGGGCACCTGAACACACCTGAAACCAGTAGAGAGGGATGGAGCTGAGGAGGTGGCTGCTCTCCAGGGCCAGATCCATCCTCACCTGTTTCTCCTCCAGGTGCCCCATGTGATAAGATGCATCCACGAAAATATTGAAGGCATCAACGTGGAATCGGCTCGTCAGAGAGTGGAGGCCCTTCTGCTCCTCATAACCGAGTGTCACCTCACGGAAGCGGTCTCAGCGCTCATGGAGATCGCTCCACCCAGAGACAGGTCCTGGCCCTGACAGCCTGGAGGGGGACACGGAGACTCTTTGGTTGCCCGAGCCAAGGGATCGTGAAGGACACACCCAGGGAGCGGGGCCCTCCTTCCCACCAAGCTTTCCAGCCCCATGGAAGCCTCTGAGGCAGCCAAAGGCTGCCAAGCCAGCCCAGGGTTGAGGGCCACAAAGTTGGCCAAGGGTTTAGAGGGGAAGCCATGTGAGGAGCGGCTGAAGTCACTTGCTCTGGTCAGCCAGGAGGAGACTGAAGGGAGACCTCATGGCACTCTGCAGGTTTCTCCCATGGGGAGCAGGACGAGCAGGGCCTGAGCTCGTCTCCCTGACCCAAGGGAACGGCAGGAAGATGCATCAGGGGAGGGTCAGGTTGGACATTAGGACAAGGTCCTTCACCCAGAGGGTGGTGGAGCACTGGAACAGCTCCCCAGGGAAGAATTCACAGCACCAGGCCTGACAGTGTTCAAGAAGTCTTTGGTCAAGGCCCTATACACCCGGGGTGGGTTTTAGGGTTGTCGTGTGCAGGGAAAGGAGCTGGACTTGGTGACCCTTGTTGGTCCCTTCCAACTCAGGGCATCCCATGACTCACCACGCTCCTCCCAGCCCCACACTGAACCTCCCCTCGCTCCTCTCCTGCTGCCCCGGCCGCCTCATCTGAGCTCCAGGGTCCCTGACCTGCAGGGCTGCCCCAGGCCAGGCCGTGGGGGCCCTGCTGACGGAGCGCTCTGCCTTGCAGCTCGGCCGTGCCCGTGTGGCAGGTCCTCTTCTCCGCGCCCCAAGCGATGGAGAGAGTCTTGCTGGGGCTGTTCAACTGGCATCAGGCAGAACACGCTCGCCTCCTCTGCACTTTGCCTGAGGACACCGGGATCCTTCAGTTGCTGGTGAGTTACCACCCAAAGCCCTGGTGGCCTCGGCCTCAGCTGCTGGTGGAACCCAGAGCTGCACGGAGCGGGGAGCCACATCTGCTCTGCCCCTCGCTCACTGCTGCCTTTCTTCCAGGTCCTGGCCTGCAGGGAATTTGAAAATGAGAACTTTGAGAGACTCTACAAATTCTGGAGATCCCTGAGGCGCCCAAGCCTGGCCTGGCGCCCAGCGGTTCTCCAGGGTCTCCTCACGCTCTCTCAGAGACCCGAGAAGGTGAGCGTGGCCTGGCCGAGGGGAAGGTGGTGGCTTGGCCTTGGCTGGAGTCAGGCAGTGAGGGGATGACCTCAAGCACCATCCCTGCCAGGGGGGCCACCTGGGGACATTTACAGGCACGGAGCTTCTCCCAACGAGGAAATTCTCTTCTTCATGCAGGCAAGAAGAATGGAGATCCTCCTGCTGGACCTGACTGAGGACCTGGAGCACAGCAACGCAGATGTTATTGTGAAGGCCCTGGTGACCCTGCAAAACATTCTGGGTCAGCTAAAGAAGAAGAAGGCCAGCTCCATCACCGTGCAGCTGGCAGAGAAGCTGTGGCCCCTCTTCCGTCACGTAAGGCTATGGGAGAGCCCGAGCCCCGCAGACGGGCACTGGGCATGGACAACGGCAGCACCTGGAGCAGGGGCTTCTGCTCACCTTTCTCCCTTGGGTTTTGCAGCCCAGGTTGTCCCTGAGAGCTGCTCTGGGAGCCCCGAGGCCTCCTCCTTCCCTAGCTGTGCTAGGGAACAGGACCAGATCTTTTCTCCAGGCAGCGTGGCCACGGGTGCATGTCCCACGGGCGGTGCTGAGGACCAGACCCACCTCCTCCTCGGCCTGTTTGGGTGGGAACTCATCCTTAATGTGGCTGGTGGAGCTGGTAGGGAGCACTGGGTGGTCAGGAGAGCCCATGGAGGGGCCCTGGACAAGTTTGGGGCCATTCAGCTGCACCTACCGAGTTGTCCCACGCCTCCAGTGACCAAATCCAAGCCTGGAGCATCCTGCTCACCACGGGCAAAGAGATCTTGGTTCTGAAGTGCTGCTGTCCTTCTCCCTGCCAGGGGCAAAGCCAGGTGAGAGAACGAGCCATCAGGTTCTTCACCCAGCAGCTGAAGTGTGTGGTGTGGAGCCACAGCGGGGAGATGAAGGAGAAGGTGCGAACTGCCCTGTTCCCTCTCGTTGCTTGCATTGGGCACGAAACACCGAGCGTGGTCGAGGTACGGATCTCAAAGCTGAGCTGTGATGCAGGGAGGAGACTCCCAGGCACCTGGGCCAGGGCAGGTGCCACCTTCCTAAGGCCACCATGGCCCCACCTACAAAGCCCAGAGGAGGAGGACCACAAGTCTCCTTGCCCGGGCTGTGGTGCCATCTCCCACCTTCTGCTGCTCCACAGGCTTCTGAGGAAGGTCTCCTGGCTGCGGCAAAGTTCCTGGGATGGAAACTGCCCAAATGCTGCGTTAAGACACGGTTGATGTGGTTCATCGCAGACTACTTGGTGAGAAGATCCCCAGGCTGTAGGGCCCAGGCTGGACGAGGGCTGCCCCCCACATCTGGGCTGTGGGTCTCACCCACCTTGCTCCAGCCTGGAGCCACGTCCTTGCTCCCTGGCCTCAAGAGCAGAGCCCCCAAGGGTTCTTCTCCACGCTCGGTGGGATAGAGAGCTCCCAGCCATGGGGGATACTGGCAGGAGGGACTGGGCTGGCCAGCTGGGGAGGGACTGGGACATGCCCTGACCCTTGTGGTCTCTCCAGCTGAAGCAGGACATGAAGAGGGCTGAGGACTACTTAAAGCAGAGCCTGCAGTACATCTACGATCCCCAGGATGAAGTGCGAGAGGCAGCTCTGGTATTCCTTGGTGAGAAACCAGCCCTTGGTCCCTCTGTGGGGACACCTTGTCCCCGTTCCCACCACGGCGCTGGGGAGCAAGGGGGATCTGATGGAGCTTCTGCCCCTAGGAATTGCTGCTCAGCCCTTGAAGGACCAAAACCTGAAGATGATGTTAGAGATCAGCAGACGTGAGGAGGGGCAGGGTTGGGTTGGCTGGTGGGACAGGGGCTGGGGTTCTACCATGCCAGGTCCTGCTCTGGGGAGGAGTGTGTGGGGCACTCCTGCCCCACAGCTGCTATCTGGATGGGGCTGGTAGGGTCTGGAGGGGATGCTCGGAGGTCTCCGTAGACATGGGGCTTCATCTCAGCTTTGGTTTTCTCCATCACAGGCCTCGAACCCCTCAGAAGAGATCCCTGCCTCAGAATCCAGAACATAGCAAAAAACACCGTGCTCCTGCTGGGCCCTCGACTGACGAACCGAGAATCGGAAAGCCTTCTGTGAAGGATCTGCTGCTGTTGGGGCTGAGCCAGGCTGAGGGGCAGCGTTCCACAGGACCACGGCTCCATTTCAGGAAAGCTGGAGCCAAGAACCTTAGAATTATGGAATGTTGGGTAGGAAGGGACCTCAGAGCCCATCCAGTTGCAATCCCTTGCCATGGGCAGGGGCACCTCCCGCCGGAGCAGGTTGCTCTCCCTCCTTTCTCTCCCCTCCCCTCCCTTCCCCATCTCTCTCCTCCCCGTCCCCCTCATCCCCTCCATTCCTGGAGCAAAAGGTGTCCCTGCCTGTGGTGGGACCTGGATGGGTTTCCAACTCAACTCAACACAACCCAATCCAACCCATGATTCCAGCAACGGAATTCAAGCTGCCCAAGTATGTCCTCCTGGTCTTGTTGGAAAACAGACAGGTCCCCAATGAAGAATAAAGGTCCACGGACAGCCCTGTCTGCTTTGAAGGGCTGCAGATCCCCATCCTGGGCCAACTGCCCTATTTAATCCCCAGATAGAAATGTCTCTAAACTAAAATGTTCCTTTCTTGAACATCAGGAAAAAATCTTTCAAGGGTCGTTGGGCACTGGCAGAGGCTGCCCAGGGAGGGGGTTGAGTCACCTTCCCTGGAGGGGTTTAAGGGACGGGTGGACGAGGTGCTGAGGGACGTGGGTTAGTCATTGGTGGGAATGGTTGGACTCCATGATCTGATGGGTCTTTTCCAACCTGCTGATTCTATCATTCCATGAATTTCTCATCAGTGTATTCCGTAAGGTTATTCGTGTTTCCCCTGGCCATTCAGTGGGTGGCTCCTTTACTCCTGGTCACGTGGGCCACTTACTGGGGCTTAAAAAATTCCATGGCAGGTTTCCACACAGCATCTTTGAGCTGCTGGTTCCTCGTGCTGTAGATGAGGGTGTTCAGTGCTGGAGGAACCAGGGAGTACAGAACTGCCACCACGAGGTCAAGGGATGGGGAGGAGACGGAGGGAGGTTTCAGGGAGGCGATCATAGCAGCACCGACAAACAGGGAGACGACAGCCAGGTGAGGGTGACACATGGAGAAGGCTTTGTGCCATCCCTGCATTGAGGGGATCCTCAGCACAGCCCTGAAGATCTGCACATAGGACACCACAATGAAAACAAAACAGCCAAAAGCTACTAAGACACCCAAAACACTAAGCCCAGCTTCCCTGAGACTGGCCTCTGAGCAGGAGAGCTTGAGGACCTGGGGGATTTCACAGAAGAACTGTTCCACAGCATTGCCCTGGCAGAGGGGCAGGGAAAATGTATTGGCCGTGTGCATCAGACCCCAGAGAAACCCAGCTCCCCAGGCACCTGCTGCCATGTGGACACAAGCTCTGCTGCCCAGGAGGGTCCCGTAATGCAGGGGTTTGCAGATGGCAACGTAGCGGTGGTAGGACCTGATGGTGAGGAGAGAAAACTCTGCTGAAAAGAAAAAGATGTAGACAAAGACCTGAGCAACACATCCTGAGTGGGAAATGGTCCTTTTGTTCCAATAGGAATTGGCTATGGATTTGGGGACAGTGGTGGAGATGGATCCCAGGTCAAGGAGGGAGAGTTTGAGGAGGAAGAAGTACACGGGGGTGTGGAGGTGGTGGTCGTAGGTGATGGTGGTGATGATGAGGCCGTTGCCCAGGAGGGCAGCCAGGTAGATGCCCAGGGAGAGTCAGAAGAGCAGGAGCTGCAGCTCCCATGTGTCTGCGAATGCCAGGAGGAGGAACTGGGCGGTGGAGCTGCTGTTGGACATGTGCTGCCTCTGGGCATGGGGCACTCTCAGAAGGGAAGGGACAGCGACAAGTTAGGGGAGCCTTCTCTGAGCCGAATCAGAGCCATTTCTCATTTCCTCCTCTGCTGCACACACTCTGTCCCTTCTCTCTCATCCCTTCCTCCAGCTCCGTGCCTGAAGCCCTGCTCGGTGCCGGCTGAATGTGCCGGGAGGAGCAGGACCTCTGCCCGCTGGCTGCGAGGAGTCAGCCCTGCTCTGCAGCAGGGGGGTCATGGGGACGGTGGGGACAGGGAACACTGCTGGGGTTCAGCTTTGTCCTCTGGAACTGCTGCTGGTGCAGAAGGTCCTGGAAGCATCCAAACTGCCAGAGATGAGGAACTGAGAGGGTAGAAGGAAGGCAGAGAGTCTTGGGGCTTTACCACTCTTGCTCCAACCCCAGGCAGTGTTCTTGGATGTCAGAAACCCTCAGCATCCCTGCTGCACTCAGGGAGAGCATTGCCTGCGGCTTAGTGCAGAGGGAGGGGAGCTGCCCTCTACTTTGCTCTCGTCCCCAGCAGCTCTGGACTTGCACCTTTCTGAGATGGAGGGGGATCACACTCCCTTATTACCCTCAAAAGCAACCTTACCCTTCTGAGCACAGAGGGATCCACCTCACACCCCTCAATGACTCACCCTTCTCTAAGCTCTCAGCATCCCACTGTCAGCCCAGGACACGCACGGCTCATTTCACAAACCCAGAAGCGTTTCCTTGGCTGTAGCATCTCTGCATTTCTCTCACCGTCATCCAGGAAGCACCAAGATGTGATAGCAGAGATTTATATCCTGGAGGGAAGCTCACAGCTAGGAAGGAGCCCTCATGGAACAATCTGAGTATCCTAATGATGGTGTTTCAGTGAGCAAGAGTCAGCTCTTTCCCCAGGGAATGACTCAGACGGCTCTGTCCACAGCCCCACGGGTGAGACGAAAGCTTGGACGCTGCATTCCCATGGACACACCTGCATGGAAGGAATCAGAGGGTCAGTGTCTGACTCGACTGCTGAAACTCCCAAGCCCAGAGAGCCTGGCAGCATGAACACGAGATCAACAGCAAGAACACAGACAACCAGAGAAGCCAGCAAAGAAGCTGGTCCAGCTGAGAGAGGCCACGGCAGAGGCAGCCGGGCACTCGGGACAGCGTTACCCTAACCCAGCTCTGCTCACTCCCTCCCAAAACCAAACATTGCTGCACGGTTAGTCTCAGCCCCTGTGCTCTGGAGAGGAAAATGGACTCATGATTAGAGAGCTGCACTGTGGCTGTGCTGGAGCTCTGGCTGCAGAGGACAGGGTTCAGTCTTGGAGCCCAAGCTGAGGGCAGAGACTTTGTTGGGTGGGAGAAGAGGCAAGGGGGCTTGCTCAGAGGGAGGGTCTGTGTTGGATGCAGTCAGACAGGGGTCTCTGTATTTGCCCTTCCTCAACATCTGTTTTATGTTTCCTCATATTCTCTGATCTTATCCCTTCTGCCGAGGGATTTTCCTCACTGGAGATGTTTCCCTGTCCCATCTCTTCTCCCTGTCAGTGCTCACAGACCCCATCAGACCCTCTCTGCATCCCCCTGGCCCCACGCAAACCTGCCTGTTTTCCATGTCAAGCTAGGCACAGGGTCTTGTTTATAAGCAGAAAAGGACAGGACAGACTGAGCCTGATGGATCCAGCAGAGGTGATGCTGGTGCTGCCCACGGGAGAGGAGCAGCTGGAGACAATTTAGGAGGCTCCTATCAAACCTACTGACCAGTCAAGGACACAGCTGAGGAGTCTCAGTGATTTGTTCCAGCATGTGAGTCCCTTGTCCATTTCTCCCCTGAAATATCTCAAGTGCAAGAAACAGAAAACACAGACCTAGAAAAGTTCTTTATCTTTCCCGTAATCCCTGCCCTGATCTTCCCCTTGAATTGTCCTTTTAGAAATATCATGGGATGATGTGGAGCAGCACTGACTCTGGTTTTTCTTTCTGCTGGAGAAAGTGCAAGAGCCCTCCTGACAGATCCCACAGGCTGTGGCTGTGCCGGCTTCAGGAGATCCCTCCAGGAACAGCACCTGCCTTGTCCTGCACCCAGAGACTCATCTGGAGAAGGACTGTGAAGAGCCTGCCTTCCCCCTCTCTCTGCTCCCTCCTCTCCTCTCGCTGCCTGCAGGCAGTGCCCTCAGCCCTGCTGAGCTTTGCAGAGGAGTTGCTCGTGCCCACACCTGGCTCTTTTCAGAACTACCCTCTTGTTATCAGCTCACTCTCCCAGGAGCCCAGCCCAGCTCAGCAGCAGAGGAGCAGCCCAAGGCAGCGCTTTATTTGCCTCCTCTGGGCTCCCTGGATGTGTCCCTGGAGAAGGAAAGGGCCAGTCTTTGGGGTGGCTTTAGTCGGCAGCAAAAGGGTTAATGGGCGCTGGCAGAGGCTGCTCAGGGAGGTGGCGGAGTCACTATCCCTGATGGTGTTTAAAAGATGGGTAGATGAAGTGCTCAGGGATCTGGTTTAGTAGTGGGCAGGTACAGTTGGAGTTGATGATCTCAAAGGTCTTTCCAATGCTAGCAATTCTATGATTCTATGATTTTTGTAAACATCAGCCAAAGTAAAAAAGCACGTACAGCACCTGGGAACCGATCAAAACCTCCATCACAGACGATGCTGGATTGTAGAGGATTCCAGCAGCTTCCTGGTGACAGAGCTTTGGGAGGAGATGTGCTGGCTGAGCAGTATCGGGGACTCTGAGAAGGAGATTGACTGATGGAATTGTACTGTGCAGCCCCCGAGAGAGATGCACCAGCGCAGGAGACAAAAGACTCCCCAGCCTCCTCTCACCATGAGGGAGACGGAGGAGATCCAGGAGACAGAGTAGGATGGGAAAGGGTTTCTGCAGCCGCACCTTGAGTCCTGAGTGCAGTGTTGGGCACCACAGTATGAAAAGGATTGAAAACGACTGGAGAGAGTCCAGAGGAAGCCAGATTGCTGTGGGAGGTATTAGAGGGGAAGGCGTTTGAGGAGTGGGGGCTATCACTGGGTCTGTCCAGCCTGGAGGAGAGGAGACTAAGGGGAGAGCTCAGACACAGTCTGCTGTTTCCAAACAAGGCAGGAGGAGGAGCAGGTGCTCAGCTCTTCTCTCTAGTGACCAAGGACAGGACCTGATGAAATGGCAGAAAGGAGAAGGTACCTTCAAACTCAGGACATTCTATGATTCTTTATTTTTCCTACAAACAGGCCAACACCTCTTTCCAAACAGTCTCAGCCGTCATCTGAGACAACACACACATCATATTAAAGCAGTGGTGGAAAATGATTGCGGTGTCATTTCATCATAAGTCGATCCCATAGGCATTTATAAAAACTTGTAGGACTTTTGCAATGGACCTAGGCATTTATAAAAACTTGCAATGGACCTAAGAGAGCCTGTCCTGTGTTCCTCTCCTGCTCCTTCTCCTTGGCTTTGGCTGAACTGCAGAGGCAGTCGGGCACCTGGGCTGTTCCTCAGCAGCCTGGTCCATCAGCGTGGTTGTGCCAGGGGAATGGAAAGCCACCTTTCAGGACACAGAAATCACCGTTCTCCCCCCAAAACCGGTGTTCTATCCCCAAAAATTGGTGTTTGAGCCGCAAGAATAAGGTGTTCTGGCCCCAAAATTGCAGTTCTGTTCCCAGCCAGGGTGCTTTGGGCACTGAAGAAAGCAGAGATCAAAGCCAGGGGTCTGGGAACGGGGGCTTTGGCCCCAAAAGGGTCCTCTGGACCCTAAAATGGGAGTTCTGGCTCTGAAAGTTGCAGTTCTGGACCCAGACGTGTGTGCTCTTGCCTGAAATTTGGTGGTGTGGCTCAAACGTTGGTATTTTGGCCCCCAAAATCGGTGTTCCAGCCCTAAGAAATCAATGTTTTAGCCCCAAGGATTAGTGTTCAAGCCACAAAACTATCAGAATTCTGTCCCCAGAAAGGGCAGTTCTGGCTCCAACCAGGGGGCTGTGAACTCTGACGCAGGCAGAGATACAAGCCAAGGGTCTGCAACTGGGGGCTCTGGCCACAAAATGGAAGTACTGCCCTCAAAAGTCAAGTTCTGACGCCTAATATAAGTGTTCTGGTCCTAAATTTGATGTTTTGACCTCTACAAAATGTATTCTGGTGCAAGAAACCAGTGTTTTGGCCCCAAAAATGAGTGTTTCCTCCCCAAAATCAAACTTCTTGACTCCAAAATAAATGTATATTTTCCCTCAAAATCAGTGTTCTCGACACAGAAATGGGAGTTCTGGCATCAAAAATCAGTTCTAGCCCAAAAATCGGTCTTCTGGCCTGCAAAATTAGTGTTCTAGCCCTAAAAATGGGAGTTCTGGCACCAAAAAGGAGTGTTCTTACTCCAAAAATCAGTGTTCTGTCCCCATTTAGGGGTCTGTGGGCACTGACATAAGCAGGGATGAAAGCCAGAGGTCAGGGGATGGGGGCTCTGGCCTTGAGGGGGGCTCTGATCGACTCTGTGGGGAGAGCTGGGCTCTGATTGGCTCAGAGGGGAGATCTGGGCTCTGATTGGCTCAGAGGGGAGAGCTGGGCTCTGATTGGCTTTGAGGGGAGAGCTGGGCTCTGATTGGCTGCAGCCTCACGTCACTCACACTCAGGCCCCACCATGTGCCAGTAACTGTCCAATCCCAGCCCTCTCACGCTGTTGCCAGGCAACGGCTCCGTCCCCAGGGTGGGGCTTGGGGGGAGCTGAGGGCCCTGAGGGACGGGGGAAGAGGCAAAGCCGGGGGCTGCGAATGGGGGTTCTTCGAAAAAAGCAGCGCTCTGGCCCCAGAACTGGGGCCTCTGGCCCAAAAATAGGGGGTTCTGCCTCCCCCGAGGTTTATCGACCCAAAAGTCACTATTCCAGCTCCAAAATTTTGGCTTCTGTCACAAGAATCAGCACTCTTGACCCTCAGAATTGGAATCCTGGCCCCAACAATCAGAGTTCTCATCCTAAAAATGGGAGTTGTGTCCCGAAAACATCGATTTTCCTGCTCCAACCAGAGAGCTGTGGGCACTGAGGAAAGCAGGAATCAAAGACAGGGCTCTGGGAATGGGGGCTCTGGCCACAAAATGAGGATTCTGGCCCCCAAAAGCGGTGTTCTGGGCCCCAAAATGGGAGTTCTGAATGCAAACCGGGAGTTCTAGCAGTAAGAATCAGTGTTCTGTTCCCAAAAATCAGTGTTCTGGCTGTGAAAATCAGTGCGCTGTCCCCAACAATCAGTGTTCTAGCCCAAAATATTGGTGTTCTGACCCCCAAAGTCAGTGTTCTGGCCATAGAAATCTGCCCAGTCTTCTTTCCCTAGAAATCAGTTTTCTGTTCTTGCAGACTGCAAGACATCTTTGAGGACCCTGGCACGAAGGTTTCCTTTGAAATTCACACCGAGGAGAAATTGAAACGTGAAGGCCTCGAGTTTCCAGTCATAGGGACGAGACTCCTCCTGCTGCAGGGTTGGGTTGAAGGTTGTAGGGCTGACAACGAGCTAAGGGACACACAAGGAGCACTTGGTTTTGAGCTGCAGGCGGGCGTTGCTGGAATTTCTGCTCAGCAGCAGGGACAGCGAACGCGAGCCTGGGGGCTTGCAGGGGCCAGGTGGTTTTAGGCTGTCTCCGCACGCTGCCGAGCTGGTTCCACAGCAGCAGAGCTGCCAGCGTTGGGGTGGTGGGGCCGCAGGGGGCATTTTGTTTAGAGCCGCGTGTGGAGGCTGCAGGGCTGCAGGCTCCTCACCATCAGGGCCACCAGGGATGGGCTGGTTTGGAAGTGATGGTAGGGCTGCTAGTTCTCCAGGCAGGAGCGGTGCCTGTTGGGCTTTTTCCTGCAGCAGCACGGCCTCCGGCGGGCTGGGAGAGGCTTCTGGGACCATGTCAATGACAACTGTGTCTGGAGGCTGCAGGACTGGTTCAGCCACCAGCGGTGGCTGCCGGTGTTGGCTCCAGCTCTAAGGGCTGCCGGGCGGCTGGCTGGGTTGTCAATGCATGAGGGGCAGCTGCTGGTTTCCATCAAGGCTCCCGGGCAGGCGGGGGACAAAGGGAATTCCAAGGAGAGAAACAGCTGTGCAAAAGCACCTCTGGAATCAAAGAAACGTACGCTTAATAGTTTAATTTAACCATTAAGGCAGGTTCACTTTTATTCAGCGCTGGAGAAGACTCGGGATTGGTCCTCAGGGTGCTTCTGCCGAGCAGTGATTGCACAGAACATTTATACACAGAATTGTTTTCAAACTCATGCCTTTCCCCAAAATGACAATTATACCTTATTCCTGGAACCTCCTTGCAGATCCAGGGGGAAGGAAATCAAAAAGCTCAGAGTCGTTCCGGTGTGGCCATATCTGAGTGGTCAATCCCAATGACTCTGGGAGACAAGAAGGGTCCTTATAGTTCTCTTAGTGGTTCTCTTGTTTCTAACACATGAGAGTTGATGTTCCATCCCACCATTTACAAATCACCATTTCAGTTTGGGGGGTCACAGGGGTTTTGTGGGGGGCACAGGGGGTCAGAGGGGACCCAAACATCTTTGGGGGGACGCAGAGGTTTGTGGGGAGGTGGGTCCCAAGAGGCCGGGGAGGGGGTGGGGCGGGTCAAGGCTCCACGCCTGGTCTGTATCTGCTTGGGTGCTGGGGCTGCCTGGGGTGAGGGCGGGGGGGCTGAGGGGGGCAAAGTCCCTTTGTTGGGGGGTCACAGGGCTGCATGGAGGTGGGGGTCCTGGAGTCCTGCGTGCTCTCTGAGAGCCCCTTTAATGACCCAAAATCCCCCACCCCGCACAAAGTGCAGTGGGGGGGCTGTGTGGGCCAAAGGCTCTGTGCCCTCATCCAAGATGGCGGTGCAGCCACTCGGTGAAAGCACAAAAAGGCTCTGTGCCCTCATCCAAGATGGCGGAAGGGCCCTCACCCCCGGTCCAGCCCTGTGCATGCTGGGAACTGAGGATTTCCTGGTGCATGGAGGGAAGGTGAGGGAAGCGTGGGGGGTTGAGGAGCTCTTCAAGTGAGGGGAGAACCTCAAAACCTGCCCCCCCTTGGAAGTGGGGGTCCTCGGTCCCTATGGGGAGGGTCTCCCAGAACTCCAGTGTCCTCCCAAAGCACCCAGTGCCCTACCAGTGTCCTCTGAGTGCTCCCAGTGCACTCCCAGTGTCCCACAAGTGCTCCTGTTTCCCCCTCTGCGCCCTCCCAGTGCTCCCAGTGACCTCCCAATGTTTCCAGTGATGTCCCAGTTACCTCCCAGTGAGGAATGTCCTCAAGCTGGACCAGGGGATGTTCAGATTGGGCATCACGAACAACTTCTTCACCAATAGGGTTCTCAAGCACTGGAGGTGCCCAGAGTGGTGGTGGAGTCCCTGTCCTTGGAGGGATTTAGAAGCTGGGCAGATGAGGTGCTTGGGGACACGACTTAGTGGTGGACAGGAATGGTTGGAGTTGGCGACCTCAAGGGTCTTTCTGACCTCATGATGGAGGTGGGGAGACCCTGGAACAGGGAAGTGTTTGCTGCCCCATTCCTGGAGGGGTTCAAGGCCAGTTTGGATGGGGCTTGGAGCCCCTGATCCGGTGGGAGGTGCCCCTGCCCATGGCAGGGGGTGGAACTGGATGGGCTTTGAGGTCCTTTCCAGCCCAACCCATTCCATGGTTCTGTGAGTTTGAGCATCACCGTAGAAGCCCAAACTCTCCATGAAACCAAGTTCTCCTCAAGTCAAGAAGAGCAACAAGCAACTTGTGGTGATCACATTGTGGTCTCCACATTAGATTTTGCGCCCACGTCTACTTACTTTGCTTGCTCTATAGTTGCATTCAATGAGATCGCAAGATGCTCGTTTATGACATCGAGGTAGTTTATCTGCCTTGCTAGATGTCACGGCATTTTTAAGTTCTAACAAAACATTTGGCTTCCACTTGAGATCTCAGAGGGCTGGGGCAAGATAGAAGACGTTACGCTTCATTAACCTGTTCAAATGTTAATGAATTTTATGAGTGTAAATGCTGATACAGTGCCAGATATTAATTCTTTACATAAAGCAAAAACAAAGTCTAAAGTCTTTGTGGCACTGTTAGTATTGACCAAGAATGAGTATATAACTTCTGGTCATTTTGACTCAATTTCCCTTGCTCACTTGGAGCCTTTGAGCCTGAAGGTTGTTTCTGGAGAGGCAGAAGAGCCCTTAGTTGTACAAACACATTAAGTTTGGTTAGGGAATGGTTACTTAATTGTGATCCAAGAGCGAGCCTCCTGGGAATCCCTGCAAACGGGAGTCCTTGATAGCATCTCATTATCCAGCATCTTGTCTTTATCCATTTTTTCTTTGCCACGGCCTTTCTTTGCCTTGTGCTGTGCTGGGTTCTATGATTCTGTGACTGCAGCTGGAGTGCTTCACCCCAAAGCAGGCTTGTAGCTCCCTTTCATTGATCCACACTCCACTCCACTTCCCACAACTGCATTTCACTGAATCCCTTCTCCCTTCCCTGGGACAGGGTCAGACATGACAGGAGCCTTGCATGGAGAAACACCTGGTTTGATTTATTCATGTGAAATAAAACAAATCCTTTCGCTGTGAGTCCTCCAAGAGCAAAGGATGAGGTTGAAGGAGGTAGAAAGCCTCAGCTCTGGTCGAGGAGCCTGAGTGGAGTGGGCACCTGCCCTGAGCATCCATATCAGACCCCAGGTTCCTGCATGTCCACCTCACAGGGAGGTGATCCAGATGGTACAAGTCTCAGGCTTGCAGTTGCTGGATTGGTTCTGTAGCACTGGGGCCACTTGAGGGCTGGCGGGGGCGGCAGCGACCGTTTCAGCCCGAGCTGTGCCTGGAGACTGCAGCGTTGATTCCTCTGCAGCAGGGACACCCGGGTTCCAGCTGTCTGAGTGTGAAGGGCAGCTGCCACTTTCCAGCTGGGCTCCTGGATCTGCAGAGAGGGCTCTGTGGAGAGAAAAGGTGTGGCTGAGGCCTCAGTAGGAGATGGAGGATGGGGAATCTCCTCCACGGCACGGAGCTGGCTCAGCTCCACACCCCAGGCTCAGAGCTGCCAGCACAGCGTGAACGAGGGGGACACCGGCACCTGCTGGCACCTCCGAGCAGGGGGATTCCTGCAGGCAGGTTCCCTGTCAGGAGCAGGTGCTGGTGCGTGTCTCGCTCTCCAGTGCAACCTCAGCCCCTGCTCTTTCCCATCCCGACCTGGCTTTGCCCACGCCTCTCACTCCTGGCCAGGCAGGATCTGCTAGAGCCAACCTCGGCTCTGGTCAGAGGGAAGAAGGCCCAGGAGTTCAGATGCCAATTAAAGCACCTGACAGCAGCTGAAATCTCAGCAGAGCATTTTGGCCAAGACCTCATCCAGCGCTGCCCAGCAGCCTGAGTAGAAACACTTTGTGGCTACGAGCAGCCCTTGCAGGAAGCCATGGGGGCAATCAGTGACTCACTTTTCTCTCTTCCTCCACATCCAGATCACGACACTGCACACCAGCATCACAATCACGAGGGAATGCAGGGCTCCTACTGCACCCATCGTCAAGTACAGTTGCACATCTGGGGGCCCTTTGACACTCATGGTGCTCTGGGACTTCAGAACACTTGGGGTTGTCTCGCTGAGCACACCTGGAGGAGCAATTGGGAATGTCAGTCCATGCTGTGACCCTCTGGAGAGCTCACCCAACAAAACTCAGGTGGCCAGGAGAGCACATGGGCAGCGCTGATCCTGCTCCACTTTTCCTTTCAGCTACATGGACAAATCCCATCCCTGCAGCAGGAAGGGCCACCCCAACGCTCCCTCCTCCCTGATGGGTGACACCAGGTCACCACAGGACAGCAACTACCCGTGTGCCAGTGGCTGGCATCGCCTCTGCTCCTTTGGCAGGGATGGGCACTGAGCCCTTAATCCCCTCCGAGAACAGGTCCTACTGCTCATCTTCTCTGTCCATCTCTGGAGAGAGCAAGAGGGACAGTCGGATGAGATGGAACCGTTCCCCTTACGGAGGTGACATCTTTAAGAGGAGATCCTCAAAGACACTGGCCAGGTCTAGGAAGAAGGGCTGGGCTTTTGGGGCTGCACCCACCACTGCTCCAAGCAGCAGCCGTGCCTGCTTGGAGGACAAGGCTCCTCCGCAAGGCCCTCAGAGACTTCCCTGTGTGCACTGGCACCATCACTCCCATCCCATCCCAGCTGTGGATCTGCACACGGGAGATGGAGCAGAACCAAAAAGCACAACCAAAGGCTGGGTTGGAATGTTCCCCACCTTCCAGCAAAAGAGCATCCAGCCTTGCCTGGGACTTGACTGAGCCCTGTGGGCCAGCAGAGCTGTGCGCCAGCTGAACACAAGCTCAGCCATGCCAGGGTGTTCAGTCTGCACCCCAAGGTCTGCACAAACCAGCTTGGAGCTGCCCTGGGAACACTGGGGCAGCAGCTGCCCCGGCACTGAGCTGGAACCACAAATGGAAGCAGAGGCTGACCCATCACTCGCCAGCGCCCGCGAGGTGTGAGACCCAGCACAGCTGCTGCCAGGCCCTGACCGAGCCTTTCCTGCTGGGCAGGACTCACGGGAGCTCCCACCAGCTCCAAACTGAAGCCCAACCAGTGATGGCTTTGCAACTGCAAGGGAGCTGCTCGGGCTGTGAGGGTCCCGCAGAGACAGCTTTGCAAGGCAAAGTGCCCCAGGGCCATCACTGAGCTGTTCCCTCTCTGCTCTTCCCCACATGGGCGCATCGGCCATGGAAGGAGCGACTTGCATTGCACACGGAAAGAAGATGAAAAGGGGAAGGCTCATTCCTCCCACTGACTGACCTGAGGGGTTGCTCTCAGTCTCGAGGGTAGGATCAGGCCAAGGAGTCAGGAAGCTTATGTCTGTGAGAGGATCTGAAAGAAAATTGCAGAGGAATTAGCTCTCATCACAGTGTCCATGTTTTCTTTCAGGGCAAGAGACCTCGAGAACTCACCTCCAGGCTGTGCCACGGGCTCCAAACCAACTTCCAGCTGAGCAGCTGGAAAACCATTGCCAGCACCCTCACCTAGAAGAGAGCACAGAGAACATGGTGTGAGCTCCAGGGAGTCCTGCCGAGCAGGAAGGGCTCGGGGAGAGCCTGGCAGCAGCGGTGCTGGGTCTCACACTTTGCAGGCACTGGCAGCCACAGCAAAGGTGCCGCCTCTGCTGCCGGTGATGGTTCCAGCCAAGAGCTGGGGCAGCTGCTGCCCCAGTGTTACCAGAGCAGCTCCGAGCTGGTCTCTGCAGACCTTGGGGCACAGATTGGGCCACCTGGCATGTGCTTTTCTCAATGTCTGCACATCGGCCATGCAAGAAGCACCTCGCATTGGACACAGAAAGAACCAGCTCCCACCTCCCTGATGGGTGACACCGAGTGACCGCGGGGCAGCAATTACCTCGTGTGCTGGCAGCTGGCTTTGCCTCTGCTGCTTCGGCAGGAATGGGCACTGAGCCCCTACTCCCTTTTCGAAACACAACCTTCTGAACAGCCTCTGGATCCATCTCTAGAGAAAGAAAGCAGGAGTTGGATCCGATGGAACGTTCCCCTCAGGGAGGTGCCATCTTCAGCAACCCATGTATCTCTGGACAGACACCAGGCTCCACATCTCCAGTTTGCAGGACTTGTCTTCAACTTATGCTCCCCTATAAGACTGCTCAGGGCCTGGATTCTCTTGGAAAGAATAATCTGATCAGTATGGTGGGCTTCCCCGGGCTGGGACAGCACTGCCAAGAGTCCCAGAAAGGCAAAGCCTCAGCACAGCTCCAGCACAAGGTGACAGTAAACACCTTCCTTCAAAGGGGACAGGGAGACGCTGCAGCCACTTCTGCTGCGAAAGAGCCCTTCGTAGAAGCACGTCCCATCCTGCCACCTCCATCCCTCGCAGGGGTCACAAACACGCACAGTGGACTGAACCCCATCTCTGTCACCATGTCCTGGGCACTTTCACCATCAAGAACCCACAGATACCCAAACCGGAGGGAAACCAGTTCTGTAAAACACATCCAGAAACAGAGAGGAAAGCCACTTAGACTGAATCCACAGCCCTTCATGGTCGCTGCCCTCAAGGCAGCTGTGCGGCCCCAAGCTGGGTGTCCAGCTTCCATCTGTCCCTGACCCTGAGGTGTCACCCAGAGTTCTCAGCCACCAAGGAGAAGAGGGGCTGGGCCAGTCGGTGAAGCTGGGGCTGCTCCCATCCTGGCCAGCTCTGGCCAACTCTGCCAGACTCAGTAACCTCAAGCTGCCTGCGTGTCCTCTTGGCCATCCAGGGCTGTTCTCCCCTCCAGTGACTAACAGCAAGGGCTGAGCACCCACAGCTCCTGCCGGCTGGATGCCAGCGTCTGCCCAGGGCAGTCTGGCCAGGATCGGCTCAGCTAGGGCTCAGCTGGGGCCACAACTGCAGAAAGAGACTCTGGACCAGCCCTGTGGCTCAGCAGCTGCTGCAAGGCCTGACAGCATGTGTCGCAGCAGCGAGGCTCCGGTCCATCCCTTCCTGCTGGTGGAGGCTCTTGCTTGTCCATCCAGGTTTCTAAACCCTCTGCCTCCCAAGCCCTCTGCTTACAAGGGCTGCATACCCACCGTGTCCTGCTTTCTTCAGGTTTGCCAGGAGTTCCTCCAGCATTTCTAATGCCTGATGCAAAGATTTCCCTGCTTTGGCTTTGTCCTTTGCTCTCTGAAGACCTAAACAGAAAGGATCCAGTTAAATTCCTCACTAATAAAATCTCAACAATCATAGACTCATAGAACCATGGAAGAGTTTGGGTTGGAACAGACCATAAGTATCATCTAGTTCCAACCCCACTGCCATGGGCAGGGAAACCTTCCCCTAGATCAAGCTGCCCAAGGCCCCATCCCACCTGGCCTTGAACACCTCCAGGGATGCAGCCCCGGCAAAGCCGGGAGTCCTCAAACACCAAGGAGAACAATGAGGCAGGACTAGGCTGTGAAGCTAGGGCTGCTCCGATCGTGGCCGGCGCACGCCTGCAGCCCTGGCAAAGCCTGACATTGTCAGCCACACCGAGCTGCCTGCGCGTCCTCCATGCCACCCAGGGCTGCTCTCCCCTCCGCTGACCTGCAGCAAGGGCTGAGCACCCACAGCTCCTGCCGGTCAGCTGCCAACGTCTGCCAGCACGGCTCTGGCCAGAAACGGCACCGCTGGGGATGCAGCTGTGCTGGGGGCTCAGCTGGGACAACAACGGGTGGCAGGAGAGACTCTGCACCATCTCTGTGGCTCAGCAGCTCCTGACAGCGTGTGTTGGTGCAATGAGGCTCTGAACAATCCCTTCCTGCTGGTGGAGGTGCTGGCGTGTCCAGACGGGGTCTCTAAACCCTCAGCTTCCCAAGCCCTTTGATTACAAGGGCTGCATACTCACTGATTTCTTTCTCCAGGTTGTCAACCATTTCCTTCATTATTTCCTTTAACCGCTGGAAAGATTTCTCTGGTTTGAATTCATGTCTTGATTTTTGAAGACCTTAACAGTAAACATCCAGTTAAATTTCTCACTAGTAAAATCTTGATGAGGAGTGCTCAGTCTGTGCAGTCACCCCAGAGCCACGAGTACCCCTGGGATTCCAGGTGGGCTCCATTGCTGGATCCAGCCAAGAAACTGGAGTAGGAGCTACATCTGCACCCAAACATCCATGAGAAGATTCCCTTACACACGGTGATCAGCCTGGAAGCAGGGCAGGGTGGGAGAGGCTGGCAAATAGCATCCCAGGGAAAACACCCAGGTAACAGCCCTGACGCAAACCGTTCCCCTCTGCTCTTCCACCCATCGGAGATGTGACCAGGAAAATAGGAAGGTGAATGTCCTACGAAAAAAGCATGAAACCCTCAGTTCCACTCACTCCCGTGATGACCTGTGGGGTCGCCCTGAGGCTCCAGGAGAAGATCTGGCTGAGAAGCCAGGTGGTCTTCACCTATGGGCACAAGAGGAATCATGGGCAGGGACACTTTCCTCTAGGTCAGGCTGCCCAAGGCTCCACCCAACCTGGCCTTGAACACCTCCAGGGATGGGGCAGCCACAAATTCCCTGGGAAACCTGTTCTGGTGCCTCACCATGCTCAGTTTGAACAAATTCCTCGTTATGGCTAGTCTAAATCTGCCCCTCCCCAGTTTATACCCATTGCCCCTAGTCCTATCACTACTAGACTTTGGAAACAGCCCATCCCCAGCTTTCTTGTAGCCACTTTCAGGTCTTGGAAGGTGGCTATAATATGTCCTTGGGGTCTTCTCAAGGCTGGACAAGCCCAACTCTCTCAGCCTGTCCTCGTACGGGAGAAGCTCCAGCCCTGAGAACCTATTTGTAGTCTTCCTCTGGACCCCTTCCAACACCTCCATCTCCTTCTAATGTATAAGATTCCATAATTAGACCCAGGACTCCAGGTGGGGTCTCCCAAGAGAGGAACAGAGGGGCAGAATGCTCTCCTCCCTCAACCTGCTGGCCACACTTATTTGGATGCAGCCCAGGACACGATTGGCCTTCCGGGCTGCGAGTGCACACTGCTGGCTCATTTCGAGCTTCTCATCAAACAGCACCCCCAAGTCCTTCTCTGTAGGACGGCTCTCAATGACATCATCCTCCATCCTGTAATGAAACCACGGATTGCACCGACCCAGGTGTAGAACCTTGCACTTGGCCTTGTTGAACCTCATGGGGACAACATCGGTCCACCCAGAGCAACATCCACCCCGGGGCACCAGGTGGGCTCCAGCACAGGATCCAGAAGAGAAGCTGGAGCCACATCTGCACCCAAACACCTATGGGAAGTTCCCGTCACACCCTGTGATCACTCACAGCTGAACCACAGGACGTGAGGGGATCACGCCATGGGACGGCACACGCCATGCCGGTCTGTGATCTCCCGTGGGGGCTTTGAGCTGGCAGCTCCCATAGGGAGTGTAAAGCTGTGACGTACCCACACGATCTCCATGCGCATCAGCCCTGGGACTCAGCCGGGAAGCTGGAGATCCATCGCCTAGAGACACGTCTGCAAACAAACAGAAGAGAGCAGCTCCCATCAAATATTCCAATCTACTTCTTCCAATCCAAGTGCAGGTGAATGCAGTTCATGCCCTCGTCTCTCTCTTCCACGCAGCAGCACCATGCAGTTACTGGGTGTGTGGAACATGCTGATCCAAAATAAACCAGGCTCACAGCTGTTAGAAGAAAGGACTCCTTGGAGCTCACACCAGCTCCAAGCTCGGCCCCAACCAGCTCTGCAGCCGACACAGGGAGCAGCACAGGGTGGGAGAGGCTGGCAAAGAGCCTCCCAGGCAGAGTGCCCAGAGCACAGCACTGACAGGACCCATTCCACTCTGCTCTACCACACATCAGAGCTCGGGGCAAGAAAATAGGAAGGTGAGTGTCCTATGAACAGAGCATGAAACCCTCAGTGAGTGCCACTCACTCCAGTGACGACCTGCAGGATCACCCTGAGGAATTGGGAGAAGATCTGGCTGAGAAACCAGATTGTCTTCCCCTATGGGCACAGCTGGAATCAAGCCTGTTTCCATGAGAGGCTGTGATCCACTTCTTCCCAGGAACCTGCAGTGGAGGTTCTACAATTCCCCCACGCCAGCTTGGCCCTGCTGCTCTCCCAGCCCTGCCCCATCCTAACCCCAGCCCCGCTGCCACCCCGAGGTGTGGTGGACACAGCTCCACGCAGCCTGGGTCAGGGTGCCAGCCCTTGCCTGACCACCTACCTGATCCCCGCACTCTCAACGGAGCAGCCTGGACGTCCCGCACTTCGAGAACCACCAGGAGGAGGAGGATAATGAGGCTAGTGGAGGCCACAGCCCCCCGTGCCTGCACCATGCTGCTGCTGCTGCTGCTGCTGCTGCTGCTGCTGCAAGCACTGCCAGAGCGGTGCCCGTGGCACAGCACGGCCCCTCCAGGCACGGCACAGTGGCCTCTGTGATGTCACAGTCCAGCCTGGCAACCGCAGCCTCATCTCAAGTGACAGTGCGGGATCCACAGGGCGAGAGCAGGGTGGGTGCCCATGGACGGTTTTGATGGCACCGCTGTGCAATTTCCTCTGCAACTTCTCCCAATGACGTGACGAGTAGAAATCATAGACTCCTAGGATCATAGAATGGTTTGAGTTGGAAGGAAACTTAAAGACCATCTGATTGCAACCTCCTGCCATGGGCATGGACACCTCCCACTGGATCAGGCTGCCCAAAGCCCCCTCTATCCTGGCCTTGAACACCACCAGGGATGGGGCAGCCACAACTTTCCTGGGAAACCTTGTTCTCGTGTCTCGCTACCGTAATTGTGAAGAAATTCCTCCTTATGGCTGGTCTAAATCTGCCCCTCTCCAGTCTAGACTCATTGCCCCTAGCCCTATCACTACTCGTCTTTGGGAACAGTCCCTCCCCAGCTTTCTTTTAGCCCCTTCAGGTACTAGAAATTTGCTATAAGTTCTCTTCAGAGCCGTCTCTTCTCCAGGCTGAACAAGCCCAACTCTCTGTTCTTGTATGGGAGGTGCTCCAGCTCTCTGATCATCCTTGTAGCCTCCTCTGGACCCTTCCAAATGCTCCAACTCCTTCTAATTTTTAGGATTCCAGAACTGGATGCAGTGCTCCAGATGAGGGTCATTTCAAGCTTCTCATCAACCAGCACCGCCAAGCCCTTCTCTGCAGGGCTGCTTTCAATCACATCATCCCCCATTGTGGACTGAAATCAGGGATTGCCCCGACACAGGGGTAGGATCTTGCACTTGGCCTTGTTGAACCTCATGAGGTTCGCACAGGCCCACGTCTCCAGCTTCTCCAGGGTACAGACCCCTGAGGGACACCTCTTGTCACGGATCTCCATCTGGACTTGCAGCCACTGACCACTACTCCCTCAATATGACCATCCAAACAGTTTCTTATCCACTGAACCATCAAATCCATATCTCTCCAATTTAGAGAGAAGGATGTTGTGAGGGACTGTGTCCAAGGCTTTGCACAAATCTGGACAGGTCATATCCACTGGTTTTCCCATGAAGGACCTTAAAGATCACCCAGTTCCACTTCCTCTGCCATGGGCAGGGACACCTTCCACTGACACTCGGTCACTCAAAGCCTTATCCAACCTGGCCTTGAACAATTCCAGGGAAGGGGCACCCATGGCTTCTCTGTGCAACCTCTTCCAGTGCCTCACCACCCTCACCGGAAAACATTTCTTCCTAAGATCTAGTCTAAATCTCTCGCCTTTCAGCTTAAAACCGTTGCCCTGCGTCCTGTCAGGTAGTGCCTGATGAAGACCTTCCAGGGTCTCGTACCCAGAGTCTCTGATACCAGACCTGATACGTTCAGGTATTTCATATTGCAGAGTAATACTCGTTGAGCTGCTCTGCCTTCTGGAAAAGCTCTCCTGAATGCCTCCCCTGCACCTACCGGCCTATCTCAGCCAACATACAGCTTCTCTTCCTTGCCCACACTTAAATGTCTCCAATACTTAGCTGTTATTATGAACAGCAAGCCAGTAAAACACCTTCTACTCTGTGTCTGAAAGATGCTATACAAGATGAAAGACTCCTGTACTGCTTGCCACTCATCACACAAGGGATATCAAATTCCTCTCATTGCTGGGATTCATTTTAAATACCTGCAGCATATTTTCAACTGTCAAGACCTACACAAGTGAGTAGTGGCTCAGCAGCCTAGTTATTCATCTTATTTTGGATCTGAATAAATGTGACATTTAGCGGCTTACAGCCAGGCAGCAGCTTGTTCCAATTTTACATTTCAGGGTTTTGCCTTATTATCCACATGCGGCAACACCCAAGACGTACTCCAGACAAATTCTGCAGCAAAACCTCATATTTAGAACTATCCACAACTTTGATGGCCCGAATCCTCATTCAGTGCCTCACCGGGTGTTGCTGCCCCAGGCAGTGGGGGTGTGACAGGCTGCAGAGGGTGTGAGGGGCAGAGCCCAGCCCCACAGGAGCTGGGGAGAGGAGGCCGGTGGGTGCCCTTGGTGGCTGGGACAGACTGGGAAGGTGCGAGGGCACTGGTCTCTCCCATCCCCAGCTCCAGCACCGGCTGCTCCGCACAATCGATGGGTGAGATTGTCTCTCTGGTGACCAGTGATAGGAAATGGAAATGGGCTGAGACAGCATCAGGGGAAGTTCAGATTGGACGTTAGGAAATGGTTCTTGACTGAGAGGGTGGCTGGTCACTCTGGAAAAGGCTCCCCAGGGAAGTGGTCAGGGCACCAAGCTTTTCAGAGTTCAAGGAGCATCTGGATTGTGCTCTTGGTTTGGTTTCAGGTAGTCTAATGAGGAGAAAGGAGTGGGACTTGATGATCCTTATAGACCCCTTCTCACTCAAGCCTCAGCTCAGGACCAGAAGCCTGAGCAGGTGCGGCACTGGCCCCGAGGATCCATCTCGGACCCCAGGTTCCTGCATGTCCACCTCACAGGGAGGTGATCCAGATGGCACAAGTCTCAGTCCTGTGGTTGCCAGGTTGGTTCTGTAGCGCTGGGGCCGCTTGAGGGCTGGCGGGGGTGGCAGCGACTGTTTCAGCCCGAGCTGTGCCTGGAGATACAGGGTTGGTTCCTCTGCAGCAGGGACACCCGGGATGGGCTGGATGGGGGATGCTGGGGGCAGGGCGAGGGCTCTGGTCTTCCAGGCACGAGCAGTGGCTGAGGGAGCTGGATCTGGCTCTCCAGGGTGCCGGGTCTCCAGCTGTCTGGGTGTGAGGGGCGGCTGCCGCTTTCCAGCTGGGCTCCTGGATCTGCAGAGAGGGCTCTGGGGAGAGAAAAGGTTGCTGAGGCCTCAGCTGCAGAGTCAGGATGGGGAATTTCCTCCACGGCACGAGACCTTCTTGATCGATAATGGCCTTGAAGGAGGAAGTTATGTGGAGCTCCTCTAGCCACGAGCTGCAAGCAGGGGAAGGATTGAGCAAGTCTGTGGTTTAACGCTACAAGAGAGGTCTGCACAAGAAGCACTGGCTGAGCGAAAAACAAGTCTAGCCCAAAACAGACTATCTTGTGATGAATATTGTAAGTGCTTTTTGGATAAATTAGTAATAGTGTAACCTGATGTAACTATTAACCAAATGAAAATAAGAAAGGATTCTGTGTTATCGGTTACTAACACTCAACCAGAGATTTGACCAATCATATAACGTTTTGCGTCTTATGTTTAATCTAGAATGGTATATAAAGACACAGTTAACACAATGAAAGGTCTTCAATCCATCAGATTCGAGTCTGTGTCTCAATCCCCTCGGCAGTCTCCCTGCTGGCCTCGCTGAAGCCGCTTCCCCTCCCCTGGGAAGGAAGAGCTCTGGCATCGCCGTGCAAACACCACAAACACACGCCCTGCAGGTCGCCTGCTGTCACCTGGTCTCCCAGCAGAGCAGGCATGGCTGCTGCTTGGAGCAGTGGTGGGTGCAGCCCCAAAAGCCCAACCCTTCTTCCTAGACCTGGCCAGCGTCTTTGAGGATCTCCTCTTACAGATGTCACCTCCCTAAGGGGAACGGTTCCATCCGATCCAACTGTCCCGCTTTCTCTCTCCAGAGACGGACAGAGAAGCTGAGCAGAAGGACGTGTTCTTGGAAGGGATTAAGGGCTCAGTGCCCATCTCTGTCAAAGGAGCAGAGGCGATGCCAGCCACTGGCAGGCCCATTAATCACTGTGTTGTGGTGACCCAGTGTCACCTGTCAGGGAGGAGGGAGCGTTGGGGTGGTCCTCCCTGCTGCAGGGACGGGTTTTGTCCATGTAATTGAAAGGAAAACAGGACAAGTATCTGTGCTCCCCATGTGCTCTCCTGGCCACTTGAGTTTTGTTGAGTGGGACAACCTGTCCCAAAGGCTGGGAGAGTGTCCAGGTAGCAGCGCTGGAGTGGAAAACATCCTGGACAGCTGGAACCCCCGGCACCCCGGAGAGCCAGAGCCCTCACCCTGACCCCAGCAATTGTTGAGGACCCACACTGAAAGGACTTGTTTTATTTCACTTGAATAAATCACAGCAGGGGTTTCTCCATGCAAGGCTCCTGTCATGTCTGACCCTGTCCCAGAGAAGGGAGAAGGGATTCAGAGAAATGCAGTTGTGGGAAGTGGAGTGGAACGTGGTTCAGTGAAAGGGAGCTACAAGCCTGCTTTGGGGTGAAGCACTCCAGCTGCAGCCACAGAATCATAGAACCCAGCACAGCCCAAGGCAAAGAAAAGCCGTGGCAAAGAAAAAATGGATAAAGACAAGATGCTGGATAATGAGATGCTAACAGGTACTCCCGTTTGCAGGGATTCCCAGGAGGCTCACTCTGGGATCACAATTAAGTAACCATTCCCTAACCAAACTTCATGTGTTTGTACAACTAAGGGCTCTTCTGCCTCTCCAGAAACAACCTTCAGGCTCAAAGGCTCCAAGTGAGCAAGGGAAATTGAGTCAAAATGACCAGAAGTTATATACTCATTCTTGGTCAATACTAACAGTGCCACAAAGACTTTAGACTTTGTTTTTGCTTTATGTAAAGAATTAATATCTGGCACTGTATCGGCATTTACACTCATAAAATTCAGTAACATTCACTCTGATATATACTGCTTCAAAACTATATTTAAAGCCGTTTAAATAGACATGAAGTTTGGTTTACTGAGTCAAAAGAAGCACCGTCATGACCAAAAAGATGTTGAGATCCCTTCTCAATTCTTCCTAAGCTTGGAATGGAGAAGAAGAATTTGAGGCTACGTAGTGTAGCCAGCAGATGTTCAGGTTGTGAGCCCAGGAAATGCTCGAATCCATCATCGTGAGCCCAGCTGCCAACATGCAGGAACCTGCAGGCTGAGATGGATCCTCAGGGTTGGTGTCCCACCTGCTTAGGGTCCTGGTCCTGAGCTGAGGCTGCAATCTGTTGGTTCTGCTCCACAACCTTCCTGGTGGGCACAGGAGCCACGATAGCGATGGGAGATAAGGACGCTGACCCAAGGACAACCTCCTCTTGGCCAGCAAATTGCTGGAGGTGTTGAAGAGTCGGTTGAAGATGGGGAACCACCATGTGTCCTCTCGCCACTCCCTGCAGCTTCACCATGAGGAATTCAGAAGCCCCAGGGACATTTTTTTCCTCCTTCAGCCTCATCCCTTGCTCTTGGAGGACGCAAAGCGAACAGATTGGGGTCAATCAAATGGAGCTGTGGAAGTGAAGTGGAGTGAGGTTCGATGAGACAGAGTTGTGGGAAGTGAAGTTGAGTGTGGACCTGGAGAGGCTGGATCCAAAGGCTGAGGACAATCGGGTGAGGTTCAACATGGCCAAGCTGTCACTGGTCACACTGTTGGTCACCACAAGTTGTTTGCTGCTCTTCTTGACATGAGGAGAACTTGGTTTCATGGAGAGTTTGGGCTTCTGCGGTGATGCTAAAACTCACAGAATCATGGAATGGGTTGGGCTGGAAAGGACCTCAAAGCCCATCCAGTTCCACCCCCTGCCATGAGCAGGTGCACCTCCCACCAGATCAGGGGCTCCAAGCCCCATCCAAACTGGCCTTGAACTCCTCCAGGGATGGGGCAGCAAACACTCCCCTGTTCCAGGGTCTCCCCACCTCCATCATGAGGTCAGAAAGACCCTTGAGGTCACCAACTCCAACCATTCCTTTCCACCACTAAGTCATGTCCCCAAGCACCTCATCTGCCCAGCTTCTAAATCCCTCCAAGGACAGGGACTCCACCACCACCCTGGGCACTTCCAGTGCTTGCGAACCCTATTGGTGAAGAAGTTGTTCCTGATGTCCAATCTGAACCTCCCCTGGTGCAGCTTGAGGACATTCCCTCTTGTCCCACCACCCACCACTTGGGAGAAGAGACTGACACCTTCCGACAACCTCCTTTGAGGCAGTTGCAGAGAGCGATGAGGTCTCCTTTCGACCTCCTCTTCTCCAGGCTGACCAACGCGAGGTCCCTCAGGTGCTCCTCAGAACCCTTGTCCTCCTTCATTCTTCTTCTCTTGGACTTGTAGGTCTTTAACCTGGTGGCCAGGGTGGGGAGCAGATGCCAGGTCCTCTCCATCTCCTTTCACCTCTGGGCACCTCGAGGGCTTCCGGGATTCTCCAAGGACCATGAGGTCCAACCCAACTCACCAGAGGTGACCCCACACGGCACCAGCCCAGGTTCTCCCTTGGTGGGGACTTGGGTGGCATTTGAAGGAGGAGAAGAGGAACAGTAGGGCCCAGGGGCACTGGGAGCACTGGGAGAACACTGGGAGGTAACTGGGACATCACTGGAAACATTGGGAGGTAACTGGGAGCACTGGGAGGGCGCAGAGTGGGAAACAGGAGCACTTGTGGGACACTGGGAGTGCACTGGGAGCACTCAGAGGACACTGGTAGGGCACTGGGTGCTTTGGGAGGACACTGGAGTTCTGGGGGACCCTCCCCATAGGCCCCCGCACTTCCACGGGGGGGCAGGTTTTGGGGTTCTCCCCTCACTTGAAGCACCCCTCACTCCCCCCACGCTTCCCTCACCTTCGCTCCAGGCGCCAGGAAATCCTCCGTTCCCAGTGTGCACCGCACGGGGCTGCGTATGAGGTCCCTTCCGCCATCTTGGATGAGGGCACAGAGCCTTTGGCCCACACAGCCCCCCCCTACTGCCCTTTGTGCCATGTGGGGTGATTGTGGGTCATTAAAGGGGCTCTCAGAGAGCACGCAGGACTCCAGGACCCCCACCCCAATGTAGCCGTGTGACCCCCCAACAAAGGGACTTTGCCCCCTCAGCCCCCCCGCCCTCACCCCAGGCAGCCCCAGCACCCAAGCAGATACAGACCAGGTGTGGTACCCCCTCCTCAGCCTCTTGGGACCCACCTCCCCACAAACCTCTGGGTCCCCCCAAAGATGTTTGGGTCCCCTCTGACCCCCTGTGCCCCCCCCAAAACCCCTGTGACCCTCCAAACTGAAATGGTGATTTGTAAATGGTGGGATGGAACATCAACTCTCGTGTGTTTGAAACAAGAGAACCACTAAGAGAACTATAAGGACCCTTCTTGTCTCCCAGAGTCGTTGGGATTGACCACTCAGATATGGCCACACCGGAACGACTAAGAACTGTTTGATTTGATTCCCCCTGGATCTGCAATGAGGTTCCAGGAATAAGGAATACTTGTCATTTTGGGGAAAGGTATGAGTTTGAAAACAATTCTGTGTATAAATGTTCTGTGCAATCACTGCTCGGCAGAAGCACCCTGAGGACAAATCCCGAGTCTTCTCCAGCGCTGAATAAAAGTGAACCTGCCTTAATGGTTATATTAAACTATTAAGCGTACGTTTCTTTGATTCCAGAGGTGCTTTTGCACAGCTCTTTCTCTCCTTGGAATTCCCTGTGTCCCTCGCCTGCCTGGGAGAAGCAGCTGTTCCCGTGCCGGGCACTGTTGTTGTGAAGGGTGTCAACTGGCACTGTTGGTTCCCCTCTCACAGAGCATTTTGCTCCATCTCTAACGTGCTTTCTGAATCCTCTGAGGCCTTCCCAGAGAGCGCTGCCAGGCAGAGCCCACCTTGGTGACACCTGGTACCCCCCCATGCCCTTCCCCAGCTGGTCTGGGAAGATGCAAGGGGCTCAGCAGGGTCTGGGACATCCCCTGGAAATCAGGGGTACGATGCCACAAAAAGCCTGACTCAATAATCAATGCCAATTTGATAATTAAGCAGGTATCCTTTCAATGCGACATCAAGCAGCATGGTGCACGCACAGGGGACTGTGGTCCCCACCAGCCTCATTATCCTCCTCCTTTTGGTGGTTCTGGAAGCGCGGGATGTCCAGGCTGCTTCGTGGCGAGCGCGGGGATCAGGTAGGTGGTCAGGCAAGGGCTGGCACCCTGCCCTAGGCTGCGTGGAGCTGTGCCCACCACACCTCGGGGTGGCAGCGGGGCTGGGGTCAGGATGGAGCAGGGCTGGGAGAGCAGCGGGGCCGGGCTGGCCTGGGGGAGCCTTGGAAGCTCCACTGCAGGTCCCTGGGAAGAAGTGGATCACAGCCTCTCATGGGAACAGGCTTGATTCCAGCTGGGCCCATAGGTGAAGTCCACCTGGCGTCTCAGCCAGATCTTGTCCTGGAGCCTCAGGGCGACCCTGCAGGTCGTCACTGGAGTGAGTGGCACTGAGGGTTTCATGCTCTGTTCATAGCACATCCACTTTCCTATTTTCCTGGCCACAGCTCTGATGTGTGGAAGCGCAGAGGAGAACGGAATGGGTTGGGTCAGGGCTGTGCCCTGTGCACTGTGTCCTGGGACGCTCTTTGCTGGCCTCTCCCATCCTGTGCTGCTCCCCGTGTCGGCTGCAGAGCTTGTTGGGGCAGAGCTTAGCGCTGCTGTGAGCTCCAGGGAGTCTTTTCTCCTGGCAGCTCCATACTTGGTTTCTTTTGGATCAGCAAGGTCTGAGTACTCAGTAACTCTCTGGCCTTTGCTCCTGAGCGGAAGGGAGACACAAGGGCCAAGGAGCAATCCTGCATTTGAACTGTATCCACCTGCATTCCAAAGGGAAAAAGCAGATTGGGATATTTGACAGGAGATGCTCTCTTCTGTTTCTTTACAGATGTGACGGGACGTGATGGATCTCCAGCTTCCCGTCTGAGTCCCAGGGCTAATGCACAAGGAGATCGCATGGGTACATCATGGCTCTTGAATTCCTTTGGGAGCTGCCAGCTCGAAGCTCACACAGGGGTGAGGCCTCTCTTGCAGTCGTGAGAATACAGACCTGCATCACGTGTGCCGTCCCATCCCATGATCTTCTTGTGTCTTGCTCTTCAGTTCTGAGAGCGGGATCACCAGGTGTGATGGATTCTCCTCATGGATATTTGGGTGCAGATGTGGCTCCTGCTCCAGCTTCTTGGCTGGATCCAGCAATGGAGCCCACCTGGAATCCCAGGGGTACTTGTGGCTCTGGGGTGACTGCACAGACTGAGCACTCCTCGTCAAGATTTTACTAGTGAGAAATTTAACTGGATGTTTACTGTTAAGGTCTTCAAAAATCAAGACATGAATTCAAACCAGAGAAATCTTCCCAGTGGTTAACAGAAATCATGAAGGAAATGGTTGACAACCTGGAGAAAGAAATCAGTGAGTATGCAGCCCTTGTAATCAAAGGGCTTGGGAAGCTGAGGGTTTAGAGACCCCGTCTGGACACGCCAGCACCTCCACCAGCAGGAAGGGATTGTTCAGAGCCTCATTGCACCAACACACGCTGTCAGGAGCTGCTGAGCCACAGGGATGGTGCAGAGTCTCTCCTGCCACCCGTTGTGGTCCCAGCTGAGCCCCCAGCACAGCCGCATCCCCAGCGGTGCCATTTCTGGCCAGAGCCGTGCTGGCAGACGTTGGCAGCTGACCGGCTGGAGCTGTGGGTGCTCAGCCCTTGCTGCAGGTCAGCGGAGGGGAGAGCAGCCCTGGGTGGCAGGGAGGACGCGCAGGCAGCTCAGGGTGGCTGACAATGTCAGGCTTTGCCAGGGCTGCAGGCGTGCGCTGGCCACGATCGGAGCAGCCCTAGCTTCACAGCCTAGTCCTGCCTCATTGTTCTCCTTGGTGTTTGAGGACTCCCGGCTTTGCCGGGGCTGCATCCCTGGAGGTGTTCAAGGCCAGGTGGGATGGGGCCTTGGGCAGCTTGATCTAGGGGAAGGTTTCCCTGCCCATGGCAGCGGAGTTGGAAATAGATGATCCTTATGGTCTGTTCCAACCCAAACTCTTCCATGGTTCTATGAGTCTATGATTGTTGAGATTTTAGTGAGGAATTTAACTGGATCCTTTCTCTTTAGGTCTTCAGAGAGCAAAGGACAAAGCCAAAGCAGGGAAATCTTTGCATCAGGCATCAGAAATGCTGGAGGAACTCCTGGCAAAGCTGAAGAAAGCAAGACACGGTGGGTATGCAGCCCTTGTAAGCAGAGGGCTTGGGAGGCAGAGGGTTTAGAAACCTGGATGGACAAGCAAGAGCCTCCACCAGCAGGAAGGGATGGACCGGAGCCTCGCTGCCACGACACGTGCTGTCAGGCCTTGCAGCAGCTGCTGAGCCACAGCGCTGGTCCAGAGTCTCTTTCTGCAGTTGTGGCCCCAGCTGAGCCCCAGCTGAGTCCCAGCTGAGCCGATCCTGGCCAGACTGCCCTGGGCAGACGCTGGCATCCAGCCAGCAGGAGCTGTGGGTGCTCAGCCCTTGCTGTTAGTCACCGGAGGGGAGAGCAGCCCTGGATGGCCAAGTGGACACACAGGCAGCTTGAGGTTACTGAGTCTGGCAGAGTTGGCCAGAGCTGGCCAGGATGGGAGCAGCCTCAGCTTCACCGACTGGCCCAGCCCCTCTTCTCCTTGATGGCTGAGAACTCTGGGTGACACCTCAGGGTCAGGGACAGATGGACACCCAGCTTGAGGCCGCACAGCTGCCTTGAGGGCAGCGACCATGAAGGGCTGTGGATTCAGTCTCGGGTGGCTTTCCTCTCTGTTTCTGGATGTGTTTTAAAGAACTGGTTTCCGTCTGGCTTGGGGATCTGTGGGTTCTTGATGGTGAAAGTGCCCAGGACATGGTGACAGAGATGGGGTTCAGTCCACTGTGTGTGTTTGTGATCCTTGTGTAGGATGGAGGTGGCAGGATGGGACGTGCTTCTGCGAAGGGCTCTTTCGCAGCAGAAGTGGCTGCAGTGTCTCCCTGTCCCCTTTGAAGGAAGGTGTTTACTGTCACCTTGTGCTGGAGCTGTGCTGAGGCTTTGCCTTTCTGGGACTCTTGGCAGTGCTGTCCCAGCCCGGGGAAGCCCACCATACTGATCAGATTATTCTTTCCAAGAGAATCCAGGCCCTGAGCAGTCTTACAGGGGAGCATAAGTTGAAGACAAGTCCTGCTAACAGGAGGTGTGGAGCCTGGTGTCTGTCCTGAGATACATGGGCTGCTGAAGATGGCACCTCCCTGAGGGAAACATTCAATCTGATCTAGCTCCTGCTTTCTTTCTCTAGAGATGGATGCAGAGGCTGTTCAGAAGGTTGTGTTGCGAAAAGGGAGTAGGGGCTCAGTGCCCATCCCTGCAGAAGCAGTAGAGGCAAAGCCAGCTGCCAGCACACGAGGTAATTGCTGCCCCGCGGTCACTCGGTGTCACCCATCAGGGAGGTGGGAGCTGGCTCTTTCTGTGTCCAATGCGAGGTGCTTCTTGCATGGCCGATGTGCAGACACTGAGAAAAGCACATGCCAGGCGGCCCAATCTGCGCCCCAAAGTCTGCAGAGACCAGCTCGGAGCTGCTCTTGTAACACTGGGGCAGCAGCTGCCCCAGCTCTTGGCTGGAACCATCACCGGCAGCAGAGGCGGCACCTTTGCTGTGGCTGCCAGTGCCCGCGAGGTGTGAGACCCAGCACCGCTGCTGCCAGGCTCTCCCCGAGCCCTTCCTGCTCGGCAGGACTCCCTGGAGCTCACACCATGTTACTCTCCTCTGTGCTCTCTTCTAGGTGAGGGTGCTAGCAATGGTTTTTACAGCTGCTCAGCTGGAAGGTTTTTTTGGAGCCCGTGGCGCAGCCTGGGGGTGAGTTCTCAAGGTCCCTTGCCCTGAAAGAAAACATGGACACTGTGATGAGAGCTAATTCCTCTGCAATTTTCTTTCAGATCCTCTCACAGACATTAGCTTCCTGACTCCTTCGCCTGATCCTACCCTCGAGACTGAGAGCAACCCCTCAGGTCAGTCAGTGGGAGGAATGAGCCTTCCCCTTTTCATCTTCTTTCCGTGTGCAATGCAAGTCGCTCCTTCCATGGCCGATGCGCCCATGTGGGGAAGAGCAGAGAGGGAACAGCTCAGTGATGGCCCTGGGGCACTTTGCCTTGCAAAGCTGTCTCTGTGGGCCCTTAGCAGCCTGAGCAGCTCCCGAGTGGCTGCAAAGCCAGCACTGGTTGGGCTTCAGTTTGGAGCTGGTGGATGCTACTGGGAGTCCTACCCAGCAGGAAAGGCTCGGTCAGGGCCTGGCAGCAGCTGTGCTGGGTCTCACACCTCGCGGTTGCTGGTGAGTGATGGGTCAGCCTCTGCTTCCAGTTGTGGTTCCAGCTCAGTGCCGGGGCAGCTGCTGCCCCAGTGTTCCCAGGGCGGCTCCAAGCTGGTTTGTGCAGACCTTGGGGTGCAGACTGAACACCCTGGCATGGCTGAGCTTGTGTTCAGCTGGCGCACAGCTCTGCTGGCCCACAGGGCTCAGTCAAGTCCCAGGCAAGGCTGGATGCTCTTTGCCAGTGCTGGAAGGTGGGGAACATTCCAATCCAGCCTTTGGTTGTGCTTTTTGGTTCTGCTCCATCTCCCGTGTGCAGATCCACAGCTGGGATGGGATGGGAGTGATGGTGCCAGTGCACACAGGGAAGGCTCTGGGGGCCTTGCGCAGGAGCCTTGTCCTCCAAGCAGGCACGGCTGCTGCTTGGAGCAGTGGTGGGTGCAGCCCCAAAAGCCCAGACCTTCTTCCTAGACCTGGCCAGTGTGTTTGAGGATCTCCTCTTAAAGATGTCACCTCCCTAATGGGAACTGTTCCATCTGATCCGACTGTCCCTCTTGCTCTCTCCAGAGATGGACAGAGAAGCTGAGCAGTAGGACGTGTTCTCGGAGGGGAATAAGGACACAGTGCCTCTCCCTGACAAAGGAGCAGAGGCGATGCCAGCCACTGGCACACGGGTAGTTGCTGTCCTGTGGTGACCTGGTGTCACCCATCAGGGAGGAGGGAGCGTTGGGGTGGCCCTTCCTGCTGCAGGGATGGGATTTGTCCATGTAGCTGAAAGGAAAAGTGGAGCAGGATCAGCGCTGCCCATGTGCTCTCCTGGCCACCTGAGTTTTGTTGGGTGAGCTCTCCAGAGGGTCACAGCATGGACTGACATTCCCAATTGCTCCTCCAGGTGTGCTCAGCGAGACAACCCCAAGTGTTCTGAAGTCCCAGAGCACCATGAGTGTCAAAGGGCCCCCAGATGTGCAACTGTACTTGACGATGGGTGCAGTAGGAGCCCTGCATTCCCTCGTGATTGTGATGCTGGTGTGCAGTGTCGTGATCTGGATGTGGAGGAAGAGAGAAAAGTGAGTCACTGATTGCCCCCATGGCTTCCTGCAAGGGCTGCTCGTAGCCACAGTGTTTCTACTCAGGCTGCTGGGCAGCGCTGGATGAGGTCTTGGCCAAAATGCTCTGCTGAGATTTCAGCTGCTGTCAGGTGCTTTAATTGGCATCTGAACTCCTGGGCCTTCTTCCCTCTGACCAGAGCCGAGGTTGGCTCTAGCAGATCCTGCCTGGCCAGGAGTGACAGGCGTGGGCAAAGCCAGGTCGGGATGGGAAAGAGCAGGGGCTGAGGTTGCCCTGGAGATCGAGATGCGCACCAGCACCTGCTCCTGACAGGGAACATGCCTGCAGGAATCCCCCTGCTCGGAGGTGCCAGCAGGTGCCGGTGTCCCCCTCGGTCACGCTGTGCTGGCAGCTCTGAGCCTGGGGTGTGGAGCTGAGCCAGCTCCGTGCCGTGGAGGAGATTCCCCATCCTCCATCTCCTACTGAGGCCTCAGCCACACCTTTTCTCTCCACAGAGCCCTCTCTGCAGATCCAGGAGCCCAGCTGGAAAGTGGCAGCTGCCCTTCACACCCAGACAGCTGGAACCCGGGTGTCCCTGCTGCAGAGGAATCAACGCTGCAGTCTCCAGGCACAGCTCGGGCTGAAACGGTCGCTGCCGCCCCTGCCAGCCCTCAAGTGGCCCCAGTGCTACAGAACCAACCCAGCAACTGCAAGCCTGAGACTTGTACCATCTGGATCACCTCCCTTTGAGGTGGACGTGCAGGAACCTGGGGTCCGAGATGGATGCTCAGGGCCGGTGCCCACTCTACTCAGGCTTCTCGACCAGAGCTGAGGCTTTCTACCTCCTTCAACCTCATCCTTTGCTCTTGGAGGACTCAGAGCAAAAGGATTTGTTTTATTTCACATGAATAAATCACAGCAGGGGTTTCTCCATGCAAGGCTCCTGTCATGTCTGACCCTGTCACAGGGAAGGGAGAAGGGATTCAGTGAAATGCAGTTGTGGGAAGTTAAGTGGAACGTGCTTCAGTGAAAGGGAGCTACAAGCCTGCTTTGGGGTGAAGCACTCCAGCTGCAGTCACAGAATCATAGAACCCAGCACAGCCCAAGGCGAAGAAAAGCCGTGGCAAAGAAAAAATGGATAAAGACAAGATGCTGGATAATGAGATGCTAACAAGGACTCCTGTTTGCAGGGATTCCCAGGAGGCTCACTCTGGGATCACAATTAAGTAACCATTCCCTAACCAAACTTCATGTGTTTGTACAACTAAGGGCTCTTCTGCCTCTCCAGAAACAACCTTCAGGCTCAAAGGCTCCAAGTGAGCAAGGGAAATTGAGTCAAAATGACCAGAAGTTATATACTCATTCTTGGTCAATACTAACAGTGCCACAAAGACTTTAGACTTTGTTTTTGCTTTATGTAAAGAATTAATACCTGGAACTGTATCGGCATTTACACTCATAAAATTCAGTAACATTCACTCTGATTTATACTGCTTCAAAACTATATTTAAAGCTGTTTAAATAGACATGAATTCTGGTTTACTGAGTCAAAGAAGCACCATCATGACCAAAAAGATGTTGAGATCCCTTCTCAATTTTTCCTAAGCTTGGAATGGAGAAGAAGAATTTGAGGCTATGTAGTGTAGCCAGCAGATGTTCAGGTTGTGAGCCTAGGAAATACTCGAATCCATCATCGTGAGCCCAGCTGCCAACATGCAGGAACCTGCAGGCTGAGATGGATCCTCAGGGTTGGTGTCCCACCTGCTTAGGGTCCTGGTCCTGAGCTGAGGCTGCAATCAGTGGGTGCTGCTCCACAACCTTCCTGGTGGGCACAGGAGCCACGATAGCGATGGGAGATAAGGACACTCACCCAAGGACAACCTCCTCTTGGCCAGCAAATTGCTGGAGGTGTTGAAGAGTCGGTTGAAGATGGGGAACCACCATGTGTCCTCTCGCCACTCCGTGCAGCTTCACCATGAGGAATTCAGAAGCCCCAGGGACATTTTTTTCCTCCTTCAGCCTCATCCTTTGCTCTTGGAGGACACAAAGCGGATTGGGGTCAATCAAATGTAGTTGTGGAAGTGAAGTGGAGTGAGGTTCGATGAGACAGAGTTGTGGGAAGTGAAATTGAGTGTGGACCTGGAGAGGCTGGATCCAAAGGCTGAGGACAATCGGGTGAGGTTCAACATGACCAAGCTGTCACTGGTCACACTGTTGGTCACCACAAGTTGTTTGCTGCTCTCCTTGACTGGAGTAGAACTTGGTTTCATGGAGAGTTTGGGCTTCTACAGTGATGCTCAAACTCACAGAACCAGGGAATGGGTTGGGCTGGAATGGACCTCAAAGCCCATCCAGTTCCACCCCCTGCCATGGGCAGGGGCACCTCCCACCGGATCAGGGGCTCCAAGCCCCATCCAAACTGGCCTTGAACCCCTCCAGGAATGGGGCAGCCAACACTTCCCTGTTCCAGGGTCTCCCCACCTCCATCATGAGGTCAGAAAGACCCTTGAGGTCGCCAACTCCAACCATTCCTTTCCACCACTAAGTCATGTCCCCAAGCACCTCATCTGCCCAGCTTCTAAATCCCTCCAAGGACAGGGGCTCCACCACCACCCTGGGCACTTCCAGTTCATGCAAAATCTATTGGTGAAGAAGTTGTTCGTGATGCCCAATCTGAACATCCCCTGGTGCAGCTTGAGGACATTCCCTCTTGTCCCACCACCCACCACATGGGAGAAGAGACTGACATCTCCCCACAACCTCCTTTGAGGAGGTTGCTGAGAGCGATGAGATCTCCCTTCGACCTCCTCTTCTCCAGGCTTACCAACTCGAGGTCCCTCAGGTGCTCCTCAGAACCCTTGTCCTCCTTCATTCTTCTTCTCTTGGACTTGTAGGTCTTTAACCTGGTGGCCAGAGTGGGGATGAGATGCCAGGTCCTCTCCATCTCCTTTCCCCTCTGGGCAACTCGAGGGCATCCAGGATTCTCCAAGGACCATGAGGTCCAACCCAACCCACCAGAGGTGACCCCACATGGAACCAGCCCATGTTCTCCCTTGGTGGGGCTTGGGTGTCTTTTGAAGGAGGAGAAGAGGAACATCAGGGTCCAGGGGCACTTGGAGCACTGGGAGAACACTGGTAGCACTGGGAGAACACTGCGAGGTAACTGGGACATCACTGGAAACATTGGCAGGTCACCGGGAGCACTGGGAGGGCGCAGAGGGGGAAATGGGAGCACTTGTGGGACACTGGAAGTGCACTGGGAGCACTCAGAGGACACTGCTAGGGCACTGGGTGCTTTGGGAGGACACTGGAGTTCTGGGAGACCCTCCCCATAGGCCCCTTCACTTCTACGTGGGGGCAGGTTTTGGGGTTCTCCCCTCACTTGAAGTGCCCCTCACTCCCCCCACGCTTCACTCACCTTCGCTCCAGGCACCAGGAAATCCTCCATTCCCAGTGTGCACCAAGCGGGGCCGGGTGTGAGGTCCCTTCCACCTTCTTGGATGAGGGCACAGAGAATTTGGCCCACACAGCCCCCCCCACTGCTCTTTGAGCCGGGTGCGGGGGTTGTGGGTCGTTAAAGGGGCTCTCAGAGAGCACGCAGGACTCCAGGACCCCCACCCCAATGCAGCCCTGTGACCCCCCCAACAAACCCCCCACCCTCACCCCAGGCAGCCCCAGCACCCAAGCAGATACAGACCAGGCGTGGAGCCCTGACCGCACCCCCCCAGTGCATTGGGACGCCCCTCCCCAAAAATGCCTCAGTCCCCCCAAAGATGTTTGGGTCCCCTCTGACCCCCTGTGCCCCCCCCAAAACCCCTGTGACCCCCCAAACTGAAATGGTGATTGGTTAATTGTGGGATGGAACACCAAATCTTGTGTGTTAGAAACAAGAGAACCACTAAGAGAACTATAAGGACCCTTCTTGTCTCCCAGAGTCGTTGGGATTGACCACTCAGATATGGCCACACCGGAACGACTCTGAGCTGTTTGATTTCATTCCCCCTGGATCTGCAATGAGGTTCCAGGAATAAGGAATGCTTGTCATTTTGGGGAATAGTATGAGTTTGAAAACAATTCTGTGTATAAATGTTCTGTGCAATCACTGCTCAGCAGAAGCACCCTGAGGACCAATCCCGAGTCTTCTCCAGGGCTGAATAAAAGTGAACCTGCCTTAATGGCTAAATTAAACTATTAAGAATACGTTTCTTTGATTCCAGAGGTGCTTTTGCACAGCTTTTTTTTTCCTCCTTGGAATTCCATGTGTCCCCCGCCTGCCCGGGAGCCTTGATGGAAACCAGCAGCTGCCCCTCATGCATTGACAACCCAGCCAGCTGCCCGGCAGCCCTTAGAGCTGGAGCCAACACCGGCAGCCACCGCTGGTGGCTGAACCAGTCCTGCAGCCTCCAGACACAGTTGTCATTGACATGGTCCCAGAAGCCTCTCCCAGCCCACCGGAGGCCGTGCTGCTGCAGGAAAAGGCCCAACAGGCACCGCTCCTGCCTGGAGAACTAGCAGCCCTACCATCACTTCCAAACCAGCCCATCCCTGGTGGCCCTGATGGTGAGGAGCCTGCAGCCCTGCAGCCTCCACACGCGGCTCTAAACAAAATGCCCCCTGCGGCCCCACCACCCCAACGCTGGCAGCTCTGCTGCTGTGGAACCAGCTCGGCTGCGTGCGGAGACAGCCTAAAACCACCTGGCCCCTGCAAGCCCCCAGGCTCGCGTTCGCTGTCCCTGCAGCAGGAGGAGTCTCATCCCTACGACTAGAAAATCGAGGCCTGCACATTTCCATTTCTCCTCAGTGTGAATTTTAAAGGAAACCTTCGTGTCAGGGTCCTCAAAGATGTCTTGCAGTCTGCAAGAACAGAAAACTGATTTTTAGGGAAAGAAGACTGGACAGATTTCTATGGCCAGAACACTGACTTTGGGGGTCTGAACACCAATATTTTGGTCTAGAACATTGATTGTTGGGGACAGAGCACTGATTTTCACAGCCAGAACACTGATTTTTGGGAACAGAACACTGAGTATTACTGCTAGAACTCCCGGTTTGCATTCAGAACTCCCATTTGGGGGCCCAGAACACCGCTTTTGGGGGCCAGAATCCTCATTTTGTGGCCAGAGCCTCCATTCCCAGAGCCCTGTCTTTGATTCCTGCTTTCCTCAGTGCCCACAGCTCTCTGGTTGGAGCTGGAACATCGATGTTTTGGGGACACAACCCCCATTTTTAGCACAAGAACTCTGATTCTTGGGGCCAGGATTCCAATTCTGAGGGTCAAGAGTGCTGATTCTTGGGACAGAAGCCAAAATTTTGGGGCTGGAATAGTGACTTTTTAGGCAAGAACCCTCGGGGAAGGCAGAACCCTCTATTTTGGGCCAGAGCCCCCAGTTTTGGGGCCAGAGCGCTGCTTTTTTTGAAGAACCCCCATTCGCAGCCTCCGGCTTTGCCTCTTCCCCCGTCCCTCAGGGCCCTCATGTCCCCCCAAGCCCCACCCTGAGAACGGAGCCGTTGCCTGGCAACAGCGTGAGAGGGCGGGGATTGGACAGTTACAGGCACATGGTGGGGCCTGAGTGTGAGTGACGTGAGGCTGCAGCCAATCAGATCCTAGCTCTCCCCTCAGAGCCAATCAGAGCCCAGCTCTCCCTCTGAGCCAATCAGAGCCCAGCTCTCCCCTCGGAGACAATCAGAGCCCAGCTCTCCCCTCAAAGCCAATCAGAACCCAGCTCTCCCCTCGGAGACAATCAGAGCCCCTCTCAAGGACAGAGACCCCATCCCCAGACCTCTGGCTTTCATCCCTGCTTATGTCAGTGCCCACAGACCCCTAAATGGGGACAGAACACTGATTTTTGGAGTAAGAACACTCCTTTTTTGGTGCCAGAACTCCCATTTTTAGGGCTGGAACACTAATTTTGCAGGCCAGAACACCGATTTTTGGGCCAGAACTGATTTTTGATGCCAGAACTCCCATTTCTGTGTCAAGAACACTGATTTTGAGGGAAAAATACATTTATTTTGGAGGCAAGAAGTTTGATTTTGGGGAGGAAACATTCATTTTTGGGGCCAAAACACTGGTTTCTTGCACCAGAATACATTTTGTAGAGGTCAAAACCACAAATTTAGGACCAGAACACTGATATTTGGGTTCAGAACTTGACTTTTCAGGGCAGTACTTCCATTTTGGGGCCAGAGCCCCCAGTTGCAGACCCTTGGCTTGTATCTCTGCCTGCGTCAGTGCCCACAGCCCCCTGGTTGGAGCCAGAACTGCCCTTTCTGTGGACAGAATTCCGATAGTTTTGTGGCTTGAACACTAATTCTTGGGGCTAAAACATTGATTTCTTAGGGCTGGAACACCGATTTTGGGGGCCAAAATACCAACGTTTGAGCCACACCAGCAAATTTCAGGCAAGAGCACACACATCTGGGTCCAGAACTGCAACTTTCAGAGCCAGAACTCCCATTTTAGGGTCCAGAGGACCCTTCTGGGGGCAGTGCCCCCGTTCCCAGACCCCTGGCTTTGATCTCTGCTTTCTTCAGTGCCCAAAGCACCCTGGCTAGGAACAGAACTGCAATTTTGGGTCTAGAACACCTTATTCTTCTTCTCTTGTACTTGTAGGTCTTTATCCTGGTGGCCAGGGTGGGGAGTAGATGCCAGGTCCTCTCCATCTCCTTTCATCTCTGGGCACCTCAAGGGCTTCCAGGGGGCCTCCAAGGACCACGGGATCCAACCCAACCCACCAGGGGTGACCCCACCCGGCACCAGCCCAGGTTCTCCCTTGGTGGGGATTTGGGTGGCTTTTGAAGGAAGAGAAGAGGAACAGCAGAGCCATGGGGCCCAAGGGCACTGGGATCACTGGGAGGACACTGGGAGGGCACTGGGAGTACTTGGATGGCCCTGGAAGAAAAGTGGGAGCACTGGGAGGGCACTGGTGTCACAGGGAGCACTGGGTGAAAACTGGAAGCACTGGGAGGGAACTGGGAATACTGGGAGAACAGGGAGGGCACTGGGAGCAGTGGGAGGGCACTGAGGGGCACTGGGAGCACTGGGAGAACACTGGGAGGTGACTGGGACATCATTGGAAACATTGGGAAGTCACTGTGAGCACTGGGATGGCGCAGAAGTGGAAATGGCAGCACTTGTGGGTCACTGGCAGGGCACTGGGAGCACTCAGAGGACACTGGTAGGGCACTGGGTGCTTTGGGAGGACACTGGAGTTCTGGGAGACCCTCCCCATAGGGTCCGAGGCCCCCCCACTTCCACGGGGTGTGCAGGTTTTGAGGTTCCCCCCTCACTTGAAGAGCTCCTCACTCCCCCCACGCTTCCCTCACCTTCACTCCACGCTCCAGGAAATCCTCCATTCCCAGCGTGCACCGAGAGGAGCCGGGGCTGAGGTCCCTTCCGCCATCTTGGATGAGGGCACAGAGACTTCTATTTTGCATTCACCGAGCGGCCGCGCCGCCATCTTTGATGAGGGCGCAGAGCCTCTTTATGCATTCACCCCGTCAGGCCACGCTGCCATCTTGGATGGGGGCACAGAGCCTTTACTTGCATTCACCCCATGAGGCAACGCCGCCATCTTGGATGAGGGCACAGAGCTTTTTGTACACACAGCGTCCTCCACTGCCCTTTGCGGGGGGTGGGGGGGGTTATGGGTCATTAAAGGGGCTCTCAGAGAGCATGCAGGATTCCAGGACCCCCACCTCCACGCACCCCTGTGACCCCCCCACAAAGGGACTTTGCCCTCCTCAGCCTCCCAGCCCTCACCCCAGGCAGCCCCAGCACCCAAGCAGATACAGACCAGGCGTGGAGCCCTGCCCCCCCCACCCCCCATGGCCTCTTGTGAACCCCTCCCCACAAACACCTGGGTACCCTCAAATATTTTTGGGTCTCCTCTGACTCCCTGTGTCCCCCGCAAACCCCTGTGCCCCCCCAAACTGAAATGGTGATTTGTAAATTGTGAGATGGAACATCAACTCTCGTGTGTTAGAAACAAGAGAACCACTAAGAGAACTATAAGGACCCTTCTTGTCTCCCAGAGTCGTTGGGATTGACCACTCAGATATGGCCACACCGGAACGACTCTGAGCTGTTTGATTTCATTCCCCCTGGATCTGCAGTGAGGTTTCAGGAATAAGTAATACTTGTCATTTTGGGGAAAGGTATGAGTTTGAAAACAATTCTGTGTATAAAAGGGGATGACCAGGAAATTATTTCAATTTCATGGAAATCTTACTTCCTGGTGAAAAACTATTCCCAGAGAATTCTTCTAGCAAACCCTTTACTCAACATGCTTAGAAGAAGGTATTAAAAATGCATCAGATCTCCTGGTAGAGGCTCAGAGCACGCAAGATAAACGTCCTGCAGAGGAAGGAGGGATTGTGCTTATCCATTGTGATCAAAGCCTCTCTCCGAAGATCAAGGTCTCCAAGTCATGTTGAAGCAAGTTACACAACAAGATCAGGTGTTTGTACCGCACTAAGAGGGGAGGTGACACAAAACAGCATCTTATCACAGAATAACCAGGTTGGAAGAGACCCACCGGATTGTCGAGTCCAAGCATTCCCACCAATCCCTAAACCATGCCCCTAAGTACCTCATCCACCCTCACCTTAAACATCTCCAGGGCAGGTGCGTCAACCCCCTCCCTGGGCAGACTGTTCCAAAGCCTAATGACCCTTATAATCTGATTTATGTCACCGTCAACATCTCACACTCATTTTGTAAGTTCGTGGTTGTTTTTTTTCAATTTGCCATCTTGTCACTACTTTAAGTCTACTCCAGACATTTTTTATTATTTTAAAAATAGTTTAGATTTGAGCTAGGGGTAGTCTCGGATGTCAGCAGGTCTGGATTCAGTATCACCTTGGCCATGGACACAGGGGTGGGTGGAGGCCCCATAAGGTGCTGGTCAGGGCCAGGAATGTCCATGGATGCTCTCAGGGCCCTGACACTGCCCCATGGGTAGAGAGAAAGGAATGAACCACATGGAGACTTGAATGCTAATATGATGGGATCCCATGGAGAGGAGACACTCTGTAGCAGGGGAGAAGTGTGAGGAGGAAAGAGCAGCAGAGGCGTTATTTACTGACTGCTAACTCCCTCTTCTCCACCCTCCATCCTGCTCCTGGGGTTGGGATGGGCAGAGGAATTGTGACAGAATGTTTTAGTGTAGACTAGTGAATTGTAACTTAAATGTGCCTATTAAGACGCTTAAGGAGAATTGAATAACACTCACAGGGAAAATGCTACCATGGAATGCTGCTGCTTCTGAATGTCTTCTCTCATAGCACTTTCATTGCAAAGCACGACTTGGAGAACTTTCAGTCTAGGCTTGTGAACTGTAACATAAACATGGCTACTAAGGCATCACTTCAAAATTTCAGATCATTCAGCATAAGTCCCTCAGGAGAGCTGCTGCAATCAAATGTTGACTCTTGTTAAAGTCTTGTCTGGAAGCGCTTTCACTGCAAGCTGCAAAGCACGACTAAGAGAACGTTTTAGTATAGGATACTGAATTGTGAATTAACTGCACCTAATAACAAGTTTTAGAAAAATTGAGTAAATATTGTGACATCAGTGATGTCTATGACGTCAATGACTGTTGTGACATCAATGATATATTTGACAGCTGTGTTGTCTGTAACTATTGTGACATCGGTAAAATCTGAGACGTCTGTGACATCAGTGATTATTTTGACATCAGTGACATCTATGATGTCTTTGACTATTCTGACTTTAGTGAAATCTGTGACATCTTTGATTTCTTTGACTATTGTTCCATCAGTGACATGTGACATCTGTGACGTCAGAAAAATCTGAGAAATCTGTGACTATTGTGATATCAGTGACAACTATGTATTCTGTGACTATTTTGACATCAGTGACATCTGTGGCGTCAGAAAAATCTGAGAAATCTGTGACTATTGTGACATCAGTGACATCTATGTTTTCTGGGACTATTTTGACATCAGTAACATCTGTGGCGTCTGTGAATATTGTGACATCAATGACATGAGTGACATCTGTGAAGTCTATGAATAATGTAACATCAGTGACATTAAATGAAATCGATTATGTGTCAGACTATTGTGACATCAGTGACACCCATGATGTCTGTGACATCTGTGACTATTGTGACATCAGTGACGCCTGTGATTTCTGTGACTACTTTGACAGCAGCAACATCTCTGATGTCTGTGACTATTTTGACATCAGTTGCATTAGTGACATCTGTTACATCTGTTACTATTGTGACATCTGTGACTATTGTGACTTCAGTGACATCTGTTCCGTCTTTGAAATCTGTGATGACTGTGAACATCACTGACAATTTTTACATCTGTTATTATAATGAAAAGTGAATTCTATGACAATGTGACATCTGTTACTATTGTGACATCAGTGACATATCTAATGTCTGTGATGTCTGTGAAGACTGAGAGATCACTGACATCTGTAAAATCTTTGATGTCTGTGGCTATTGTAACATCAGTGACATCTGAGACATTTGTGATGTGTGTTACTATTGTGACATCAGTGACATCTTTTTCTTCTGACGTCTGTGATATCTGTGACCATTGTGACATCAATGACATCTGTGAGGTCAGTTCTGATTGTGTTGTCAGTGATACCTGTCACACCTGTGACTACTGTGACACCAGTGACATCTATGAAATCTGTAGACATCTGTGACTTTGTGAAATTAGTGACATCTCTTCTGTCTGTGACTATTGGGACACCAGTGACTTCTGTCATGACTTTGAAATCACTGACATCTGTGACATCCGTGACATCGGTAACTATTGTGACAACAGTGACATTTGTGAAGTCTGTGTCTATTGTGACGTCACTGGTATCTGTGATGTCATTGAAGTCTGTGACTATTGTGATATCATTGACATCTGTGACATCAGTGACTCCTGTGACATCTGTGGCATCTGTGATTTTAGAGATATCTGTGAATATTTTGACATCAGTGACATCAGCGACATCTCTGACTATTGCAAAATAAGTGACATCAGTGACATCTGTGACATCTGTGATTTTTGTTACATCAGTGACATATATTACATCTGTGAGTATTGTGACATCAGTGACATGATATGTCTTTGATGTCTGTGATGATTGTGATATCAGTATTAATATTTACATCAGTTAATATTATGATAAGAGTTTCTTCTGTGACGATGTGATGTCTGTGACTATTGTAACATCAGTGACATTTGTCTCACCTGTGACGGATGAGACATCAATGACATCAGTGAAATCCGCTATATCTGTGACTATTTTGACATCAGTGACTTTCTTGACATCTGTTAGTATTTTGACAACAGTGACATTTGTGAGTTCTGTTGCTCTTGTGACATCATTGATATCTGTGACACCTCTAACGTCTATGTCTATTGTTACATCAGTGGCGTCTGTGACATTTTTGACTATCGTGTCTTCAGTGACATCGGTGAAGTCCGTGGCTTTTGTGACACCACTGATAACTGTGACGTCAGTGATATCTGTGCCTATTGTGACATCAGTGATTTCTGTGACGTCTGTTAATCTTGTGACATCAGAGACATCTCTGTTATCTGTGAAGTCTGCGATGATTGTGACATCAGTGCCATCAGTGACGTCTGTGACTATTGTCACATCAGTGATATGTGTGATATCTGTTACTATTGTGATATCAGTGACATCTCTGAAGTCGGTGACTATTGTGACATCAGTGGTATCTGTTACATCTGTGATATCAGTGACTATTGTGACATCAGTACCCTGTATGACGTCTTTGACTATTGTGACATCAGTGACACATGTAACATTTGTAATGTCTGAGATGATTGTGTTATATGTGACATCTGTGACGTCTGTGACTATTGTGACATCAGTGACATCAGTGACATCTGTGACTATTGTGACTTCAGTGACATCTGTGACATCTGTGACTATTGTGACATCACTGATGCCTGTGACAGCTGTGATATCTGTGCCTACTGTGACATGAGTGACACCTATGATGTCTCTGACATCATCGACCTCAGTTTCATTTGTGACATCTGTGACTATTTTGAGATCAGTTACAACTGTGACATCAGTTATATCTTTGGCTATTGTTACATCAGTGACATCTGTGTAATCTGTGACTATTGTGACATCAGTGACATCTCTAACGTCTTTGAAATCTGTGACAATTTTTACATGTGTTACTATAATGACAAGACTGAATTCTGTGACGATTTGATGTCTATGGCTATTATACCACCAGTGACATCTGTCACACCTGTGATGACTCTGACATAATGACATCTTTGAAATCCGTGACAACTGTGACTATTGTGACATCAGTGACATTTGTGATGTCTGTGGCATCTGTGACTATAGTAACATCAGTGACAGCGGTGATGTCTGTGATTATTATGACATCAGCAATATAAGTGATGTCTGTGGCATCTGTGGCTGTTGTGATATCAGTGACAATTTTGACATCTGTTAATATTTTGATATCTGTGACATATGTGACGTCTCTTACTCTTGTGTCATCATTGACATCTGTGAAGTCTGCAACGACTGTGACATCAGTGACATCTGTTTTGTCTGTAACTATTGTCACGTCAGTTTGTATGTAACATGTTACTATTTTGATATCAGTGATATATCTACCCGCTATGATGTCAGTGATGACAGTGATATTACTGACATATGTGACGTCTGTGATGTCTGAGACATCTGAGACGACTGTGACTATTGTGACATCAGTGAGTATTGTGACGTCAGTGACTATTGTGACATCAGTGACGTCCATGGCGTCTCTGACTATTGTGACAACAGTGACAGTTGTGAAGTCTGTTACTATTGTGATATCAGTGACATTTTCTACATCTGTTACTATTTTGATATCAGTGACTCTTGTTACGTCTGTTCCTGTTGTGACATCATTGAAGTAATCTATGAATCTTGTGATATCAGTGACATCTGTGTGTCTGTTGCTATTGTGACATTGGTGACATTGGTGACATCTGTTACAACTGTGAAGACAGTGACATCAATGACATCTGTGTAATCCATGACATCTGTGACTCTTGTGACATCAGTGACATTTGTGTTATCTGTGGCCTCTGTGAATATTGTGACATTGGTGACAGCTGTGACTATTGTAACATCAGTGACATCTGTTACGTCTTTGAAATCTGTGATGATTGTAACATCAGTGATAATCTTACATCTGTTACTGTCATCACAACAGTGAATTCTGTGATGATGTGATCTCTGTGACTACTGTAACATCAGTGACCTCTGTCACAGATGCCACTGATGAATGTGGCATCAATGAAATCTATGAAATCCGTGACATCTGTGATGATTGTGACATCAGTGACATTTGTGACGCCTCTGGCATCTGTGATTATTTTGACATCAGAAACAGCTGTGAAGTCTGTGACTATTTTGACATCAATGTCATTTTTGACATCTGTTACCATTGTGACATCAGCTACATTTGTGACGTCTGTTACTATTGCGATATCAGTGACATCAGTGACATGTGTGAAATCTGTGATGATTGTGACATCAGTGACATTTGTCAGGTCTGTTACTATTTTGATATCAGTAAAATTTGTGACGTCTTTTACTATTGTGACATCAGTGACATCAGTGACATACCTAAAGACTGTTACGTCTGTGACGATTCTGACATATGTGACATCTGTGAAGTCTTTGATGTTTGTCACTATTGTGTAATCGGTGACATCTGTGATGTCTGTGACTCTTGTGGCATTATTGACATCATGGACACCTCTGATGTCTGTTACATTAGTTACATCAGTGATATCTGTGATGTCCGTGACTACTGTGACATCACTGATATCTGTGAGGTCTTTGATGTATTTGACTCTTGTGGCAGCAGTGACATCATTGACATCTGTGACATCTCTTACACTTGTGAACTCAGTGCCATCTGTCACGCCTGTGCCTACTGTGATATCAGTGACATCTTTGAAATCTGTATACATCTGTGGCTATTGTGACATCAGTGACATCTATTTTGTCTGTGACTATTGTTACACCGGTGACATCTGTGAAAATACTGACATCTGTGGCTATTGTGACATCAGTGACATCTATTTTGTCTGTGACTATTGTTACACCGGTGACATCTGTGAAAATACTGACATCTGTGGCTATTGTGACATCAGTGACATCTATAATGTCTGTGATTGTTGTGAAATCAGTGACATCTGTGACAATTGCGACATCAGTGAGGTCAGTGACATCTATGTTGTCTGTGACTTTTGTGACAACATGTGACAACATCTGTGACATCAGTTACTATAGTGACATCAGTGTCATCTGTCACGACTTTGACAAATGTGACATCAGTGGCATCTGTGAAATCTGTGACATCTGTGATTATTCTGAAATCTGTTACATCCATATTGTCTGTGACTACTGTGACATCAGTGACATCAGTGTCGACTATGACTATTGTGACATCAGTTACATGTGTACTGTCTGAGAAGTCTGTGACGATTATGACATCAGTGACAATATTTACATCTGTTACTATTATGACAATAATGAATTCCTTCAAAATGTGAAGCCTGTGACTATTTTGACATCAGTGACATCTGTGATACCTGGGGCGACTGTGATATAAATGACATCTCTGAAATCAGTGACATCTGTGATTATTTTGACATAAGTGACATTTTTTATATCTGTGTCATCACTACAACTGTGACAGCAGTGAGAGCTGTGACGTCTCTGAGTATTGTGACATCAATGACATGAGTGACATCTGTGACGTCTATGAATAATGTAACATAAGTGACATTAATGAACTCGATTATGTGTCTGACTATTGTGACATCAGTGACACCCATGATGTCTGTGACATCTGTGATTATTGTGACATCAGTGACGCCTGTGATTTCTGTGACTACTCTGACAGCAGCAACACCTCCGACATCTATGACTATTGGGACATCAGTGATATATTTGATGTCTGTTGAATCTGTGACTATTTTGACATCAGTGACATTTTTGACATCTGTTAATATTTTGACATCAATGACATTTCTGATGACTGTGACTATTGTGACTTCAGTGACATCTGTGAGGTCTGTGAATATTGTAACATCAGTGACATTAGTGACATCTGGGACACCTGTGACTTCTGTAAAATCAGTGAAATCTGTGAAAACTGTGTTATCTGTGACTATTATGACAACAGTGACATCTGTGTTTGTGAATATTGTGGCATAGGTTATATCTGTGACGGCTGCGACTATTGTGACTTCAGTGACATAAGTGACATGTTTGACATCGGTTATTATTGTGACATCAGTGACATCTGTGATGTCTGTAATGTCTGTGATTATTGAAACATCAGTGACATTTGTGATGTCAGTGACTATTGTGACATCAGTTGCTTTTGTGATGTGTGTGGCATCTGTGACTATTGTTAAATTAGTGACAGTTCTGAAGTCTGCAGCGACTGTGACTTCAGTGACATCTGTGACATCTGTGACTACTATGACATCATGTGAAGTCTGTGAAATCTTTTACATCTGTGAATATTGAGATATGTGACATCTGTAATTATTGTAACATCAGTGACAGCTTTGAAGTCTGTTACTATTGTGATATTAGTGACATTTGTGACGTCTGTTACTATTGTGACATCAGTGGCATCTGTGAAGTCTGCGACAATTTTGAAATCATTGATTTTATTTTCGTCTGTTACTGTCACATCAGTGATATATGTTACATCTGTAACTTTTGTGACATCAGTGATGTATCTAAATTCTATGATGTCTGTGAAGATTGTCTCGTCACGGGCATCAGTGACATCAGTGACGTCAGTGACTATTGTAACATCAGTGACATCACTGATATCTGTGAGGTCTGTGATGTCTGTGACTTTTGTGACATCAGTGACATAAGTGACATCTGTGATGTATGTTACTATTGTGACATCTGTGACAGTAGTTTTAACTTGACCATTGTGACATCAGTTGCCTTTGTGATGTCTGTGGCATCTGTGACTATTTTGACATCACAGACGTCACAGCTATCACTTATGTAAACAATAGTCACAGATTGTGCAGACATCACAAATGCAACTGATGTCACAATAGTCACAGACATCACTAATGTCACAGATGTTACAATAGTAATCGGCTTCACAGATGTCACTGATGTCACAATAGTCACAGATGTCAGAGATGTTACTGATGTCACACAAGTCATAGACATAAGAGACGTCACAGATATCAGTGATATCACCAGAGTAGTGGACATCACTAATGTCACAATAATCAAAGATGACTACAGATCTTGGTTATGTCACTGATGTCATAATATTCACAGATGTCACAGTGTTCACTGGTGTCACAATAGCTACAGACATCTCAGATGTCACAGATACCAGTGACATCACAATCATCACAAATGTCACAGAGATTAGATATGTCACTGATGTAACAATAATAACAGATGTCATAAATATCACCGATGTCACAATAGAAACATACATCATAAATGTCACTGATGTCACAGTAGTCGCAGACTTCACCAATGTCACTGATGTAACAATAGTCAAATAATTAGTAGCTGTCACTGATGTCATAATAGTCACTGATGAAACAAACATCAAAATGTCTTTGATGACACAATATTAACAGACCTCACAGCTTTCCTGGATGTCATAATAGTCACGGAGGCCACAGACATCACAAATGTCACTGATGTCACTATATTCTGAGACATCACAGCTGTCACTGATGTCACAAATGTCACACAGGACACAGATATCACAAATGTCACAATAGTCACAGATGTCATATATATGACAGTTTCCCCAGTTGTCCCTGATGTTTAAATAGTCACAGATTTCACAAAGGCAAAGAATGCACAGTTGTGATAATAGTAAGAGATGTAAATATTGTCACTGATAGCATAATCACCACAGACTTCTCAGACAGTACAGACGTCACTGATATCAAAATAGTCACAGATGTCACTGATGTCACTTATGTCACATTAGTCACAGACAACATAAATGTAACTGATTTCACAATAATCACAGATGTCACAGATTTCAGATGTCACTGATGTCACAGTTGTTGAAGGCGTGACAGCTGACAATGATGTCACTATAGTAACCGATGTCTCAGATGTCACTGATGTCACAAAAGTAACAGACTTCACAAAATCACTGATGTCACAATTGTCACAGACAAAATAGATGTCACTGATGTCAGAATAGGCACAGATGTCACTGATGTAACTGATGTAACAATAGTCAAAGACATCAGAGATGTCCATGATGTCAATAATATCACAACAGTCACAGACATCACTGATGTCACGTAAGTCATTGATGTCAAAATAGTCACCGGCATTGCAGATGTCACATATATCTGTGTTTTCACTGATGTCACAATAGTCACAGATGTCAGAGATGTCACAATTATAACAGACATCACAAATATCACGGATGCCAAAATAGTAACAACTGTTAAAAGTTTCATTGATGTCACAATATCACAGACTTCACAGCTCTCACTGATGTCACAATAATCACAGACGCCAGAGACATCAAAATGTCACTCATGGCACAATAGTCACAGACGTCACCGCTGTTACGTATGTCACAATAGTCACAGATGACACGGATTTCACAGATATAACTGATGACACAGTCATCGCACTTGTGACAGGTGTCACTGATGTAACCACAGTCAAAGACACAAGAGATGTCACAGGTGTCACTAACGTCAGAATAGACCAAGATGTAATAGATGTCACAGATATCAAAATAGGCAATGATGTCACAGATTTCACTGATGTCACAAGAGTCACAGACATCACTGATGGCATAGATGTTACTGATGTCACAATCGTAACAGATTTCAGAGATTTCACAGATATTACTTATGTCAAAATAGTAACAGGCCTCACTGATGTCACTGATGTCACTGATGTCACAATAGTAACAGACGTTACAGATATCACTGAATGTCACAGTAGTCACACATATCACATATATCACAGGTATTTGTTATATCACAGTCGTCACATTTGTCTGTGGAGTCTCACTGTTGTGAAATCTGTGACATTTACTAAGACGTCTGTGAAGTCTGTGACATTTGTGACATCAGTGAAATACGTGAAGTCTGTAACTATTGTGATATCAGAGACATATGTGACATCTTTGGCAAATTCAAAATCAGTGACATTTTCCACGTCTTTAACGTCTGTGATTATTGTGACCTGTGTTAGATCAGTGACATCTGTTACATCTGTGACTAGTGTGATATTAGTGACATCTGTGACACCTGTGAATATGGTGACAATACATACGTCTGTTAAGCCTGTGACTATTGTGAAATCAGTGATATCTACGATTTCTGTATCTATTGTGGAATCAGTGACATCTGTAACATCTGTGATTATTGTGACATCAGTTACATGTGAGACGCCTGCGATATATATTTACATCAATGACATCTGTGACGTCTTTTACAATTGTGACATTAGTGATATTAAGAAGTCTGTGATGATTGTGACATCAGTGACATCTGTGATGATTATGGTATCAGTGAGATCTATAACATCTGTGAGGTCTTCGACTACTGTGACATCAGTGATATTTGTGATATTTGTGACTATTTTTACATCAGTGACTCCTGGGACGTTTGTGATGTCTGTGTACTACTGTGACCTGAGAAACATTTTTAACATCACTGACATCACTGACATTTTGGCATCAGTGACTTCTGAAACTTCTGTGAAGATTGTACCGTCACTGCCATCAGTGAAGTCTGTGACGTCCTTGAGTTCTCTTAACACAGAATCATAGAATAACCAGGTTGGAAGAGCCCCACCGGATCATCAGGTCCAACCATTCCTATCAAACACTAAACCGTGCCCCTCATCACCTTATCCACCCATTCCTTAAACACCTCCAGGGAAGTTGAATCAACCCCCTCCCTGGGCAGCCTGTTCCACCGCTCAATGGCCCTTTCTGTGAAAAATTCTTTTCTAATGTCAAGCCTAAATCTCCCCTGGCACAGCTTGAGGCCATTCCCTCTTGTCCTGTCCCCTGTCACTTGGGAGAAGAGCCCAGCTCCCTCCTCTCCACAACCTCCGCTCAGGTAGTTATAGAGAGCAATGAGGTCTCCTCTCAGCCTCCTCTTCTCCAGGCTGAACAACCCCAGCTCTCTCAGCCGCTACTCATACGATTTGTTCTCCAGCCCCTTCACCAGCTTTGTTGCTCTTCTCTGGACTCGCTCCAGAGCCACAACATCCTTCTTGTGGTGAGGGGCCCAGAATTGAACACAGGACTCGAGGTGCGGTCTCACCAGTGCCGATTCCAGAGGGAGAAGAGCCTCCCTGGACCTGCTGGTCACGACGTTTCTGATACAAGCTAAGATGCCATTGGCTTTCTTGGCCACCTGGGCCACTGCTGGCTCATGTTCAGTCACTGTCAACCAACACCCTCAGGTCCTTCTTCTCCAGGCAGCTTTCCAGACAGGCTTCTCCTAATCTGTAGCTGCTCAGGGTTGTTGTGCCCCAAGTGCAGGTCCCAGCACTTGGCCTTATTAAACTTCAACCCATTGGTCTCTGTTCAGCAGTCCAGCCTCTTCAGATCCCTTTGGAGCCTCCCAACCCTCCAGGAGATCCACACTTCCACCCAGCTTAGTGTCACCTTCATCCAGGTCATTGATAAAGACATTAAACAGGGCTGGACCCAGCACTGAGCCCTGGGGAACCCCACTTGTCACTGGCAAGTCTGGTACTAGGCGGTAAATCTGATGTAAGGTGGTTTAGACTGTTTAAGACTGATTAAGTCTGGTATAAGGCGGTTAAGTCTGGTTTAGACTGGTTAAGTCTGGTATTATGCGGTTAATGCTTGTATAAGGCATAAGGTGGTTTAGACTGGTTTAGACTAATTTAGACTGGTTAAGTCTGGCATAAGGTGATTACGACTGGTATAATGTGCTCTGGTGCCTCCTAGGAGGTGGAGCCTGTGCTCCTGGTTATTTTCCACATGGGAGATGTTCCCAGCCCTGATGGTTCCATTTGGGTTTAACTGTTCCAGCCTTGCCCTGTGCTCCTTCACCCTGATTGGATTTGTTTCCCGAGTGCTGTATCGCTGACTCCAGGCTGTGCAGGGAGCCATCCTGGCCTGGATGCTGAAGATCCATTCTAATTTAGCCTCCTGCTTGTTTTCTTGTGATTTTCAGCATGGTCCTTTATTCCAAACTGGATTTCCACTGCTTTCTGGGTTTGGCAGTGTAACTTCTCCAGTCAGGAGATGGAGGAGGCAGGGACCAGCATTGCAGTCAGGTCTCACCCTGCAAGGCACGGGGGCTCAGACCCTTAAGAGTTGTCCTGGTCTCTCTTCTGCTGGAGCCTTGAAGCAGCCGGTCCCCAGAATGGACCTTCTGGGGTGTAGGGAGCCCTGAACCTGTGGAGAGAGAGCATGCTAAGCTCTCCACTCATGTTTTGAAAGGGAATTTTCTTCCTTTCCTAGAAAAATCATGCTGTGAACACGCCCTGAGATTAGAGGAATGTGTCCACTGAGGGTTTGTACTGGCTGGAGGAACAAGGTGGCTTCAAGCTGCCCTGGAAACCTGATGTGAACAAGGAGATGAAACTGAGTTTCCTTGATATTTTTTTGTTCCCTTTGAAGGGAGACAAGTTTGTGCATTCCATCTTGTCCTCATCTCCTGGTCTTTGCCAGGAGTCTTCCATCAGTGCCGTCAGGATACAGACTGGGAGAGTGGGGCAAGCTGATCAAGCCTCCATCCCTGCAGCTGTGTGGGAGGCTGAGATCCCTCTCTCTCCCCCAGCAGCTGCCGTGCCCTCCAGAGGGGCTGGGAATCTAGGGAGAGCCCAGAGCTCTGCTGCACATTGCGGTGGGCACTACTGTGGGGCCAGCCCAGACTGGGCTTCTCTGCAGGGCTGGAGAAATATCAGGGCTGTGGGGAGAGCTGGGAGGGGCTGGGCTGAGCTGGAAAGGGCCCCGGAGAGGACACCAGCAGTGCTGGCTGAGCTGTGTGACCATGCAGGGGGAGGACAGGCTGCAGAGGGTGTAAGGGGCAGAGCCCAGCCCTGCAGGTGCAGGAAAGAGGAGAGGTGTCAGGGACAGACTGGGAAGGTGCCCAGGGCACTGGGCTCTCCCTTTGGCAATTCCAGCTCCTCATGAGCCCCTTCCAACCCAAGATATTCTAAAAGCCTGTGATATTCAAGCTCAAAAAATAGTCTGCCCATCCTCTACCCATCCCATGACATTCATTCTTCCTGACAAGTTCTGCCTTGTGACTCTTTCCTCTTCCCTGACATCATTCTAGATCTCCATATCTTTCCGTGTTTGGTTTCTACCTGTACACTCCCTGCCTGCATTTGTTTCTCTCTTGCACTTGGTGCGTGATTGCAGGCTGCTTAAGATGTATTTCTGCACATGTCACGTCATCCCCAGACACCACTAAACCCTTATCCAGTCATAACTTCCTATAATAAATCAATTTTGGTGCACATATAGAAATTTCCAGAATCTGTAATAACTTCATGCAATCCCTGTGGGCAGGAGAGATGGCAAAGGGCTCGAGGTGCCCCCTGACTGTAAGGGATTTGTGTCTGTGTCGCTGCAGGGGCAACAGAAGGAACACGAGGCATTTGCCCCAGAGACGCTGTCAGAAGATCCTGGCAGGTGCTAAGGTGTGAAGGACCCGTGATGCCCCCGTAGTGTAAGGGATTTTCCTGGTGATGCTGCCAGCAATGACCTGGCCTGAGGAGGCTCCCCTGTATTTTCCACCCATACCCAAGCCCTCTCCCTGCACAGGTCCTGTGGGGGCTTGGGCAGAGGTCCTTTCCCAGTCATGTTCCTGCTTCTTCCCTATCACCTCCAGAGACAGAACTGGCCTCACCATCCCCATCACATTCAGATGTTTCCTACTGGATTCTGAGTTTCTGAGACACAATTGACATCCTAACCCCCTACTCATCCGTCACCTCTTCATGGCCCAGGACCTGAACAGGTAAAAGTACGCTTGCCCCACATCATGAGGAATGAACACGTGGACCTTGGTTCGTGGAGGGACATCCAAGTGCTATACTGAGGTGATTTCCCATGTCTTGTTACTTCCAGTGAGAAGAGACTTCGAGGCAATATCTGTCCCAGAAATCTTTGTGGAAACTGAGGAAACTGTTCTTTCTACACATTCAGGTTCATCTCATCTCACAGACATGATGTGTGTGCTCCCATCTGATCCGTACAATGCAAAATTAACGCCTTTGATACAGTTTCTCACAGCATTCTTCTTCAGAAACTGTCACCTCTGGCCTGGATGGGCGCACGCTCTCCTGGGTGAAAAACTGGTTGAATGACCGGGCCCAGAGGGTGGTGGGAAATGGAGTTAAATCCAGCTGGAGTCCAGTGACAAGTGGGGTTCCCCAGGGCTCAGTGCTGGGTCCAGCCCTGTTTAATGTCTTTATCAACGACCTGGATGAAGGCATTGAGTCCTCCCTTAGCAAGTTTGCAGATGACACAAAGCTGGGAGGAAGTGTGGATCTGCTGGAGGGTCAAGAGGCTCCAAAGGGACCTGAACAGGCTGGACTGCTGGGCTGAGACCAACGGCATGAGGTTTAACAAGGCCAAATGCCGGGTCCTGCACTTGGGGCACAACAACCCTAAGCAGAGTTACAGACTAGGAGAAACCTGGCTGGAAAGCTGCCAGGAGGAGAAGGACCTGGGGATGTTGTTTGACAACCGACTGAATATGAGCCAGCAGTGGCCCAGGTGGCCAAGAAGGCCAATGGCATCTTGGCTTGTATCAGAAACGGTGTGACCATCAGGCCCAGGGAGGTTATTCTCCCCCTGGACTCGGCACTGGTGAGACCGCACCTCGAGTACTGTGTTCAGTGCTGGGCCCCTCACCACAAGAGGGATGTTGAGGCTCTGGAGAGAGTCCAGAGAAGGGCAACAAAGCTGGTGAAGGGGCTGGAGAAGAAATCATATGAGGATCAGCTGAGAGAGCTGGGGTTGTTTAGCCTGGAGAAGAGGAGGCTGAGGGGAGACCTTATTACGCTCTACAACTACCTGAAGGGAGGTTGTGGAGAGGAGGGTGCTGGCCTCCTCTTCCAAGTGAAAGGGACAGGACAAGAGGGAATGGCCTCGAGCTCCACCAGGGGAGATTTAGGCTTGAGATTAGGAAAAAGTTCTTCATGGAGAGGGTGGTTAGGCATTGGAACGGTCTGCCCAGGGAGGTGGTTGAGTCACCATCCCTGGAGGTGTTTAAGGGGAGGGTAGATGAGGTACTTCGGGGCATGATTTAGGGATTGGTGGGAATGGTTGGACTCGATGATCCGGTGGGTCTCTTCCAACCTGGTAATTCTTTGATTCTGTGAAAGCTGGACTTTGACCTACTCTATCAGTGTCCTCTCATGGAAGAACAAAGAACCTCTCCAAGCTGGGGTGAGAGGCCAGTGTGGGAATGGTGGTTGTCAGGGGTTTCACCAGGATTATTGCCTGTGGGACAAATGCTTGAGTGAGTTCCTGAGAGAAAGTTTAGAAGAAGCCCTAAGCCTTCAGGCACTGCCCTGAGGAGATCCCCTCCCTTTATGGAAAGGCTGCTGTGTCCCCATGTGCCCACTGCCCATCTCTCCACGTGGGCACAGCAGTGCCATTCAGCACGGCTGGCACCAAGCTCAGAGCTCTCAGGCCTTACAGCAAGGCAAGGGGTGAGGAGGAGAGTGTCGAAGTGGAGAGAGAAGAGCTCTGGGAGATCAAGAGCTGGTGCCTGGCAGTGCTGCCATGCTGGGACTTTCTTCCTTTCCAGCCATGAGCAAAGGAATGGTTCCTGAAGCTCCAGAAAGCCTTGGAGGAAGGGTCCCAGGAAGAGACAAGGTGCTGCAGTGACTTTATTCTGCTTACAAGCACACATAGCGTAGTTGTCATTATCTGTCCCACAGAGTCAAAAGAGAAAATAAGACAAAGAATTAAAAATGAGTTGAAAACATGATCACAAGTTAAGAAAAATGTTGAAATATAAAAATATAGAAGACAGTAACATGAGCCATGAGTAACATCAGAACTGCTATGCAGAAGTTCAGGAATTCATTGCATCAGAGATCTTTCCTCTTATAAGTTCCCACAGTGCATCCTTGAGGTCCCTGTTCCTCAAGCTGTAGATGAGGGGATTCAGTGCTGGAGGCACCACTGCACAGAGAAATGACACAGCTAAATTCGTGGATGGGGAGGAGAAGGAGGGAGGCTTAAGGTAGGTAAACATGTCAGTACTGAGAAAGAGGGAGACCACAGCCAGGTGAGGGAGGCAGGTGGAAAAGGCTTTGTGCCGTCCCTGCTCCGAGGGGATCCTCAGCACAGCCCTGAAGATCTGCACATAGGACACCAAAATGAAAACAAAACAGCCAAAAGCTACTAAGTAACTAAACACAAGAAGTCCAACTTCCCTGAGGTCAGTATGCGTGCATGAGAGCTTGAGGATCTGGGGGATTTCACAGAAGAACTGTTGCACAGCATTGCCCTGGCAGAGGGGCAGGGAAAATGTATTGGCCGTGTGCAGCAGAGCGAAGAGAAACCCAGCACCCCAGGCAGCTGCTGCCATGTGGACACAAGCTCTGCTGCCCAGGAGGGTCCCGTAGTGCAGGGGTTTGCAGATGGCAGCATAGCGGTCGTAGGACATGATGGTGAGAAGACAATACTCTGTACCAAACGAGAAGATAAATAGAAACATTTGGGCAACACATCCTGAGTAGGAGATGGTCCTGGTGTCCCAGAGGGAATTGGCCATGGATTTGAGGACAGTGGTGGAGATGGATCCCAGGTCAAGGAGGGAGAGGTTGAAGAGGAAGAAGTACATGGGGGTGTGGAGGTGTTGGTCACAGGCGATGGTGGTGATGATGAGGCCGTTGCCCAGGAGGGCAGCCAGGTAGATGCTCAGGAAGAGCCAGAAGTGCAAGAGCTGCAGCTCCCGTCTGTCTGCGAATGCCAGGAGGAGGAACTGGGTGATGGAGCTGCCATTGGTCATCTGCTGCCTCCGAACACGGGACACTGTCATATGAGAGAAGGACAGCGACAACTTGGAATAACCTCTGAGCCAAATCAAAGCCATTTCTCCTTCACCTCCCTCCTGCTCACACCTTGTCACATTTTTCAACCCTTCCTTCAGCTCCGTGCCTGGAGCCCTGCTTGTTGCTGGCTGAATGTGCCGGGAGGAGCAGGGCCTCTGCCCGCTGGCTGCCAGGAGTCAGCCCTGCTCTGCAGCTCGAGGTCATGGGGATGGTGGGGACAGGGGACACTGCTGGGGTTCAGCTTTGTCCTGGGGAAATGCTCCTGGTGCAGAAGGGATGGCAGCATCTGCACTGCAAGGGATGAGGAACTGAGAGGGTAGCAGGCTTAGAGGTTTGAGATGCCTAAAGGTCCTTTGGCCACCCTCAGAAGTGTTCCTGGATGTCAGAAATCCTCAGCATCTCTGCAGCTCTCAGGGAGAACAGGGGGAGTTCTGTGAGGTGAGAGCATTGCCTGTGGCTCCGTGCAGAGGAAGGGGAGCTGCTTTCTCCCTCGCTCTTGTTCCCAGCTACCCTGGGCTTGAACCTTTCAGAGACAGAGTAATCACACTTTTGCATTCACATTAAAAGCCACCAGGATCTGCTGAAAGTAGACAAACCCACTGCCAAGAACTGAGTTTCCAACCCTTTCTCAAGGTCTCAGCATTCCTCTTTCAACCCAGGATAGACATATGGCTCATTTCATAAACCCAACATCATTTCTTTGGCTGGAGAGTCTCTATACTTTTCGACAGACATTCAGGTAACACAAAGATGTGACAGGACAGGTTTGCACCTCTGAGGGCTGCTTAGTGCTTGGGAGGGAAACTCAAGAAAAGCCAAATGTCCTAATGATAATATCTTAGTGCAGATGAGATAATTAATTTCTCAGGAATGCACTGCCCAAAGCCCCACAGAAGATCAGTGCCTGACTCTGCCACTCCCATCCCCAGAGAGCCTGGCAGAGAGAACAAGAGAACAACAGCAAGAATGGAGACAAGGGGAGAAAGAGGGAGAAACTGAGTGAGGGTCTGGCTGTGAGAAGCCAGGGCAGAGGCAGCTGGGCACACAGACAGCATTCCCCTTCCCCAGCTGTGCTCACCCCCTCCCAGACACCAACCTTGCCAGGCAGTTGCTCTCAGCCCCTGGGCTCTGGAGAGGACACTGGAGCTGTGGCTGCAGAGGAGGGGGCTCAGCCTTGGAGCCCAGAGCCCTGAAGGCAGAGGCTTTGCTGGGTGGGAGAGGAGGCAGGTGGCTTGCTCAGAGGAAGGAGCTGCACAGGAGAGGATCACACAGAGCTGTATAAATTCTCCCTCCATCAACATCTCTGGTTTAAGTTCCCTCTCATTCTCTGATCCTATCTGGAGAGTTTCCTCAATGGAGTCATTCCCTGTCCCATGCCTTCTCCCTGTCAGTGCTCACAGACCCCATCTGACCCTCTCTGCATCTCCCTGGCCCTACACAAACCTGCCTGTTTTCCAGGTAAAGCTGGACATAGGGTCTTGTTGATAAGTAGAAAAGGACAGAACAGGCTGAGCCTGATGCGTCCAGCAGAGGTGATGCTGGTGCTGTCCACAGGCAGAGGACCAGCTGGAGACATATTCGGAGGCTCCCATCAGACCTACTGACCACTCAAGGATACTGCTCAGGAGTCTGACTGATTTGTTTAAGCATGAAAGCCTCTGGTTCCATTTCTCCCACCAAATTCCCCAGGTGCAGGGAACTGAAAACACAGAGTCTGGGAAGTGCCTTATCTTTAATGTAATCACTGCCCTGATCTTCTATTTGAAAGGTCTCACAGAAATGCCCTGGGGTGATTCTGAGCTGTGAGCAGCCCTGACTCACACAGCACCCTCCTGCAAGCAGACAGACCCTCTCCTGTCAGAAGATGCTTCTTACACCTCCCAGTTTTAACCTGTCTTACAATGTGGAGCAGGCTGAACGCTGACCCTGGTTTTCTCTCCACTGGAGAAAGTGCAAGAGCCCTCCTGACAGATCCCACAGGCTGTGGCTGTGCCGGCTTTAGGAGATCCCTCCAGGAACCACACCTGCCTTGTCCTGCACCCAGAGACTCAGCTGGAGAAGGGCTGTGAGGATTTTTGTCCAAAGGAAGCCTCCTCTCTCCTCCCACCCCACCCTGCCTCCCCCCTCTCTCATGCTCCCTCCTCTCCTCTCGCTGCCTGCAGGCAGTGCCCTCAGCCCTGCTGGGCTTTGCAGAGGAGCTGCTCCTGCCCACACCTGGCTCTTTTCAGAACTAACCTCTCGTTATTAGCTCACTCTGTCCCAGGAGCCCAGCCCAGCTCAGCAGCAGAGGAGCAGCCCAAGGCAGCGCTTTCTCTGCCCCCTCTGGGCTCCCTGGAGGTGTCTCTGGGGCTCCAGGGGAACCTGCTGAGAAACAAGCTGAAGCCATCCCTGATATTCCCTCCCTCTGATGGGGAGAGACACTTCTGCCCTGCAATGTCATTGCTCCTGTTGGAAAAATAACAGGGAATGAGAATCAATTCCTTGTCCCACCATTAGACGGAACCTCAGAAAGGTGACAGGGAATGATCTCATTTCTCCAAACTAGGAGGATCAGTCCCATTGAGTGAATTCAGGCATTTCATCCTAGGTCTTTAGACCCGGGGCTAGGAAGACACTCAGCTCCCTTTCTCCAACCCACATCTTCTGCAAAGCTTATGCACACACAGGGCCTTGAAACCCTTGGCCCAGGCTTCCTCATGGCAGGGATGAGGTTGGCTGGTGCCACAGCTGCAGGGCTTTAGCACCAATGGGCATTGATGCCCTCAGCCAGGGGCACAGGCAGGAGGAGCTGGAGCCGTTCCCGTGGGAGACAGAGCTGGGACATGGCCACAGAGATGAGGACAGATGGGCTTCAAGGACAGCATCTTCCAAGCACTGCAAGGGTCCAGATAAACTGAGTCTCAGCTTGGAAGTCCATTCAAGGACCCATGATGAGATTTTGCTGCTTCAGGAACAGTTAAAGAAGAAACAAATACGCTGTGTAGGCACCGCTGGATTTAGGAGGGTCAGGTGTAGACAGATCTGAGGTTCACTGTGTCCTCTGTCTCTGTCTTCCCCATCAAGGTCTCACAGAGCTTTGTGACTCATGGTAGGACTCTGGAGGAGTTTGACCAGTAGTGGGTAGAGGTCAAGTCAGGGATCCCTTGGGCAAAAGGAATTCTTCACAGTCTATGAGACAGGAGGGGCAGCATCGCAGGGAGGTGAGAGAGCAGGAAGATGTCACAGTGTGGCCAGTCACCATCATCTTCCAGAGGTCGTGGAGAGTGTGGGAACTCCCTGACTGCTGGTACCACTGCCACATCAGAAATGACCAGTTGATGAGTAGGGAAGCAAAAGGCTTTGCCCCAGAATTTGTCTATTAGGATCCCATTTCTGGGTGTCTAAAAGAGAAGAGGATTTTATTTCCCTTGGTAGATTATGTCTCACCATCCTTCTATGACCCAACTCTTCTATGATCTGGTTCTCCCATGGCTAGACACTTCCACAAGCCACCTCTTCTATGACGCAGGTATTCTGTCACCTGAGCCCTCTCTAGTGAGTCTTCTATGACCCAAGACTTATATGACCCTTCTAAGACTCCTTTATGACCTGAGATTTTTTATGTCCAGACTCTTCTATGACCCTTAAATGACCCAAACTTTCTATGAAACATTTATAACCAGACTCTTCTATAAACAGAACTTCTCTGTCTCTTTTATGACCTGATCTTTCTATAGCCCAAATCTTTTATGATCCTTCTATGACCCAACACTTCTATAAACCTTCTACAGTTGAATTCTTATATGACCCAACCCTCTATGACATGAATCCTCTGTGATCTGAGCCTTTAATGACCCAATACTTCTAAAAAGGTCTTCTATGACCCAAGCCTTCTGTGACCCAACTCTCCTCTGACTCTTCTGTATCTTTCTATGACCTGACTTCTCTGATTCTTCTATGACCTGACTCTTCTATAACCCGACTCCTCTATGACCCAACTAATCTATGACCCAGCCCTTCTATGGCCCAACCCTTATGCAAACCGGCACTTCTATGACCCATCTATGACCAGACTCAAGTTTCTAAGAGTCGACTCTTCCATGACCCAAATCTTCTATGACCCAAATCTTCTATGACTCAAATATTCTGTGACCTGACCCTTCTATGGACCATCTGTGACTGGGCTACTCTTCTATCACCCAACTCTTGTATCACCCAACTCTTCTGTTGCACGTGGAGCTGTGTGAGAGCCTTGGCATCTCAAGGAACTCTACAGGGCTGTATTTGGAATCACAGGGAATAACTGCTCCCACTTTGATTCAGCAATGTGAGAATGTTCATGGCACCAACATCATTGCAGTCAAAGCCAGATCTGCCTGCCCAGGGCTTGGGGGCCAGGGCTTGGCCTTTCTGCTTCACCAAGCAAACCCAGGCTTTTCTCAGCATTGCAGCTGCCTGCACAGCACCTTTGCCTGCCTGCAATCATGGCCTCCAATTCTCAACTCTAACGAGTCCCTGGGGAGCCTTTGTCACTAACAATGCTCACTGAGACTGATTAAGACTTCAAGAAACTTTGAGCTTTGCTTTTAACTTCTTGAGAGCTTTGTTCCATCTCCTCTCAGTAGCTGAGGTTCAAGGACTCAGCATCAATGCCATTCTGGATCTCATTAACCTACAGAAATCCTTAATGAGCTCTTTGTCTGCCTGTTGTTTTCTTTAGGTCTTCAAGCCTTGCATAGCTCCATGGAGTCATTTCCCAGTGTGGTTACAGAGGAAGATTTCAAAGTGCACCTAAATAAAATGTTTTATCTTAAACATTCTATTTCTATAACATTCAAAATCATATAATGGTTTGGATTGGTAAGGACCTTAAAGCCCATCCAGTTCCAACCCCCCTTCCTTGGACAGGGACACCTCCAACTGGACCAGGCTGCTCAAAGCCCCAAGCAGCCTGACCTCGAACACCTCCAGGCAGGGGACAGACACAGCTTCACTGGGCAACTTGGGCACAGTCTTACCACCTTCTTTGTGAACAATTTCTTCCTAATGCCCAATCTAAATCTTCCCCCTTCCAATTTAAATCTATTCCCCTTCATTGAAAAAAATCCCTCTCTAGCCTTCTTTGTTACGCACTTCATGTACGGGACTGTTATAAGGTCACCCCAAAGCCTTTTCTTCTCCAGGCTGAGGAATTTCCATGAGAAGATCAGCATTTCTTGGCAAGATCTCTTTTTTAAACAGCAGGAGATTGGTGGAGGCCTCTTGTGAGTGAGGACAAGCAAGTGTCCTGGTGAGAGGTCAGTCTCCTCAGGGCAGTCCTCAGCCTGCCAGTTCTCTGCCCATGGTGCTCCCTGGTGCTTCATGTGGGTTGAGCTAAAAATAATTTAATGGGTGAAAGAAAAAAGATTGAAAAACCCTCACCCCAAACATAAACTAAACCCCAAACTAATGGAAATACCATCACTTGCAACCTCCCTCAAGCAGACTGACACCCCTCCAGTCTATCACCTCCAATAACCTCTATCACCACCTGTCACCTTGACTGATCAAAATCTCTGCTTATTCCTTGTTCTGGCTAAGTTTTTATCACTGAGCGTGGCATCTGCGTTATGGGATCTCCCTCTGGTCTCCCGGGGTCAGCTCTCCTGGCTGTGTCCCCCTGACAACTTCTTGCCCACCCCCAGCCCCTCACTGGGTAGGAGAAGAAGGAGCAACTCTTGACGCTGGGCAAAGGAGACAATCGCTGCCCTCAATCTTCTGGCCCAGGACGATGCTGCAGGACCCAGTGAGTCTCACATTTTAAAAGGAAAGTGGAGAAAGTGGAGAGAACCTGGAGGAGGTCTGCCAGGATGGAGTTAGGTGCCACAGCATGAGGGCTGAGGGCGCACTTTGGCCTGCTGGGGAGGCTTGGGGCAACCTGCTAAGTGTGTCTCTACTTCTTACACTCATGGAAAACCTGGGGAACAAGAGAGCTCAGGTGATCTCTAATCCAATGCCAGCTCCAAGCAGGGCCAGCTTTGAGGTCAGATCAGGCTGCTCTGTCCATGTCAGCATCCATAGGGAGAGTTTAGAAATCAACAAGGCACCGAGGGCACGATTAAAAGAAAGGATATTGGCATTTGACCAGCTCCTTGAACACAGCTCAGTGAGCCACGGCTCCTGTGACACCTGGGAACGTCCAGCTTTTCATCCAGAGGAGCAGGATCCTTCTTGGTTGGACAGGAGGGAAAATGCCTTTGTGTGAGTGCAGTGCAGCTCTGGCTGAGGCTCCAGGGCAGCGGGGGATTCTCCACCCCTGGGGGTTCAAACCCAGCAGATTTGACACCTCGGGATGTTCCGTGCATGGGGCTGGGCTGGGGGAGCCCAGAAGCTTTTCAGCCTTAATGGTTCTGTGCTTGTGTGAATGAGGGGCCAGAGCTCTGTGCAGCCCTAGCACCTCCTGCCAGAACCCCCAGCCCCATTTTGGGGCCAGATCCCCTCTTTTTGGCCTAAAACCACGGTTCCCAGCCAGGGGCACTGGAGGCAGAAACTGTGTTTTGGGACTCAAAGCTTCATGTTAGTGTACAGACCCTCATACATAAGTTCCAAACACTCCTCCACCCCTGCCCATTTTTGAGCTTCAAAGACTCATTTTAAGGCCCAGAGCACAATTTTTAAGGCACAAAGTCTGGTTTTCTATGTCCACAGCTTCCATTTGGGAGACAAAATCTCTAATAGGGTTCAAAATCTTATTTTTAGCTTCCAAAACCTCCTTTTCCGGGAACAAAACTTCATTTTTGGAGTTGTTTGCAATTGTAAAGGCCCAAATCCTCATTTTTAGCCTCTCAGGTATATTTCAAGCTGCAAAGCCTTTGTCTTTGGTACCACAGCATCATTTCAGGGCATAAAAGCTGAGGTCAGGGCTCAAAGCCTCAGTTTCACTTTTAAAGCACCCAAACCCTTGTTTTGAAGCTCCAGACTCTCATGGAAAGGATCCAACCCCCTCCTTTACAGCTCAAAGCCTCTACTGGAGTGCCTAAAGCCCTGTGTTCAGGACCAGAGCTTCATTTCTTGGAACCTAGAGATCCTCTGCCCTTGAGGGATCAAAAGATATATTTGTAGCACCACACTCACTTTCAGTGCAGAAGTCTCATGGTTTGGCCTGAAATCTTCAGTTCTAGGGATCTAGCCTGTTTTTTAGGACCCACAGATATTTTGTGACCCACAGTTACATTTTGAAGGTCCAAAACAGTGTGCCCAGGTGGCCAAGAAGGCCAATGGCATCTTGGCTTGGATCAGAAATGGTGTGACCAGCAGGTCCAGGGAGGTTCTTCTCCCTCTGGACTCGGCACTGGTGAGACTGCACCTCAAATCCTGTGTTCAGTTCTGGGCCCCTCACACCAAGAAGGATGTTGAGGCTCTGGAGTGAGTCCAGAGAAGAGCAACGAAGCTGGTGAAGGGGCTGGAGAAAAAGAAGAGCTGCTTAGAGAGCTGGGGTTGTTTAGCCTGGAGAAGAGGTGGCTGAGGGGAGATCTCATTGCTCTCTCCAACTACCCGAGAGGAGGGTGCTGTCCTCTTCTCCCAAGGGACAGGGGACAGGACAAGAGGAAATGGCCTCAAGCTCCGCCAGGGGAGATTTAGGCTGGACATTAGGAGAAAATTTAAGGCACAGGTGGACGAGGTGCTAAGGGACACGGGTTAGTGTTTGATAGGAATGGTTGGACTTGATGATCTTGTGGGACTCTTCCAACCTGGTTATTCTATGATTCTATGATTCTAAACTCTAGTTTTCTGTTTCTAAAAACGAAGTTTAAGAGCCTCATTTTTAAAGCCCAAAGGTTAATTTTGGAGTTCCAACACCTTAGTTTTTGAGGCCAAGCCCTTATTTATAGTTTCTAAAACTCACTTCTATCTTTCAAAGCCTCTTTCAGGGAAGAAAGCTTCATTTTTAGAATTATCCACCATTTTGATGGCCCAAATCCTCATTCAGTGCCTCTCAGGTTATTGCTGCCAATGACAGGAGGGTTGGACTAGATGAGTGTTTGAGGTCCCTTCCAATCTTAACCATGGTTCTGTTTGTGGCCTCCGTGTTGTCACCCTCCCTGTGCCCTAGGAGACCTCTCTGCTGTCCAGGACAAGGACCCACTGGACTCACTCTCCAGGAGGATCTGGAGGAGGCAGGTGGTCTCTCCACTGGGAGCTACCTGCACCTTGCTCTGTGTGTGAGACACAAAGCAGCTGCAGTTCAGCCGTCACAGTTTCTGGTGCTGGTTCTGCTGGAGAGGAAAATCTGCCCCATGGCCAGGGTAGGTCAGGCGTGTCCGTTGCTGCTTCTGCACAGTTATTGCTCAGAGTTTAATCTCTGTGGAAGAGCCTCCAGTTCTTAAAGGTTCTGTCAGCTCCCGTTCTTATGCATCCTAGGATTGGGAGATGAATTCCTGGTTATTTTCCACATGGGAGATGTTCTGGGACCAGGTGGTCCCGTTTTTGTTTAACTGTGCCAGCCTTGACCCCTTCTCCTCCACTCAGATTGGATTTGTTTCCCAAGTCCTTTGTCACTGACTCCAGTCTGTATAAGGAGCCATCCTGGCCTGGATGCTGAAGTTCTGTTCCAATTTAGCCACCTGCTTGTTTGTTTTGTGTTCTTTTGGCATGGTCCTTAATTCCAACCTAGATTTCCACTGCTTTTTGGGTTTGGCAGTGTAACCTGTGACTGGGAGGCAGAGAAGACAGGGACCGACATCAGGGTCAGGTCTCACCTTGTAGAACCCTCGGGCCTTAGAGCAAGGCAAGGGGTGAGGAGGAGAGTGTGGAAGTGGAAAGGGAACAACTCTGGGAGAACAAGTGCTGGTGCCTGGCAGTGCTGCCCTGCTGGGACTCTTTTCCCCTCCACCCATGGCCACAGGACCTGTCCCTGCAGCTCCAGAAAAGCCTTGAGGGAAAAAACTCAGGAAAACAGAAGCCACTGAAGGGTCCTTTATTTTGATTAAATACACAGGATCTCAGCTCCTTATTCAAACAAACAACATGGCAGCAAAGAAAACCAGAAAGGAAATAAGAAAGGGGATAAAAATTTTAGAATTAAGAAACAAACAACAATTAAATAAAGACTGTCTTTGCCTGGTAGGAGTTACATGAGAACTGCTAGGCAGAAGCTGAGCAGCACTTCATTGCTTCTTAGGAATATTCAGTCATGAGTTTCCAGATTACAGCACTGATCTCTTTGTTCCTCAAGCTGTAGATGAGGGGGTTCACTGCTGGAGGCACCACCGTGTATGGAACTGCCACCACCAGATCCAGCAATGGGGAGGAGATGGAGTGGGGTTTCAGGTGGGCAAACCCTGCAGTGCTGACAAACAGGGAGACCACAGCCAGGTGAGGGAGGCAGGTGGAAAAAGCCTTGTGCCGTCCGTGCCCAGAGGGGATCCTCCCCACAGCCCTGAAGATCTGCACATAGGACACCACAACGAAAACAAAACAGGCAAAAGCTACTAAGAAACTGACCACAAGAAATCCAACTTCCCTGAGGTCAGCATGTGAGCAGGAGAGCTTGAGGATCTGGGGGATTTCACAGAAGAATTGTTCCACAGCATTGCCCTGGCAGAGGGGCAGGGAAAATGTATTGGCCGTGTGCAGCAGAGCAGTGAGAAACCCAGCGCCCCAGACAGCTGCTGCCATGTGGACACAAGCTCTGCTGCCCAGGAGGGTCCCGTAGTGCAGGGGTTTGCAGATGGCAACATAGCGGTCGTAGGACATGATGGTGAGAAGATAGTACTCTGCTGACATGAAAAAGTTGAACAGAAAGAATTGGGAAACACATCCTTCATATGAGATATCCCTTGTATCCCAGAGGGAATTGGCCATGGATTTGGGGACAGTGGTGGAGATGGAGCCAATGTCAAGAATGGAGAGGCTGAGGAGGAAGAAGTACATGGGGGTGTGGAGGTGTTGGTCACAGGTGATGGTGATGATGATGAGGCCATTTCCCAGCAGGGCAGCCAGGTAGATGGCCAGGAAGAGCCAGAAGTGCAAGAGCTGCAGCTCCCGTGTGTCTGCGAATGCCAGGAGGAGGAACTGGGTGATGGAGCTGCTGTTGGACATCTGCTGCATCTAGGCATTGGGCACTGTTGTAGGAGGAGAGGACAGTGACAAGTTAGGGGAGCCTTCTCTGAGTCAAATGAAAGTAATTTCTCAGTATCCCCTTCCCCCTGCCTCCATCCCCACCTCTGCTGCAATCAGAGAGATAAGAGGGTGTCCTGTGAGGCGAGAGCATTGTCTGTGGCTCAGTGCAGAGGAAAGGGAACTGCTCTGTCCTTGCTCTTGTTCCCAGCTGCCCTGGGCTTGCACATTTCTGAGATGGAGGAGGATCACACTCCCTTGTTACCCTCAAAGCACTCAATGTCCACCTCGCACCACTCAATTTCTCACCCTTTCCTAAGTTCTCAGCACCCACTTTCACCCTAGGACACACACGGCTCATTCACAAACCCAACAGCATTTTGTGTCTCATTCTATCTCTGTGCTTTTCTGTAGAACATCTCTGTAACACAGGATGTAAATTCTCCCTCCCAGAACCTTTCTGCCTTTAGTTTCCCCTCATTCCCTGATCCTATCCCTGCTGCCTGGAGATTTTCCTCCAGTGATGTGTTTCCCTGTCCCATGTTTTTTCCCTGCTCACAAACCCCACCCCATCCCTATGGCACTGCCTGGGCACGTGGTCCTGTTTGGAGGCTCCAGAGGGAAGAACAACTTGGTGGGTCCAGCAGAGGTGATGCTGGTCCATAGGCAGAAGAGTGGCTCAAGGTGGTTTGGGAGACTCCTGTCAGACCCATTGGCCACTCACAGTGACACCTCAGGAGCCTCAGTGATTTGTTCAAGAATGAGGGCCTCTTTTTCCATTTCTCTTCTCAAACACCCCAAGAGCAGAAAACTGAAAAGCTCCTTATCTTCAATGTAATCCCTTCCTTGTCCTTTCCACTGAGAAGTCCATTCAGTTTTTCTAAGGTGATTTGGAATGGTCCTGATCCACGCAGCAACCTCTGGACACCAAAAAACGCTCTCGTGCCAGGAGGTGCTTCTTGCACCCACAGCTTCTCCCCGCAGCAAAGTGGGGATCTCCCTGGTCAGGCTGAGCACTGACTCCGGGTGGTTGCAGAGTCTCTCTCCCAGCACAGAGATCCCTATGGTGCAGGGATCCTGCTCTGAATGACAGCCCCGGGCACCCCTGGCTGCAACCCTGGCTTCAGAGCCCTTCCCAACTGCCTCACAAGAGCCCCCTCCTCACAGACCCCATGAGCTGGGGACTGTGCCACTAGGAACTAATACTGCATTGTCCTGCATCCAGACTTACCATGTCAAGGACTGTGAAGATTTCTCCTCCAGTCAGCCCTCAGTCATCCTCCTGACCACCTTTAAGCTCCCTCTGCCTTGCTGGTCTCTCTATGAGAAACCCTGGGAGTTCCCTTCTCCCTGCTGTCTTTGCAGAGGAGCTGCTCCGGGCAAGAGCTCTGTCTTTGTAGAGCTGCCCATTTGCCATGAGCTCCCTCAGCCCCAAGAGCCCGGTCCAGCTCAGCAGCAGAGGAGCAGCCCAGGGCATTTTAATGACCCCTCTAGTGGGTTTGATGCCGAGTCCATGAGCCTCAGACCCTTAGAGGTGTTAAATAAACTTCTCAAGAAGTAAAACTCAAATTCATGATGTAAAGTTTCTTGTAGTGTTAATGGGTCCCACTGAGGCCACTGCTGAGAAAGCATCTCCAGGGCAAAGTTAAAGCAGAAAACGGGAGACAGTGATGAAAGGTTGGGAAAAGCGAGGTAAAGGCGGCTCTGATGCTGAGTCAACCTGGATGTGTTTTGTGAATCCAAAAGGTTAAGCCTTGACCTTATTAACCAAGTGGCCAAACCTTGACCCTTAGGCCCTGGGAAGGGAGATCCTGCCCCTCTCTCATTCCTCAGGGTTTTTCCTGGGCAGTGGGATGTGAGGATGAGCAATGCCAAGGGCAGGACTGTGGAAAAACACCTCCCAGGCTCCTGGGAGGGGATGAAATACAAATACATCAACAGTAAAAGGAGGACTAGGGAGAATCTCCAGTTCCTAGTAGATACAGAGGGAACAAGAGTAACAGGGGACGAAGACAAGGCTGAAGTGCTCAATGCCTACTTTGCCTCAGTCTTTAATAGTAAGGAAAATTGTTCCCTCTGCGCACAACCCCAGGGGTTGGAAGAGAAGTATGAGGTTCTCAAGGTCCAAGAGGAGGTGGTTAGAGACTTGCTTGCCCAGCTAGATGCCCACAAGTCTATGGGGCCGGAGGGAGTCCACTCAAGAGTTTTGAGGGAACTGGCGGATGTGCTGGCCAAACCCCTTTCCATCATCTTCCAACAGTCCTGGATGACTGGGGAGGTTCCATCTATAAGAAGGGACGCAGGGAGGATCCGGGAAACTACAGGCCTGTCAGTCTGACCTCAGTACCGGGGAAAGTCATGGAGCGGGTGATCTTGAGTGCAATCACGAAGCACATGCAAGAGAACCAGGTGAGCAGGCCCAGTCAACACGGGTTCATGAAAGGCAGGTCTTGCCAAACTAACCTGATCTCCTTCTATGACCGAGTGAGTAGACTCTTGGATGAGGGAAAGGCTGTGGATGTATCCTCCTGGACTTTAGTAAAGCCTTTGAGACAGTTTCTCACAGCGTTCTGCTTCGGAAACTGTCACCTCTAGCCTGGATGGGCGCACACTCTCCTGGGTGAAAAACTGGTTGAATGACCGGGCCCAGAGGGTGGTGGGAAATGGGGTTAAATCCAGCTGGAGGCCAGTGACAAGTGGGGTTCCCCAGGGCTCAGTGCTGGGTCCAGTCCTGTTCAATGTCTTTATCAACGACCTGGATGAAGGCATCGAGTGCTCCCTTAGCAAGTTTGGGGACGACACTAATCTGGCTGGAAGTGTGGATCTGCTGGAGGGTTGGGAGGCTCCAAAGGGATCTGAACAGGCTGGACTGCTGGACAGAGACCAATGAGTTGAAGTTTAATAAGGCCAAGTGCTGGGTCCTGCACTTGGGTCACAACAACCCTGAGCAGCTACAGACTGGGAGAAGCCAGCCTGGAAAGCTGCCTGGAGGAGAAGGACCTGGGGGTGATGGTTGACAGCGACTGAACATGAGCCAGCAGTGGCCCAGTTGGCCAAGAAGGCCAATGGCATCTTGACTTGGATCAGAAACGGTGTGACCAGCAGGTCCAGGGAGGTTCTTCTCCCTCTGGACTCGGCACTGGTGAGACCACACCTCGAGTACTGTGTTCAGTTCTGGGCCCCTCACCACAAGAAGGATGTTGAGGCTCTGGAGCGAGTCCAGAGAAGAGCAACAAAGCTATTGAAGGGGCTGGAGAACAGGCCTTATGAGGAGCGGCTGAGAGAGCTGGGGTTGTTTAGCCTGGAGAAGAGGAGGCTGAGAGGAGACCTCATTGCTCTCTCCAGCTACCTGAAAGGAGGTTGTGGAGAGGAGGGAGCTGGGCTCTTCTCCCAAGTGACAGGGGACAGGACAAGAGGGAATGGCCTCAAGCTCCGCCAGGGGAGATTTAGGCTGGACATTAGGAAAGAATTTTTCACAGAAAGGGCCATTGGGCAGTGGAACAGGCTGCCCAGGGAGGGGGTTGATTCACCTTCCCTGGAGGGGTTTAAGGAATGGGTGGATAAGGTGCTGAGGGGCAAGGATAGTGTTTGATAGGAAATGTTGGACCTGATGATCCGGTGGGGCTCTTCCAACCTGGTTCTTCTATGATTCTATGATAACAGAATTCAAGAACATCACAGACTTTACTGATGTCACTGATGGCACAATCTTCACAGAAGTTTCAGAAGTCACTGATGCCAAAATGTCAGTGATGTCAGTGATGTTAAAAATGTTTCTCGGTCACAGTAGTACACAGACATCACAAACGTCCCAGGAGTCACTGATGTATGAATAGTCACAAATATCACAAATATCACTGATGTCACAGTAGTCGAAGACCTCACAGATGTTATAGATCTCACTGATACCATAATCGTCACAGATGTCACTGATGTCACAGTCATCACAGACTTCTTGGTATTATTAATGTCACAATTGTAAAAGACGCTACTGATGTCATTGATGTAAATATATATCACAGACATCTCACATGTAACTGATGTCACAATAATCACAGATGTTACAGATGTCACTGATTCCGCAGTAGATACAGACATCGGAGATATCACTGATTTCACAATAGTCACAGGCTTAACAGACGTATGTATTGTCACCATATTCACAAGTGTCACAGATGTCACTAATATCACACTAGTCACAGATGTAACAGATGTCACTGATCTGACACAGGTCACAATAACCACAGACGTTAAAGACGTGAAAAATGTCACTGATTTTGAAATCGCCAAAGATGTCACATCTGTCACTGATATCGCAATAGTTACAGACTTCATGTATTTCACTGATGTCACAAATGTCACAGACATTACAGACGTCTTAGTAAAAGTCACAGATTTCACAACAATAAGACTCCACAGACAAATGTGACGACTGTGATATAACAAATACCTGCGACATCTGTGATATCTGTAACGTCTGTTACTTTTGTGACATCAGTGACAACAGTGACACCAGTGACATCTGAGAGGTCTGTTACTATTTTGACATAAATGTGAAATTTGACATATCTGTGAAATCTGTGCAATCTGTGACTATTGTGACATCAGTAACATCTATGCCATCAGTGATGTCTGTGACTGTTGTGACATCAGTGAAATCTGTGACGATTATGGTAACAGTGAGATCTATAACATCATTGACTATTTTGATATCTGTGACATCTATTACATCTTGGTCTATTCTGACGTTAGTGACACCTGTGACATCTCTTGTGTCTTTGACTGTGGTTACATCAGTGACACCTGTCACAACTGCGATGACTGTGTCATCAATTATATCTGTGAAATGAGTGTCATCTGTGACTATTGTGACATACGTGACAGCGGTGACGTCTGTGACTATTGTGCCATGAGTGACATTTGTGATGTCTCCGGCGTCTGTGATTATTGTGACATCAGTGAGAGCTGTGAAGACTGTGATATTGTGACATCAATGAAATTTTTAACAGTTGTTACTATTTTGGCATCCGTGATATTTGTGATGTCTGTTATAATTGTGACATCTCTGACACCTGTGACTATTGTGACATCAGTGAAAACACAGATATATGTGACATCTGCAATGTCAGTGACTATTCTGACATCAATGACTTATGTGACATCAGTGATGTCTGTTACTGTTCTGATATTATTGACATCATGGACATCTCTGATGTCTTTGACTATTGTTACATCAGTTACATCAGTGACATCTGTGCCTATTCTGACATCAGTGATATCTGTGAAGTCCGTGACTATTGTGACATCACTGATATCTGTGAGGTCTTTGATGTATTTGACTATTGTGACAGCACTGACATCTCTAACGTCTGTCACTATTGTAACAGCAGTGACATCATGGACATCTGTGACGTCTCTTACACTTGTGAACTCAGTGCCATCTGTCACATCTGTGACTCCTGTGATATCAGTGACATCTGTGAAATCTGTATACATCTGTGGCTATTGTGACATCAGTGACATCAGTGATTTTGTGAAGTCTGTTACTTTTGTGACATGAGTGACATCTGAGACATTGGTTACTATAGTGACATCATTGTCAGCTGTCACGCCTTCAACAACTGTGACATCAGTGACATCTGAAATCTGTGACATCTGTGATTATTGTGAAATCAGTTACATTTATGTTGTCTGTGACTACTGTGACATCAGTGACATCAGTGACATCTATGACTATTGTGATATCAGTGACATTACTGACATAGAATCATAGAATCATAGAATAAGCAGGTTGGAAGAGACCCACTGGATCATCAAGTCCAACCATATGTATCCAGCATCCCTATCTGTAGGTCAACTGAAAAGAGAGGAGCAAGGCAAAAGATGCCTTATGTGACATCGGTTATTATTTTGACATCAGAGACATCTGTGATTTCTGTGACATCTGTGAACATTGTTACATCAGTGACATCTGTGACATCTGTGACTATTTTGATATCAGTGACGTCTGTACTCTCTGAGAAGTCTGTGGTGATTATGCTATCAGTGACAATATTTACATCTCTTACTATTATCACAACTGTGCATTCTTTGCCTTTGTGAAATCTGTGACTATTTAAGCATCAGGGACATCTGGGGAAACTCTCATATATATGACATCTGTGACTATTGTGACATTTGTGATATCTGTGTCATGTGTGATATTTGTGACATCAGTGACGGCTGTGATGTCTCAGAATATAGTGACATCAGTGACATTTGTGATGTCCGTGACTATTATGACATCCAGGAAAGCTGTGAGGTCTGTTAATATTGTGTCATCAAAGACATTTTGATGTTTGTTTCATCTGTGACTATTATGACATCAGTGACAGCTGTGAATTATTTGACTATTGTTACATCAGTGACATTGGTGAAGTCTGCGACTACTGTGACATCAGTGACATTTATGATGTATGTTTCTATTGTGACATCAGTGATATTTATGACATTTGTTATTATTGTTACATCAGTGACATATCTAACCTTCGTGACAATTGTGATGATTGTGACGTCACTGATATCTGTGACATCTGAGATGTCTGTAGCTATTGTGACACCAGTGAACACTGTGACATCTGTGAATATTATGACATCAGTGACATAAACAAAATCTGCAGTCATCTTTGACTGTTGTGACATTAGTGATGTCCACTACTGTGGTGATATCACTGATATCTGTGACGTCTCTTATGTCTATGACTAGTGTGACATCAGTGACATCTCTGACATCTGTGACTATTGTGACATCAGTGACATCTGTGAAGTCGATTACGATTGTAACATCTGTGACATCAGTGATGTCTGTGACTATTGCGTCATCAGTTGCATTTGTGATGTCTGCAGAATCTGTGACTATTGTTTACATAAGTGATAGCTGTGACATCTGTGATGTCTGTGACTATTGGGACATCAGTGACACCTGAGATGTCTGTGACTGTTGTGACATCTCTGAAAACTGTGACATCTCCAACTTTTTTTACATCAGTAAAAAATTTTCAGAATTTTTTCATGTCGCAACAGACACAGACATCAAAACTTTCACTGATGTGACAAGAGTCACAGTTGCCCCAGAAGTCACTGATGTCACAATAGTCACAGATGTCACACATGTCACTGATGTCACAGACAACATAGATGTAACTGATTTCACAATATTCACAGATGTCACAGATTTAACAGACTTCACATGAAGTCACAGTGGTCACAGATGTCACAGATATCACTGATGTCACAGTGGTTGAAGACTTCTCACCTGTCAATGATGTCAAAAGAGTCACAGATGCCACAGACATCACAAAGGTGACTGATGTCACAATAGTCAAGGTGAAACTACTGTCACAGATGTCACAATAGTAACATACATCACAGATGTCACTTATGTCACTGATGTCACAATAGTCACAGACAACACTAATGTAACTGAATTTACAATATTCACAGATGTCACAGACATCACAATATTCATAGATGTCAGATGTCACAGACAACATAGATGTAACTGATGTCACAATATTCACAGATTCCAGAGGCTTCACATGATGTCATATTAGTCACAGACATCACAGATAACACTGATGTCACAGTCGTCATAGACCTCACAGCTGTCACCGATTTCACAAACAGTCACAGATGCCACAGACATCACCAATGTCACTGATGTCGAAATAGCCAGAGACATCACAGATATCAGGGGTGTCTCAGACGTCACAGATGTCACTGATATTACAATAATAACAGATGTCACATATGTCAATGATGTCACAATAGTCACAGATATCACATATTTCACAGATGTCAGTGATTTTCCAGTAGTTAAAATGTCACTGATGCCACAATAGTCAATGTCGTCATAGATGTCACTGATGTCAAATTAGTCACTGATGTCACGTATTTCACAGATGTCATAATAGTCAGAGATATTTGAGATGTCACTGATGTCACAGCAGTCAGAGACATCACTGATGTCACGGATATCAATGATGATACAATAGACACTGACATGAATGATGCTACAATAGACACTGACATCAACAGATGTCAAAATAGTATCTAATGCCATGAATGTCACTGATAGCACAATATTCATAAAATTCACAGTTGTCTTTGATGTCACAATAGTCACAGATACCACAGACAACGCAAATGTCACAGTAGTAACAGACGTCATGGATGTCATTGATGTCACATTCGTCACAGTTGTTACGGATGTCTCTAACGTAACAATAGTCACAGACATCAGAGATATCACAGATATCACTAATGTTAGAATAGTCAAAGACAATAAATGTCATTGATTTAAAATACTCACTGATGTCACAGGTTTCACAAATGTCACAATAGTGACAGACGTTTCATATGTCACAGATGTCACAATAGTCACAGACATCACAGACCTCACAGATATCAGTGATGTCACAATAGTCACTGACTTCACAGATGTCACTGATGTCACTGATGTTACAATAGTCACTGACGTCACTGATGTCACTGATGCCCGTGACGAGACAATCTTCACAGACATCATAGAATTTAGATACATCACTGATGTCACAAAAGTTACAGATGTAACATATATCACTGATGTGACAGTAACAGACGAAAATAAAATCAATGATTTCAAAATTGTCACAGACTTCACAGATGCCACTGATGTCACAATAGTAACAGATGTCACAAATGTCACTAATATCACAATAGTAACAGACTTCAAAGCTGTCACTGATGTTACAATAATTACAGATGTCACATATCTCAATATTCAGAGATGTAAAAGATTTCACAGACTTCACATGATGTCATAGTAGTCACAGATGTCACAGATGTCACTGAAGTCACAGTCGCTGCAGACTTCACAACTGTCACTAATTTAACAATAGTCACAGGTGCCACACACATCACAAAAGCAACTGATGTCACAATAGTCACTGACATCACAAATGTCATTGATGTTTCAATAATCACAGACATTACAGACATCACAGGTGTCACTGATGTCACAATAATAACCGATGTCAAACATGTCACTTATGTCACTGAAGTCACAATAGTCGCAGACGTCACAGATATAACCGATGCCACAATATTCACAGACAACACGGATGTCACTGTTGTCACAATAGTCACAGATACCACAGTTTTCACAGATTTCACAGATCTTACAGAAGTCACAGGTGTCACAGATGTCACTAATGTCACAATAGTCAATGACATCACTGATGTCAAAATAGTCAGATAGTCACAGATGTCACTAATGTCACAATATTCACAGACCTCACAGATGTCACTGAAGTCACAATAGTCACAGACATCACAGATGTCACTCAAGTAATATTAACAGGCACTATAATTGTCATTGATGTCAAAATTTTAACAGATATCAAAAATGTCACTGATGTCAAAATAGTCAGACACATAACCAATTTCATTAATGTCACTGATGTTACATTATTCATAGACGTCACAGATGTCACTCTTGTCATTGATGTCACAATACTCAGAGATGTCACAGCTCTCACTGCTGTCACAGTTGTAGTGATGACACAGATATAAAAAATGTCACTTATATCAAAATAATCACAGATGTCTCTGATTTCAGAGATGTCATTTATATCACAGTCACCCCAGGTATCACAGATGTCACTGATGTTAAAATAGTCACAGACTTCACATTGTGAAGGAATTCATTATTGTCATAATAGTAACAGATGTAAATATTGTCACTGATGTCATAATCGTCACAGACTTCTCAGACAGTACACATGTAACTGATGTCACAATAGTCACAGTCGACACTGATGTCACTGATGTCACAGTAGTCACAGACAACATAGATGTAACAGATTTCACAACAATCACAGATGTCACAGATTTCACAGATGCCACTGATGTCACAGTTGTCAAAGTCGTGACAGATGACACTGATGTCACTATATTAACTGATGTCACGGATGTCAATGACGTCACAAAAGTCACAGGCAACATAGATGTCACTGACCTCACTGATGTCGCAATTGTCACAGATGTCACTGATGTGACAATAGCCACAGATGTATACAGATTTCACAGATGTCACTGATATCACAGTAGTCACAGATGTGACAGATGGTACTGAGTTCACCAGTCTTCACAGACATCACAGACATTAGATATGTCACTGATCTCACAATAGTAACTAATGTCCCATTGTCATAGAATTCACTTTTCATTATAATAACAGATGTAAAAATTGTCAGTGATGTTCACAGTCATCACAGATTTCAAAGATGGAACAGATGTCACTGAAGTCACAATAGTCACAGATGTCACAATAGTAACAGATGTAACGGATGTCACTAATGCAACTGATGTCAAAATAGTCACAGACATCAGAGATGGTGCTGCTGTCAGAGTAGTTCCAGAAATCACAGGCATCACAGATATCAGTGATGTCACAATAGTCCTGGACATCACAGGTGTCACTGATGTCACAATAGTCAAAGATGTCACTGATGTCCCAATAGTCATAGATGTCAGAGGTGTTGCTGCTGTCAAAGTAGTCACAGAAATCACAGTAGTCACTGATGTCACAATAGTCACAGATGTCACAAACTTCATGGGTGTCACTGATGTCACAATAGTCAGACACATAACCGGTTTCATTTAATGTCACTGATGTTACATTATTCATAGACGTCACAGATGTCATTCATGTCATTGATGTCACAATAGTCACAGACGCCACAGATGTCACTGATGTCACAATAGTCACAGATTTCTCAGATTTTTCTGATGTCACAGATGTCACTGATGTAACAATAGTCACAGAAACCAAAGATGTTAAAGATTTCACTAAAGTCAGAATAGTCAAAGACATCATAGATGTCACTGATGTCAAAATAATCACTGATGTCACAGACGTCTCGATGTCACAATAGTTACAGACATCACAGATGTCAAATATATCATTGATGTCACAATAGTCATCAACATCATAGACATCACTGATGTCACAATATTTATTCAATTTTCATAAAGCCTGTTAATAGGTGCAGTTAATTCACAATTCAGTACCCTATACTGAAACATTCTGTTAGTCGTGCTTTGCAGCTTGCAGTGAAAGCGCTTCCAGACAAGACTTTAACGAGAGTCAGCATTTGACTGCAGCAGCTTCCCTGAGGGACTTGTGTGGTCGCTCTGAAATTTTTAACTGACAACTTAATAGCTAAATTGATGTTACAGTTCACAAGCCTAGACTCAAATTTCTCCAAGTTGTGCTTTGCATTGAAAGTGCTATGAGAGAAGACATTCAGAAGCAGCAGCATTCCATGCCAGCATCTTCCCTGTGGGAGTTACTTGATTTTCCTAAAGCACCCTAAAACGCACAGTTAAGTCACAGTTCAGTACCCTATACTAAAACGTTCTCTTAGTCGTGCTTTGCAGCTTGCAGTGAAAACGCTTCCAGAGAAGACTCTAATGAGAACCAGAATTTGATCGCAATAGATTCCCTGTGGTACTTATGCTGAATGATTTGAAATTTTGAAGTGATGCCTTAGTAGCCATGTTTATGTTACAGTTCACAAGCCTAGACTCAAATTTCTCCAAGTTGTGCTTTGCAGTGAAAGTGCTATGAGAGAAGACATTCAGAAGCAGCAGCATTCCATGGTAGCATCTTCCCTGTGAGTGTTATTCAATTCTCCTAAAGTGTCTTAATACACACATTGAAGTTAGAATTCCCTAGTCTACACTAAAACATTCTGTCCCAATTCCTCTGCCCACCCCAACCCCAGGAGCAGGATGGAGGGTGGAGAAGAGGGAGTTAGCAGTCAGTAAATAACGCCTCTGCTGCTCTTTCCTCCTCACACTTCTCCCCTACTACAGAGTGTCTCCTCTCCATGGCATCCCAACATATTAACATTCAAGGCTCCATGTGGTTAATTCCTTTCTCTCTACCCATGGGGCAGTGTCAGGGACCTGAGAGCATCCATGGGCCTTCCTGGCCCTGACCAGCATCTTCTGGGGCCTCCACCCACCCCTCTGTCCATGGCCAAGGAGATACTGAATTGATACCCCAGCTTGATCTGAGCTGTGGCTCTGTGGGTCTCCAGGCACAGACACAGGCATGTCCATGGGCCTCGTTGAGTCACACTTGCAGTGTCACCTCCCAGCTTCATCCTTTTTGTCTGTACAATGGATGACACTGTGACCCTCCAGGCACCAGACCCAGCAGATTGACAGAGGCCTAGGAACATTCTTCTTCCTTTTTTCCAATCACTTAGGTTTTGGGAAGAGGTGAATGAAAAGCAGGTGACGTTTCAGGCTGTCAGTGATAGAAAATGGTGAGCAGAGCCCTCAGACTTGAAATGATATAAAGGCAAAGCATGTTCATACCTGTTCTCTTCTCTCTTTCACAGAGCTCTTAAGACCGCCAGAGGAACCTGGAACCTCTGAGATGCCTTCACCTCTCTCTCTTTTAACAATTAAGTCGACAGAATCCAAGTCATTGTGTTTGAATTCTCTTTCCAGCCTAAAGCCTCCACAGGGTGGAGATGGGCCAGGAGACTGCGAGAAGGATCCTACCACCCTGGAAAAGACGGTGGATGTTCCCAGATGTCACATGAGCCGTGGGCAACCGATAGCTGTGTTCATGGAGTTGGTGAAATGCCAAAATCCTTTCTTCTAATCGTGGCCTAAGGGCCTTGTTGATGTCTAAACTCTCTCTGTGGATGCTGGCATGGACTGAGCAGCCTGATCTGACCTCAGAGCTGGCCCTTCTTGGAGCTGGCATTGGATTAGAAATCACCTGAGCTCTCTTTTCCCCAGGTTTTCTATGAGCATACGATGTAGAGACCCACTTAGCAGGTTGCCCCAAGCCTCCCTCAGCAGGCCAAAGTGCGCCCTCACCCCTCATGCTGTGGCCCCTAACTCCATCCTGGCAGACATCCTCCAGGTCCTCTCCTCTTTCTCCACTTTCCTTTTCAAATGTGAGACTCACTGGATCCTGCGGCATCATCCTGGTGCCAGAAGAGTGAGGGTGGCGATTTTCTCCTTTACCCAGCGTCAAGAGTTGCTCCTTCTTCTCCTACCCAGAGAGGGGCTGGGGGCAGGCAAGAAGTTGTCAGGGGGACACAGCCAGGAGAGCTGACCCTGGCTTACCAGAGAGAGATTCCATAACACAGATGACACGCTTAGCTATAAAAGCTGTGGCAGAAGAAGTGGATATTTCTATTGTTCAGGGTGATGGGTGGTGGTAGAGTGGTGGGGTATCAGTCTACTTAGGGGAGGTGGCAAGTACTTTGGTTTTAGTTTATGTTGGTTTTTATCTATACTCTTTCCTCTATTAAACTAATTTTAGCTCAGTCCACAATAAAAAAAAATATTTCCATGGATTACCATGGGCAGAGACTTGGCCAGCTGAGGATTGCCCTGGGGAGATGGACCCGGGCACCAGGACGCTTGCTTGTTTTCACTCACAAGAGACGTCCACCTATCCCATGCCCTTTCAAAAGAGATTTTCCAAAGAAATATTGATTGTCTCCTGGAAAACCCTAACCTTGGAGAAGACAAAGCTTCGAGGAGACCTTTTAGTGTCCCTCCAGTACCTGAATTTGGTCACAAGAAAGTAAGGGAGGGTCCTACTCAAGGACATGGAATGATAATGACAAGAGGGAGTAGTTTTGAAATGGAAGGGGGAAGATTTAGATTAGACATCAGGAAGAAATCATTCACAAAGAAGATGGTGAGTTAATGGCCCGTGTTGCCCAGGGAAGCTGTGGATGTTCCATTTCCAGACGTGTCCAAGGTCATGCTGGATGGAGCCTTGAGCACCCTGTTCCAGAAGGAGGTGTCCCTGCCCATGGCAAGGGGGTTAGAACTGGATGGGTTTCAAGGTCCCTTCCAACCCACACCATTCTATGATTTTGAAAATTATAGAAATATAAAGTTTAAACTAAAATATATTTTTCTTAGGTGCACTTTGAAATCTTACTCTTCAGCCACACTGGGAAATGGCTCCAAGGAGCTGTGCAGGGCTTGAAGACCTGAAGAAATCTCCAGGCAGAAAAAGAGCTCGTTAAGGCTTTCTCTACTTTAATGAGACCCAGGGTGCATTTACTGATGAGTCCTTGAACTTCAACTTCTTAGAGAAGGTGGACTGAAGCATTCAAGAAATCAAAAGCAGAACTCAGAGTACCTTGAAGTATTAATTGGTCTCACTGAGGATTGTTAGCAACAAAGTCTCCCCAGGGACTCGTTAGAGCCAAGAATTGGAGGCCATGATTGCAGGCAGACAAAGGCACTGTGCAGGCAGCTGTGATGCTTAGAAAAGCCTGGGTTTGCTTGGTGAAGCAGAAAGGCCAAGCCCTGACCCCCAGGCCCTGGGAAGGCAGATCTGGCTTTGGCTACAATAACACTGGTGGCATGAACAATCTCACGTTGCTGAATCAAAGTGGGAACAGTTATTCCCTGTGATTCCAAATACAGGCAGGTGGAGTTATGGGAGATGTCAAGGCTCTCACAGCTCCATGCAGTGGCAGAAGATTTGGGTAATAGAAGGGTAGGATCATAAAAGGGCTGGGTCATAGTTGAGCATTAGAGCATTTCAGTGTGATAATTTTCAGGTCACAGAAGGTTCAGGTCATGGAGGAGTAACCGAACAGTTTGGTTTGAGATGGTTCATAGAAGTGTTTGGTCACAGAAATCTAATAGATAGTTTGGGTCATAAAAGTCTCCTAGCAGAGATGGGTCATAGAAGTCTCAGGTCTCAGATGATTGAGGTCATAGAATTTTTGGGTCACAGAATAGTTGAGTCATTGAAGTATGGAAGTTTCCTATGGGTTTCCAGAAGTTTGGTCTTAGAAGGTTCATAGACAGTTCGGTGTGGAGAAGAGTTGGTTCAGAGAAGGGTTGGGTCATAGACAAGTCATATTCCCGTGTACTCATACAAGAGTCATAGAAGAATGAGGTCATGAAGACTGGGGTTGTGGAAGAGTCAACTCATAGAAGAGTTTCTTTTGGAAGGTACATGGTAGTGTTGGGTCAGAGAAAGTTTACATCATAGAAGTGCCGGGTCATAGAAAATGAAGCACATATAAGACTCCAGTCATGTAGGAGTTTGGAGGATTCATATCATAGCAGGTCAGGTCAAAGAGGTGTCAAGTAATCTTAGGGTCCCAGAAGAGTTGGGTCATAGAAGAGTCTGGTCATAGATGTGTCTGATCGTAGAGGTGTTGCAGCAGAGATGATTCATGCCACAGAAGAGTTTGGTCCTAGAAATTCATGTCATAGAAGAGTTAGAGAACAAGCAGGTCATAGAAGGTGAAAGAAGGGTTGGGTCAAGGAATACTGGAGTCATGGAATGGCCCGGACGTGTAAGAGATGGGTCACAGAACAGCTGGGTTATAGATTATTTGAGTCACAGGGGAGTCGGCCATAGAAAGTCTATAAGAGTAAGAGAAGGGTTGTGTCATAGAAAGCTTGAGTTGTAGAAGGGTCAGTTTTCAGAAGTGTTGTGTTATAGAAGAGTGAGATCATAGAAGAGTTGGGTAAAGGGAAGGTCAGGTCATAGAAGGGATAGAGAAGGTTTGGAAGGGTCTGATCATAAAAGTTTCACAGAAAAGTGGGTGATCTAAGGGCCACAGAAGACTCAGGACATAAAAGAGCCGAGTCATAGAAAAGTCATAGAAGGGTCATATAAGCCTTGGGTTATAATAGAGTTGTTAGAGGAGTGAGGTTGTAGGAGGCTCAGGCCACAGAAGGACTGGGTCATATAAGTGTCTGGTCATGGAGGAGTAAGGTCCTTTTTCTAACAGGAGCAATGACAATACAGGACAGTATCTCTCCCCGGCTGAGGGAGGGAACATCAGGGATGGCGTCAGCCTGTTTCTCAGCAGGTTTCCCTGGAGCCCCAGGGACATCTTGAGGGAGCCCAGAGGGGCAGAGAAAGTGCTGCCTTGGGCTGCTCCTCTGCTGCTGAGCTTGGTTGGGTTCCTTGCATGGAATGAGATCATAATGATACAGGAGTTCATAAAAGAGCCAGGTCTGGGCAGGAGCAGCTCTTCTGCAAAGCCCAGCAGGGTTGAGGGCACCGCCTGCCAGCAGCAAGGAGGAGAGAGTAGGAGAGAGGTTAAAGTGAGGCTGAGATGGGAGGATGCTGAGAGTTCTTTGATGGAGAAATCCTCACAGCCCTGGCCATGGTGAGTCTCTGGCTGTAGGACAGATGAGGTTCCTGGAGGGATCTTCTAAAGCTGGCCCATGCCTCCCCATCCTTTGGTAAGGGGAACACTGTCTGCATACCCGTCTGCCTCTGCCCTGGCCTCTTGCAGACAGATCCTTGCCCTTTTTCTCCCTGTTTCTCCTCTTGTCTCTCTTCTTGATGTTGTTTTCTCATTCTCACTGCCAGGCTCTCTGGGGACAGGAGTTCCAGCTGCAGAGTCACCCACTGCCTTGCTGGCTCCTTTCCTACAATTGTGTTCATGGGAACCTGTGTCCCAGCACTGCTCTGATCTGTGAGGCTGTGGGCAGTGCAGGCAGTGGGGCTGGGGAAGGAACTTCATCTTTCTTTATCAAATGCCATCCTAAGGACACTTGAGTCTCCTTGAGGAGTTCTTCCAAGCTATGAGCTTCCCTGCTGGATGCAAACCTGTCCTGTAGCACCTTTTTGTTTCCTGAAAACCCTGTGGAGTAGCACAGAGATACTACAAGAGAGAAATGCTATTTTGTTTTTAAGTTGAGATTTGTGTCCGGGGCTTTGTCTCAGTGGAGTGCTGAGACCTTAAGAAAGGGTGAGACCTTGAGTGGTGTGAGGTGGATCCCTGTAATCTCAGCAGTGGCTTTTCAGGGTACCATGAGGGTGTGATCCCGCTTCCTCTCAGAAAGGACCAAGCCCAGGGCAGATGGGTGCAAGAGAGAGGGACAGAACAGTTCCCCTCCTGCACTGAGCCACAGCCAATGCTCTCACCTCACAGGACTCCCTCTCTTCTCCCACAGCACAACAGAGATGCTGAGGCCTTCTGACATCCAAGAACACTGCCTAGAACAGATGTGGGGGAGATGTTAGCGTCTAGAATTCTTAATCTGCCTTTACCATTCCTGCTCCTTAGCACTGGGATCACAGACACTGCTTCAGCATTGTTTTCACAGGACAGATTTCAACACAAGAATCGGTGCTTGCCCCTACTCACATCTCTGTGTCAGGGATGACTTAGCCATAGCCACAGGAAGATGCTCTGCTCTTACTCCCACACAGCCTGAACCACTGAGGCTGCAGCCTCAGAGTTCAAGGGAAGGTCTCCTAGAAAAGGGAAAGGGTGTGCTTAGCAGGGGGGGAGTCTATTAAGAAATGGATTTGATTTAGCTCAGAAAAGTCTCCTCTAACGTGTCACTGTCTTTTTCTCCATGAAAGATCCTGGTGCCCAGAGACAGCAGATGTCCAACAGCAGCTCCATCACCCAGTTCCTCCTCCTGGCATTCACAGACAGACGGGAGCTGCAGCTCTTGCACTTCTGGCTCTTCCTGGGCATCTACCTGGCTGCCCTGCTGGGAAATGGCCTCATCATCACCACTATCGCCTGTGACCACCACCTCCAAACTCCCATGTACTTCTTCCTCTTCAACCTCTCCCTCCTTGACCTGGGATCCATCTCCATTACTGTCCCAAAATCAATGGCAAACTCCCTCTGGGAAGACAGGGCCATCTCCTATGCAGGATGTGTTGCACAGGTCTTTCTTTTTCCATTCCTGATGTCAGCAGAATTTTATCTTCTCACTGTCATGGCCTACGACCGCTACATTGCCATCTGTGATCCTCTGCAGTACAGTGTCATTCTGGAAAGCTCAGCATGTCTCAGAATGGCAGCAGCTGCCTGGGGCGCTGGGTTTCTCACTGCTTTGCTGCACACAGCCAACACATTTTCCCTGCCCTTCTGCCAGGGCAATGTTGTGCAACAGTTCTTCTGTGAAATCCCCCAGATCCTCAAGCTCTCCTGCTCACACTCCTACCTCAGGGAAGTTGGGCTTCTTATAGTCAGTGTAATAGTAGCATTTGGATGTTTTGTTTTCATTGTGATGTCCTATGTGCAGATCTTGAGGGCTGTGCTGAGGATCCCCTCTGAGCAAGGACGGCACAAAGCCTTTTCCACCTGCCTCCCTCACCTGGCTGTGGTTTCCCTGTCTATCAGCATGGTTGTGGTCACATGCCTGAAGCCCCCTTCCATCTCCTCCCCACCCCTGGAACTTGTGGTTGCTGTTCTGTACTCAGTGGTGCCTCCAGCGCTGACCCCCCTCATCTACAGCTTGAGGAACCAGCAGCTCAAGGATGCAGTGTGGAAACTAATAACTGGATAGTTCTCTGAAGAAGTGATCTGCTCATCACCTTCTGTATAGTAGTTATCATACATCTCATGGCAGGTCCAGACTTGCTTCTTCATTTTTTTTTGGTGTTACTAGTTTTTCAATTGTGATAATCTTGTCATCCTGTTTTTAATTCACTGTCTTCTTCTCTTTTCTTGATGACTGGCTGTGTAAATGAGGAGCTGTGCTCTCTGTGTGTTTCAACAAAATAAAGGGATATTCAATGACTTTTGTTTCCTGATATCTTTCCTCCAAGGCCTTTTTAGAGCTGCAGGGAGAACATCTTTGGGCATGGGTGGAGGGGAAAATAATTGTGGCACGGCAGCACTGCTAGGCACCAGTGCTTGATCTCCCAGAGCTGTTCTCTCTCCACTTCCACACTCTCCTCCTCACCCCTTGCCTTGCTGTAAGGCCTGAGGGCTCTGGGCTTGGTCCCAGTCATGCTGCGTGGCAGTGCTGTGCCCGCAGGCAGAGACAGGCACTGGGCACCTGTGGGACAGAGCAGCCTCCAGAACTGACTTTCCATAGAGCAAGGGAATCTCCTTAGGGCAAAACCTCAAGGCTTAGGGCTTTTTCTAGTTTCTCTCAGGGATTAACCCAAGAACTTGTCCCAGAGGTGAAAACATCAATGTACAGCTAAAGAGTGTCAGTGTGCAGGGCTGGATCGTGCAGCAGTGTGCTCTTACAGCTGGGCAACCTGCAAGAGACTTGAAGAACCAGCAGAGCAGGGTCTGGTCTGTGCCCATATGCACTCAACAGCACACAGAGTCTGAGCCAAGGAAATAATCCTGGTGCAGACCCTCACAACCACCATTCCCAGCACTGCCCTCTCACCTCAGCTTGGAGAGGTTCTTTGTTCTTCCATGACAGTGAGTAGCTCAAAGTCCATGTTTGCATTGTACAGATGAGATGTGAGCACACGCATCGTGTGGGTGAAGGGAGATGAACCTGAGTTTGTACAAACAGCAGTTTCTTTGGTTTCTATGAAGATCTCTGGGACAGATATTGCCTCGAAGTCTCTTCTCACTGGAAGTAACAAGACATGGGAAATCACCTCAATATAGCACTTGGATGTCCCTCCACAAACCAAGGTCCCCGTGTTCATTCTTCATGATGTGGGGCAAGCGTACTTCTACCTGTTCAGGTCCTGGGCCATGAAGAGGTGACGGATGAGTAGGGGGTTAGGATGTCAATTGTGTCTCAGAAACTCAGAATCCAGTAGGAAACATCTGAATGTGATGGGGATGGTGAGGTCACTTCTGTCTCTGGAGGTGACAGGGAAGAAGCAGGAATGTGACTGGGAAGGGACCTCTGCCCAAGCCCCCACAGGACCTGTGCAGGGAGAGGGCTTGTGTATGGGTGGAAAACACAGGGGAGCCTCCTCAGGCCAGGTCCTTGCTGGCAGCGTCACCAGGAAAATCCCTTACAGTAGTGGGGCACCACAGGTCCTTCACACCTTAGCACCTGCCAGGATCTGCTGACAGCGTCCCTGGGGCTAATGCCTCATGTCCCTTCTGTTGCCCCTGCAGCGACACAGACACAAATCCCTTACAGTCAGGGGGCACCTTGAGCCCTTTACCATTTCTCCTGCTCTCTGGGATTGCATGAAGTTATTACAGTTTCTGGAAATTTCTATATGTGCACCAAAACTGAGTTATTACAAAAATTTACAACTGGATAAGGGTTTAGTAGATGACGTGCCATGTGCAGAAATACATCTTGAGCAGCCTGCAATCAAGCACCAAGTGCAAGAGAGAAACAAATGCAGGTAGGGAGTGTACAGGTAGAAACTAAACACAGAAAGATATGGAGATCTAGAATGATGTCAGGGGAGAGGAAAGAGAAACAAGGCAGAACTTGTCAGGAAGAATGAATGTCATGGGATGGGTAGAGGATGGGCAGACTATTTTTGAGCTTGAATATCACAGGCTTTAAGAATATCTTGGGTTGGAAGGGGCTCATCAGGAGCTGGAACTGGCAAAGGGAGAGCCCAGTGCCCTGGGCACCTTCCCAGTCTGGTCTCCTCTTTCCTGCACCTGCAGGGCTGGGCTCTGCCCCTCACACACTCTGCAGCCTGTCCTCCCCCTGCATGGTCATACAGCTCAGCCAGCACTGCTGGTCTCCTCTCCCGGGCACATTCCAGCTCAGCCCAGCCCCTTCCAGGTCTCCCCACAGCTCTGATTTGTCTCCAGACCTGCAGAGAAGCCCAGTCTGGGCTGGCTCCACAACAGTGACCACCGCAGGGTGCAGCAGAGCTCTGGGCTCTCCCTATATTCCCAGCCCCTCTGGAGGGCATGGCAGCTTCTGGGGGAGAGAGAGGGGTCTCAGCCTCCCCAACAGCTGCAGGGAGGGAGGCTTGATCAGCTTGCCCCACTCTCCCAGTCTGTATCCCTTTCAAAACGTGAGAGGAATGCTTAGCATGCTCTCCCTCCACAGGTTCAGGGCTCCCTACACCCCAGAAGGTCCATTCTGCGGACTGGCTGCTTCAAGGCTCCAGCAGAAGAGAGACCAGGACAACTCCCAAGGGTCTGAGCCCCCGTGCCTTGCAGGGTGAGACCTGACCGCAATGCTGGTCCCTGCCTCCTCCATCTCCTGACTGGAGAAGTTATGCTGCCAAACCCAGAAAGCAGTGGAAATCCAGTTTGGAATAAAGGACCATGCTGAAAATCACAAGAAAACAAGCAGGAGGCTAAATTAGAATGGATCTTCAGCATCCAGGCCAGGATGGCTCCCTGCACAGCCTGGAGTCAGCGATACAGCACTCGGGAAACAAATCCAATCAGGGTGAAGGAGCACAGGGCAAGGCTGGAACAGTTAAACCCAAATGGAACCATCTGGGCTGGGAACATCTCCCATGTGGAAAATAACCAGGATCACAGGCTCCACCTCCTGGGAGGCACCAAAGCACCTTATACCAGGCTTAACCACATTATGCCAGATTTAACCAGTCTAAATTAGTTTAAACCAGTCAAAACCACCTTATACCAGACTTAACCTCTCTAAACACATCTAAAAACATCTAAACCGCCTTATATCAGCCTTAAACAACTTATACCAGACTTAACTGTTCAAAATCAGTCTAAACCCCCTTCTACCAGTCTAAACTGCTTTATACAATACTTAACCACCTTATCCCAGACTTAACCAGTCTAAATTAGTCTAAACCAGCATAAACCACCTTATACTGGACTTAATTGCCTTATACAAGACTTAACGGCATAATAAAATACTTAACCAGTCTAAACCAGACTTAACCGCCTTATACCAGACTTAACCATTCTAAACAACCTTACACCAGGCTTAAATGCCTTGTAGCAGACTTGCCAGTGACAAGTGGGGTTCCCCAGGGCTCAGTGCTGGGTCCAGCCCTGTTCAATATCTTTATCAATGACCTGGATGAAGGCATCGAGTGCTCATAGCAAGTGTGCAGATGACACTAAGCTGGGTAGAAGTGTGGATCGGCTGGAGGGTCGGGAGGGTCCAAAAGGATCTAAACAGGCTGGACTGCTGGGCAGAGTCCAATGGCATGAGGTTTAACAAGGCCAAATGCCGGGTCCTGCACTTGGGGCACAACAACCCTAAGCAGAGGTACAGACTAGGAGAAGTCTGTCTGGAAACTGCCAGGAGGAGAAGCACCTGGGGGTGTTGGTTGACAGCCGACTGAACATGAGCCAGCAGTGGCCCAGGTGGCCAAGAAGGCCAATGGCATCTTGGCTTGTATCAAAAATGGTGTGACCAGCAGGTCCAGGGAGGTTCTTCTCCCTCTGGACTCGGCACTGGTGAGGCTGCTCCTCAAATCCTGTGTTCAGTTCTGGGCCCCTCACCACAAGAAGGATGTTGAGGCTCTGGAGCGAGTCCAGAGAAGAGTGACAAAGCTTATGAAGGGGCTGGAGAACAGGACTTAGGAGGGGCATCAACTGAGAGAGCTGGGGGTGTTAAGCCTGGAGAAGAGGAGGCTGAGAGGAGACCTCATTGCTCTCTACAGCTACCTGAAGGGAGGTTGTGGAGAGGAGGGTGCTGGCCTATTCTCCCAAGTAACAGGGACAGGATGAGAAGGAATGGCTTCAAGCTCCGCCAGGGGAGATTTAGGCTTGAGATAAAGAAAAAAAATTTTCACAGAAAGGGTCGTTGGGCAGTGGAACAGGCTGCCCATGGAGGGGGTTGAGTCACCTTCCCTGGAGGTGTTTAAGGCACGGGTGGATGAGGTGTGAGGGACATGGTTTAGTGTTTGATAGGAATGGTAGGACTCGATGATCCAGTGGGTCTCTTCCGACCTTGTTATTCTATGAATCTATGACTCTATGATTCTATAATAACAGAATTCAAGGACGTCTCAGACTTCACTGATGTCACTGGTGGCACAGTCTTCACAGAATTTTCAGAAGTCACTGATGCCAAAATCTTCAAAACTGTCACAGATTTCAGTGATGTCACAATAATCAGTGACGTTAAAAATGTTTCTCAGGTCACAATAGTACACAGATATCACAAACGTCCCAGGTGTCACTGATGTAAGAATAGTCACAAATATCATTGATGTATCAATAGTTGAAGACATCAGAAACGTTATTGATCTCACTGATACCATAATTATCTTAGATGTCACTGATGTATCAATCATCACAGACATCTTAATATCACTAATGTCACAATCCTAAAAGATGTCACAGATGACATTGATGTAAATATGTCACAGACGTCTCACATGTAACTGATGTCACAATTGTCACAGATGTCACAGATGTCACAAATATCACTGATGTCACAATCGTCGCAGACGTCAGAGATGTCACTGCTATCAGTGAAATCTGTGTCATCTGTGACTATTGTGACATAAGTGACATTTGTGACATCTTTTACTATTTAGACATCAGTGACATCAGTGACGTCTATGAAGTCAGTTACTATTTTGACATCACTGATATCTGTGACATCTGTGATGTCTGTGACTATTATGACATACGTGACTTCTGAGACGTCTGTGATTATTTTGACATCTGTGAAATCTTTGACATAATTGACTATTTTGACATCAGTGACGTCTTTGACTATTGTGACATTAGTGACACCTGTTCCATCTCTGATGGTTTTTACAATTATTACATCAGTGACATCTTTTACGATTGTTTCTTCATTGACATACATGACATCTGTGATGTCAGTGACTACTGTGACATCAGTGACATCTGTTACTGTTGTGACATCACTGATATCTATGATGTCTGTGACTATTGTGACATCAGTGATATCAGTGGCATTATTTATATCTGTGACTGTTGTAATTTCAGTGACTTTAGTGATGTTTGTGACTACTGTGACATCAGTGACAGCTGTGACACCTGTGATGTCTGTCACGATTGTGACATAGGTAACAGCTATGAAGTCTGTGACTATTTTGACATCAGTGACATTTGTGAGCTCTGTTACTATCGACATATCAGTGATATATCTAACCTCTGTGACGTCTGTGATTATTGTGACATCACTGACATCAGTGACATCGGTGTTGTCTGTGACTGTTGCGTCATTAGTGAATTCTGTGAAATCCCTTATGTCTGTGACATCAGTGACATCTGTGATATCTGTGGCATCTGTGACATCTGTGACTACTGTGGCATCAGTGATATCTGTGACTTCTCTGAATATTGTGACATCAGTGACCTCAGTGACATCTGTGATGTGTGACTATTCTAACATCAGTGACACTAGTGATGTTTGTGACTATTGTGACATCAGTTACATCCGTGACATCTGTTACTATTGTTATATCCGTGACATCTGTGATGTCTGTTAATATTGTTATATCCGTGACATCTGTGATGTCTGTGACTATTGTTGCATCTGTATCGTCTATGAATATTGTAACATCAGTGACATTATTGATGTCTTTGACTATTGTAACATCAGTTGCTTTTGTCAGGTCTATGGCTTTTGTGACTATCGTGACATCAATGACAGCTGTGAAGTCTGCGACAATTGTGACATCAGTGATATCTGTGACATCTGTGACTACTGGGATGTCATGTGAAGTCTGTTATATTTAAGACATTTGTGACTATTGTCACACCAGTGACATCTATGTTGTCTGTGACTATTGTGACATCAGTGACATCTGTGACAACTGTTAATATTGTGACATCAATGAAAATATTTACCTCTTTTAGTATTTTGAAATCAGTGACATTGCTGAGGTTTCTTACTTTTGTGACATCAGTGACATCTGTGAAACCTGTCATATCTCTGGCTATTGTGACATGAGTAACATTTGTGGCGTCTGTTACTCTTGTTATATAGGTGATATTTGTGACATCTTTTACTATTTTAACATCAGTGACATCTGTGACATTAGTGACTTTTGTGACGTCACTGATATCTGTGACCTCTGTTACGTCTGTGACTAGTGTTATATCCGTGAAAGCTGAGATGTCTTTGATTATTGTGACATCTGTGAAATCTGTGACATGATTTGCTATTTTGAAATCAGTGACATCTGTGACGTATTTGACTATTGTGACTTTTCTGAAAACTTTTACATCTCTGATGTCTGTTACTATTGTTTCATCAGTGACATCTGTGACTGCTTTAAAATCATTGACATCTTTGAAATCTGTGATATCTGCTACTATTTTGACAACAGTTGCAGCTTTGATGTCTGGAATATTGTGACATCAGTGACGTCTGTGATGACTATGCCTACTGTGACATCAGTGACATCTCTGATGTCTTTGACTATCGTAACATCAGTGACATTAGTGACAACTGTGATGTTGGTTACTATTTTGACATCTGTGACATTAGTCTTGTTGTCAGACTTGCAGAGTCACTTCCTAGCTTGTTCTCCAAGTGCCAGACCCAGCAGATTCACAGAGGCCAAGGACCATTCTTCTTCCTTTTTCCAATCACCTGGTCAGGTTTGGGGAAGAGAGGAAGGAAAATCAGGTGAGGTTTCTGGGTGTCAGTGACAGACAGTGGGGAGCAGAATCATCAAATATGAAATGACCTAATGGCAATGACAGTTCCAAACTGCTCCTTTCTTGGAGGTCTTAAATCAGCTACAGGAACCTGGATGCACCCAGATCCCTCCACCTCCACCTTTTAGTGATTAATCTGACAGGACCCAAGTCAGTGTGTTTGAATTTGGTTTCCAGCCTTGGGCTGGAGATGTGCCAAGAGACCTGCAGAAGGATCTCACTCCTCTGGAGAAGAAGTTGGATGTTCAAAGGAATCTCAGGAGGCCTCGCCCACTGATGGCTGTGTGCACAGAGCTGGTCAGGTGCCTCATCTCTGTTTCTGTAATGGGGGCTTAGATGCCTGGCTCCTGTGTGAACTCTCTCCGTGGATGCTGACACTGACTGAGCAGCCGAGTCTGACCTCAGAGCTGTCCCTGCTTGGAGCTGAGTGTTGGGCTAGAGGTCACCTGAGCTCCTTTTCCCCTGAACTCTCCTTTGAATATTAGATGTAGAGACCCTTAGCTCCAGCTTTCTCCTTTCTCATTGGGCACATGGTCAAGGCACAGGCTCCTGGAAGGGCTGGTGGGAAAGAGACTGCTGAGAGTCTCTAGTCCAGCCTCCAGATCTCCCAAGGAGACACTCTGCTCGAACATCAATTGGAGAATACTTCTGTCACCTCTTTTCTCAACCAAAAACTACTAAAATATATGTCAGGTGCACTCTGAAATCTTCCTCTTTAACCACACTGGGAAATGACTGCAGTGAGCTGAACAAGGCTTGAAGACCTGAAGAAAACTTCAGGAAGAGAAAGAGCTCGTTAAGACTTTCTGTATTTTAATTTGATCCTGTGTGTATTTGTTGCTCAGTCCTTAAACCTCAGCTACTCAGAGAACATGGAGCAAAGTTCTCAAGAAGTGAAAGCACAACTTAGAGGAGCATGTAGTATTGATTGGTCTCAGTTCCTGACAAAGCCTCCACGGGGACTTGTTACTGCAGAGAACTGTAGGCCAAGTGCTGGGTCCTGCACCTGGCTCACAACAACCCCTGCAGTGCTCCAGGTTTGGGGAAGAGGGGCTGGAAAACTGCCCGGTGGAAAAGAACCTGGGAGTGTTGGTTGATACTTGGCTGAACGTGAGCCAGCGGTGGCCCAGGCTGCCAAGAAGGCCAGCGGTATCCTGGCCTGCATCAGGAACAGTGTGACCAGTAGGACCAGGGAAGTGATTGTGCCCCTGAACTTGGCACTGGTCAAGCCAAACCTCGAGCCCCGTGTTTAGTTTTGGGCCTCTTGCCATAAAAAGGATGTTGGAATGCCGGACGACGTGCGGAGAAGGATAATGAAGCTAGGGAGGAGTTTAGAGCAGAAGAATTAGGAGGAGCGGCTGAGGGAGCTGGGGTTGTTTAGTCTGGTGAAAAGGAGACTGAAGGGAGAACTCATCGCTCCCCACAATTACCAAAAAGGCAGTTGCAGCAAGGCAGGAGTTGGTCTCTTCTCCCTGGTAGCTGGTGACGGGACAAGGGAAAGCGGTCACAAGATGTGCCAGGGGAGATTTAGGTCAGGTATTAGGAGGAATTTCTTTATTGAATGAGTTGTCAAGCATTGGAATACTCAGCCCAGGGAGGTGAATGAGTCACCATCCCTGGAGGTGTTTAAAAGACAAGCAGATGTCTTATAGTTAGAACATAATTTGGTGGTGGGTGTAGTAGGGCTGGATCACTGATTGGGCTCAATCTTAAAGATCTTTTCCAACCAAAACCATTCTGTGAAGGGCTGGATTGTAGCAGAGTCATTCAAGAGTTGCCTCACAGAAGGGTCAAATAAAAGTTATAGAAACACTGAGTCATAGAAGAGTCGGGATATGGATGGGTTGGAATTGTTGGCTTGGGGTTCATCTCTGCTGGTCCTTAAGGTCTCTTGTAGGAGGCCTGGCTGTGAAGGGAAACTGTAGCCTGCCCCAACCCATCACATCTACAGTGCTATCTCTACACTAGTGTTTGCACCCGCCAGCAACATTCTTGGGCAAGTTCCTGAGAGGAAATTTAGGAAAAGCTCTCTGCCTTCAGGCGCTGCCCTGAGGAGATCCCCTTGCTTTATGCAAAGGCTGTTCTGGATGCAGCTCTGTCACACAAGAGCCCACGGCCTGTCCCTGCCTGCGGGCACAGCACTGCCACCCAGCACGGCTGTGACCGAGCTGCCAGAGCCCTCAGGTCTTACAGCAAGGCAGGAGATGCAAAGGAGAGCGTGGAAGGGGAAAGAGAGCAGCTCTGGGAGATCAAGCTCTGATGCTGGCTGGTGGTGCTGCCTTGCCAAGACTCTTCCACCCATGCACACAGGAACTTTCCCTACATCTCAAAAAAGGCCTTGGAGGATGGGTCTCAGGAAAAATATAATTTCTAGAAGGCTTCTCCTTTACACAACAACTCAGTCAGCAAAGAAAATCAGACACTGAATGAGAAAGGAGGCCGCAACATTATCAAAGTTAAAAGATCACCGCCAATGGCAACAATAAATGAAGACAGGATTTGAATGCAATTTATTTTGTTAGAACTTCTAAGTAAAATACATTTGGCAGTTTATTGCTTCAGGAAGACACCCAGTCATCAGTTTCCACACTGCATCCTTGAGCTGCTGGTTCCTCAAGCTGTAGATGAGGGGGTTCACTGCTGGAGGAATCACTGAGTAGAGAAATGACACCAACAGGTCCAGGGATGGGGAGGAGATGGAACGGGGCTTTAAGTGAGCAAACACTGCAGTACTGACAAACAGGGAGACCACGGCCAGGTGAGGGAGGCACGTGGAAAAGGCTTTGTACCGTCCCTGCTCAGAGGGGATCCTCAGCACGGCCCTAAAGATCTGCACATAGGACACCACAATGAAAACAAAACAGACAAATGCTAAACAGACACCAAACATGAGAAGCCCAGCCTCCCTGTGGTCAGCATCTGAGCAGGAGAGCTTGAGGATCTGGGGGACTTCACAGAAGAACTGGTGCACAGCATTGCACTGGCAGAGGGGCAGGGAAAATGTATTGGCCATGTTCAACAGAGCTTGAAGAAACCCAGCACCCCAGGCAGCTGCAGCCATGTGGACACAAACTCTGCTGCCCAGGAGGGTCCCGTAGTGCAGGGGTTTGCAGATGGCAACGTAGCGGTCATAGGACATAAGGGTGAGAAGAAAATAGTCTGCTATCATAAAGAAGAGGAAAAAGAAGACCTGAGTAGCACACCCTGAGTAGGAGATGACCTTGGTGTCCCAGAGGGAATTGGCCATGGATTTGGGAAGAGTGGTGGAGATGGAGCCGATGTCAAGAATGGAGAGGTTGAGGAGGAAGAAGTACATGGGGGTGTGGAGGTGGTGGTCACCGATTATAGCAGTGATGATGAGGCCATTCCCCAGGAGGGCAGCCAGGTAGATGCCCAGGAAGAGCAGGAAGTGCAAGAGCTGCAGCTCCCGTGTGTCTGCGAATCCCAGGAGGAGGAATTGGGTGATGGAGCTGCCATTGGACATCTGCTGTCTCTGGGTATGGAGCACTGACCTTAGAGCAAGAGCTAATGGGAAGAAAGGGGAGAATGAGCAAAATCAAATTCAATTCTCTTAATTCCTCACCCTGCTACAAACCCCTTGTTTCTTTTTGCAGAAGACCTTTCTTCAGCTCCATGACTGGATGTCAGGTTGGTCCTGGGTAGAGGACAGTCTCCACCTGCTGGCATCAAAGGAGTCAGCCTGCTCTGCTGCAGTGGGATCGTGGGAGTGGTAGAGTCAAGGGCTAGTCCAGATCTTCCTCTTTGTCTGATGAAACCACTCTTACAGATGAGTTGATCAACATCTAAACTCCCACTGCTAAGGAATGGGGCTGCCAGGAAGCAGTTTCAGAGGTCTGAGTGTTCAACAGCTTTCCCATTCACCCCAGGGGAGTGTTCTTGGATGTCAGAATCCCTCAGCATCTCTGCTGCACTCAGGGAGAACAGGAGTCCTGCGAGAGGAGAGCATTGCCTGTGGCTCAGTGCAGAGGAGGGGAGCTGCACTGTCCCTCGTTGTTGTTCCCAGCAGTCCTGGTCTTGCACCTTGCTGAGATGGAGAGGGATCACACTCCTGGGTTACTGTGAAAAGCCACCAGGTCTTGCTGAGAGCAGAAGGATCCACCTCACACTACTCAATGTCTCCCCCTTGCCTAAGGTCTCAGCACCTCACTTTCAACCAGGAAAAACACGGCTCATTTCACAAACCAAACAGCATTTTCTCTCTCCCAGCATCTCTGCACTTCTCCATGGGGCTTTTAGGAAACACAAAGATGCAATAGGACAGGTTTGACTCCTGGAGGGAAACTCACAGAGTCCTCAGAATGGCATTTGATGAAGGAGATTCGGGTCCTTCCCCAGCCCCACTAACTGCATTGCCCACAGCCTCAGAGCTGAGAGGAAAGCTGGGACATGGGTTCCTGTGGCCACAACTGCAGGAAAGGAGCCACCAGGTCAATGGGTGACTCTGTAGCTTAAACTCCCATCCCCAGAGAGCTGGCAGCGAGAACAGAACAACAGCAAGAACAGAGACCAGGGGAGAAGCAGAGAGAAACAGAGGGAGGGTCAGGCTGAGAGAAGCCAGCGCAGAGGCAGTCAGGCACACAGACTGTGTCCTGATGTCAAGCCTGAACCTCCCCTGGTGGAGCTTGAGGCTATTCCCTCTTGCCTTCCCTCCTGAGTTATTTCTTTCATCCACACTTTCTATCCGTGCTCTCCATAAGGAGATCCTCGGGCAGGCTGAGCACTGACACTGGCAGGCGGCAGAGCTCCTGCCCCATCTCAGAGCCTGGGGGGCAGCAACCCCACTCTCAAGGCCAGCCCAGGACACCCCTGGATGCACTCACAGCTCCACGCCCTGCAGATGTTCCTGGGTGAAGGCAGCTGCCATGCCCTGTCCCTCTGTCCGTGCAGCCAGGAAGCCCTCCTCCAAAGAACGTCCTTTTTCTCTACATTGGAGAAACTGCAAGGTTCCTCCCAACAGATCCCACAGGCTGCAGGCTGTGCCGGTGTTAGGAGATGCCTCCAGGAATCACAACTGCATTGTCCTACAGCCAGAGACTCACCTTGTAAAGGGCTGTGAGGATTCCTCCCTCAGAGAGCTCTCAGCATCCTCACATTTCACCTTGCCTTCCACCTCTCCCTGCCTCCCTCCTCTCCCCTCACTGCCTGCAGGCAGTGCCCTCAGCCCTGCTGGGCTTTGCAGGGGAGCTGCCCCTAGCCAGAGCTGGCTCTTTGTAATGCTGCCCCCTTGCCAGGAGCCCAGCCCAGCTCAGCAGCACAGGAGCAGCCATTCGGGGCTCCCTGGAGGTGTTCCTGGGGCTCCAGGGAAACCTGCTGAGAAACAGGCTGAAGCCATCCCTGATGTTCCCTCCCTCAGCTGGGCAGAGAAACATCTTCCCTGCAGTTTCTTCTTCTAGTACAAAAAATACCTGGGCATAAGAATCACTTTTCTTTTCCCACCTTTAGACTTGTCCCACCCCAGGACTGTTATAGGGAATGATCTCATTTCTCCAAGCCAGGAGGGTCTGTTCCATTGACTGAATTAAAGCATTTCATCCTGGATCTTTAGACATAGGTCTGGGAAGACATGCAGCTCTCTTTGTCCTAGCTGCACCTCTGCTCCAACAAAAACCTTTGCACACACGAGGTCCTGGACACTTGGTCACAGGTTTCCTCATGGCAGGGATGAGGTTTTCTGGTGCCACAGCTGCAGGGCTTCAGCTCCAATGGGCAGCAATGCCCTCAGCCAGGGGCACAGGCAGGAGGAGCTGGAGCTGTTCCTGTGGGAGACAGAGGGCACAGAGCTTGGGACGGATGGGCTTCAAGGACAGCATCCTCCAAACTGAGCAAAGGTCCAGAACAAAACTCCATCTCAACTTGAAAGGCCATTCAAGTGCCCCATGATGAGTGTTTGCTGCTTCTGGAACAGTAAAAGTAGAAATATAGACCCTGTGTGGGAACTGCTGGGTTTACTATGAGCAGGTATAGACAGATCTGAGATTCCCTGTGTCCTCTTTGTCTCTGTCTTTCCAACCAAGGTCTCCCATGCCCCTGTGACTCAGGGCAGGACTCTGGAGGAGATCAACAAGCAGTGGGTGGGGATCAAATCAGGGATCACTTGAGCAAATTCAGTCCTTCTGGTTTATGACCTTGCACGACCCAAATATTCTTAGACTCTACTAAGTCATGTTTTTTCTATAACTTTTATGACTCTTTTGTGACCTGACTCTACTATGACTCTTCTGTGAGAGGAATCATCTACGCCTCAACACTTATATGACCAAACACATCATTTACAGGATTTTTCTGGGACCCGAGACTTCTATGACCTGACTGTTCTATGAACCAAACCTACTATTTACCAACCCTTCTATTACTCAACTCTAACATGAGCTGCCCTTTCTATGGCCCCAAATTTTATCACCCTTCTGTGACATGATTCTTCTGTGACCCAACGCTTCTATGACGTGACCTTTCTATGACCCAACTCTGCCAGTACCTACAAGAAAGTTGAAGAGAGACTTTTTAGAAAGGCATGTAGTGATAGGACTAGGGGCAATGGGTATGAATTGGAGAGGGGCAGATTTAGGCTAGACATAAGTAGGAGTTTCTTCACAATGAGGGTGGTGAGGCACTGGAACAGTTTTCCCAGGGAAGTTATGGATACCCCAACCCTTGAAGTACTCAAGGCCAGGTTGGATGGAGCATTGTGCAGCCTGATCCAGTGGGAGGGCTGGAACACAAGAATCTTTAAAGTCCCTTCCAACTCAAACCATTCTACGATTCTGTGTTTCTATGAGCTTATGGGCCTTCTACAACACGTCTCTTCTATGAACCGATTCTTCAATACCCCCACTCCTCTATGACTCCTCTATGACCTGAGTCTGATATGATCCGACTCCTCTATGACCCAAAGCATTTATGATTCAAAAAATTCTATGACCCTACCCTGATATGACTTAACATTTCTATAACCTGGCTCTTCTAAGACTCTTCTATGACCTGTCCCTTCTGTGACCAAAACTTTCTGTTACACAATAAGCTCTCATGCTTCTGTGACTTGACTTTTTTCACACCACAAAATTTCTATGACCTGAGACTTTTATGACCAGACCCTTCTATGACGCAACCTTTCTATGATCCAACCCTTCTATGACCTATGACAACCTGACATTTCTATGATGTGATTTCCTATGATCTAACTCTTCTCTGAGTCTTCTATGACCCAACTCATCTATGACTCTTCTATGACCCAGCCTTTCTCTGAATTAACCCTTTGTTGATCCTTCTATACCAAACCCTTATAAAACCTGAATAAACTCTCACACTTCTAGGACTTGACTCTTCCATGACCCCAATATTCTATGACCTTTTTATGACTTGAATCTTCTGCGACTGAAAACTCCTATGACTCAACATTCTGTGAACTATTGGTGACTGAACCTCTCTATTACTCTTCAATGACCTGACTGTTTGTACATCCAGGTTTTCTGTCACTCTTTTTTGACCCTATCCTTCTATGACCCAACACTTCCAGCACTCCATGGAGCTGTGCGTGAGAGCCTTGGCATCTCTTGTAACTCTACAGGCTTGTTTTTGGAATTACTTGGAATTTCTGCTCCCAGTTTTATTTGGCAATGCAAGAATGTTCATGACACCATTGTCAATGCAGTCAAAGTTAGATCTGCCTTCCCAGGGCCTGGGGGGACAGGGCTTGGCCTTCCTTCTTCATGAAGCAAACCCAGGCTTTTCTCAGCATCACAGCTGCCTGCACAGCACCTTTGCCTGCCTGCAATCATGGCCTCCAGTTCTCAGCTCTAATGAGTCCCTTGGGAGGCTTTGTCTTTAACGATCCTCACTGAGACCAATTAATACTTCAAGGAACTCCGAGTTCTTCTTTTGACTTCTTGAGAGCTTTGATCAACCTCCTTTCAGGAGATGAGGTTCATGGACTCATCAGCAAATCCACCCTGGGTCTCATTAAAATATAGAAGGCCTTAATGAGCTCTTTCTCCTTCCAAATGTTCCTACAGGTCTTCAAACCTTGTACAGCTCCTTGGAGTCATTTCCCAGTGTGGGTGAAGTGGAAGATTTCAAAGTGCACCTGATAAAAATATTTATTTCCTTAGATAAAGTTTTGTATTTTCATGGACAGAGGGGTTGGTGGAGGCCCAGAAGATGCTGGTCAAGGTCATGAAGGCCCTTGGATGCTCTCAGGGCCCTGACACTGCCCCATGGGTAGAGAAAGGAACGAACCACACAGAGCCTCAACTGCTAATATGGTGAGATCCCATGGAGAGGAGCCAGGCTGGAGCAGGGGAGAAGCGTGAGGAGGAAGGAGCAGGAGAGCTGTTCTTGGCTGAGTATTAACTTGCTCTTCTCCATCCTCCGTGCTCCTCCTGGCGTTAGGGTGGGCAGAGGAATTGGGACCAATGGAGTCATCAGGAGCATAGGACAAAGTAGGAGGGGAATGGGCTTTAAAATTTTGGGTTTGTCTCTTCCAATCCAAACCTTTCTTAACTGGCAAAAAACTAAATATAACTCTGGATGGTCCACATGTCTTTGCCAGTGACAGTCATTGGTCACTGACCTCCTGTTCTTCCTCTTGACCCCTGAGATTTTCTTGATCATTCTCTCTCTCTCTGTCCTGTTGGTTCTGGGCAGGGAGGGAGCAGCTGGGAGGGATCCAGCTGCTGGCCAAGGTTAACCCACCACAGGACACATCAGGGCTGCCGTGTCCAGTACGGGGCTCCCAGCAGAAGGAAGACCCTGCCCAGCCTGGAGTGAGTCCTGCTGAGGCCAGAAGGATGGTTGGGCCTGGAGCACATCATGGACAAGGAGAGAGTGGGAGAGCTGGGGTCTGAGAAATCTTTTAGGGTAAAACACTGAGCAAGGAGCCAGGTCAGCTGCAGGATCCCAATCCATGAATGTTCTCAGTGTTTGATGAAACAAGGCCATGAGCCCCTGATATGTTTGGAGCTGTGTGAGAAAGGCCTCGGCTGAGAGACCAGCAGTGGCAAGAGTGGTGGGAATGGTGTGCAAGAAATGTCAGGAGGAAAATGGTTCCCTGTCTATTAATAATGGTAACGGAGTTGGACATCAGGCCTTACGGCAAGACAAGGGCTGAGAAGGAGAGCATGGAAATGGAGAGAGAACAGTTCTGGGAGATAAAGTGCTGGAGCCTGGCAGTGCTGCCATGCCAGGGCTCTTTTTCCCTCCACCCACACCTACAGGAACTGTCCCTGCAACTCCAGAAAGGTCTTGGAAGAAAGCTATCAGGAAACAAAAGCCATTGAATATCCCTTTATTTTGTTTAAACAGAAAGAGAGCACAGCTCCTTTTTTATACAGACAGTCATCAAGAAAAGAGAAGAAGACACTGAATTAAAAACAGGATGACAAGTTTATCACAACTGAAAAAAACAACAACAAACACCACCACCAAATACAGAAACCAGTCTGGGCCTGCCATTACTTGCATGATAACTGCTGTGCAGCAGATGATGAGCAGTTTATTGATTCAGAGAACTGTCCAGATATCAGTTTCCACACTGCATCCTTGAGCTGCTGGTTCCTCAAGCTGTAGATGAGGGGGTTCACTGTTGGAGGAATCGCCGAGTAGAGAAATGACACCAACAGGTCCGGGGATGGGAAGGAGATGGAGGGAGGCTTCAGGCTGGCAAATCCTACAGTACTGATGAACAGGAAGACCACAACAAGGTGAGGGAGACATGTGGAAAAGGCTTTGTGCCGTCCCTGTTCTGAGGGGATCCTCAGCACGGCCCTGAAGATCTGCACATACGACACCACAAAGAAAAAAATCTGACAAAAAATATACAGGTGCCAAACACAAGAAGCCAAGCTTCCCTGAGGTAGGAATCTGAGCAGGAGAGCTTGAGGATCTGGGGGATTTCACAGAAGAACTGTTGCACAGCATTGCCCTGGCAGAGAGGCAGGGAAAATGTATTGGCTGTGTGCAGCAGAGCAGTGAGAAATGCAATGCCCCAGGCAGCTGCTGCCATGTGGACACAAGCTCTGCTGCTCAGGAGGGTCTCGTAGTGCAGGGGTTTGCAGATGGCAACATAGCAGTCGCAGGACATGACCGTGAGGAAAGAATACTCTGCTGGAATGAAAAACAGAAAGAGAGAGACTTGAGAAGCACATCCTGTGTACGAGATGTCCCTGGTGTCCCAGAGAAAATTTGCCATGCATTCGGGGATAATTGTGGAGATGGATCGCAGGTCAAGAACTGAGAGGTTGAGGAGGAAGAAGTACATGGGGGTGTGGAGGTGGTGGTCACAGGTTATAGCGTTGATGATGAGGCCATTCCCCAGGAGGGCAGCCAGGTAGGTGGCCAGGAAGAGGCAGAAGAGCAAGAGCTGCAGCTCCCGTGTGTCTGTGAATGCCTGGAGGAGGAACTGGGTGATGGAGCTGCTGTTGGACATCTGCTGCCTCTGGGCACAGGATACTGTCCAAGAGGAGGAAAATAATAACAAGTTAGGAGAGACTTCTGTCAGCAAAATCAAAGCCATATCACACAGAACCATCTCCCAAACCCTCTCTCTCCATGAAGGAAGACCTTTGGCAGGTCTCTTTCACAAGCTCTGGTTGCTCCTCTCTGAGGTTGCCCATGGGAGCAGGAGGCTGTGATGTGGGCTCTGCAGGGGCCAGTGCTGCCCTACAGCAACAGAGAATGGAACACAGAGTGATCTCAGGATGAAACCACTCCTGATATCAAAGAGCTTTCCAACACTTTCCCTCCCCATTCACCCAACGGCAGAGCAGAGCTGAGGGGATTTTGGTTTGTGTCTTCTGTTCTGGTTGCTCCAACACAGCTCAGGATGGTTTTGATGCAGAAACTCCAGGCTTTTCCGCTTCACTCCAAATGAAATCTCGTGGGTCCTGACAGGCAAACGGACTGTCCCTTCATGCAGAGTGAGCACAGCCGGTCTGTCCATCAGCCCTGGTCTCAACTGCCCTGTGCTGGAGGAATTTTGCGCTCAGGTGTGTCCCCAGAAAAGAAACTGCACTTCTGGGATCAGAGGAATCAAGGTTCCCAGTACAGATCTCCAAATACCCTCACCCCATCCTACCACAGGGGGACCTCAGCTCTCCCCTCCCAGCCATAGAACTAGAGGGCTCATTGCTGCTTCTCACACACAGACGATAAGTAACACTTCCATGGCCTTAGTGTGAGTTGTCTTCTCAGTGGGACTGCCAGGTGACAGAGATATCATGGGAGAGCTGTGCCTTCTGGAGGGCAGTCTGAAGGACCCTGCAAGAAAAGAATCTGAGGGGCAGTCTGAAGGACCCTGCAAGAAAAGAATCAAATGTCACAAATGCGGGTGGCCTGAAAGCAGAATCTGCTCATTTGCATTGCCTGAACCCGTCAGTTAGGAGAGAGATTAGACTCTTTACTCTTATGGCTACAACTGCATGGCAGGACCCACAGGACTGGTCTCCTACCTACAGCTTAACCCAAACCCCATCCCAGAAGGTCCAGTGGTGAGAACCTGGGGAGCAAAGGCAGGAGAGGGAAGAAAGAGACATGCACAGTGCTGCTGCAGGTGGAAACAGCAGAGACAGACAGTCAGGGAGGTGGTAATGTCTCCATTGAAGAGATGAGGATGCTGAGAAGGTGATTGACCACCCATAGCCTGAAGAGAACAGGTGGGAGACAAGAGAGTGGGCTTGCTCTATCATAGATGTCTGCGCTGCAGGGGATGGCAGGGAGATGCCCAAATCCCAATTCCCATGGTGTCAATGGGAGCAGATCCTTCTCCATTCCTGCCCATGTCTCTGGGGTCTGGAGCTTTTCCTTCCTGGGAGCTGTTTCTCAGTCCCTGCATCTCCTCCCTGTCTGTGCTTACAGAGCCCACCTCACCCACTGTGTGCTCAGCCCTGCCCTGCAGACCCCTCCTGGCAGTGGGGCCCTGCCCAGGGGCATCTCTGGGAGTGCAGGGGCTGAAGAGCAGCTCTCACAACTCCTAACGGGAAATGGAGTACCAGTGCCTTTCAGGAACCGAGACATCAATTCCCATCCCCACCACCAAACCTCCACCACCCCCGTCACCAGGAGTGGAAACCTGAAAGCACAGACCCCATCACTTCCAGGCAGATGCTGTCCTGATGTCATCCTACAAAAAGACCCTCTGCAAGTGCCGTGGGGGTGACCTGGAGCTGTGAGCAGCCCTGACACACACAGCACCCTCTCGACAGCAGGACGACCCTGTCCTGCCCTGCCAGGGGTCACTCCTTCTCCCCACAGGAGCGCAGGGAGCTTCCTGGCAGGGAGCTGAACGACAGCCCAGGGCACCCCTGGGTGCACTCACAGCTGTCACACCCAGTCTTTGGTGGTGCAGAGGGGAACCCTGGCTACGGAGCAGTGTCCCCCTCCTCGGCACTAGACAAACTCTGAGTCCTCCTCATAGATTCCAAAACCTGTGGCACATGCCAGATCTAGGAGATCTTTCCTAGAACCGTGACTGCCCTGCACTCAGAGACCTGCTGTATTTGTGACTGTGATGATTTCTCCCCGAGTGAACACTCAGCTCTGCTCCCACTCCAGATTGCTGTCTTACTCAGTTATCCCTTCTTGCTGCCTGCAGGCAGTGCCCTCAGCCCGGCTGGGCTTTGCAGAGGAGCTGCTCCTGCCCAGACTTGGCTCTTTTCAGAACTGCTCTCTCGTTATCAGCTCACTCTGTCCCAGGAGCCCAGTCCAGCTGCAGAGGAGCAGCCCAAGGCAGCGCTTTCTCTGCCCCCTCTGGGCTCCCTCGAGGTGTCCTTGGAGCTCCAGGGGAACCTGCTGAGAAACAGGCTGAAGCCATCCCTGATGTTCCCTCCCTCAGCTGGGCAGAGAAACTTCTTTCCTGCGGTGTCACTGCTCCTGTTAGAAAAATACCTGGGCATGAGAATCGATATTTTTGTCCCATCATTAGACAGGACAGCAGGAAGGTAATGGGGAATGACCTCATTTCTCCAAGCCAGGAGGATCTGTTCCAATGACTGAATTAAAGCATTTCATCCTGGATCTTTAGACATGAGTCTGGGAAGATATTCAGCTCTCTTTGTCCTAGCTGCATCTCTGCTACAAGGAAAACCTTTGCACATACGGGGTCCAGGACACTTGGTCACAGGTTTCCTCATGGCAGGGATGAGCTTGCCTGGTGCCACAGCTGCAGGGCTTCAGCTCTAATGGGCAGCAATGCCCTCAGCCAGGGGCACAGGCAGGAGGTACTGGAGCTGTTCCTGTGGGAGACAGAGCTGACATAATGTCACAGAGCTCAGGACAGATGGGCTTCAAGAATAGCATCCTCCAAACTGAGCAAAGGTCCAGACCAAAACTCCATCTCGACTTGAAAGGCCATTCACGTGTCCCATGATGAGTGTTTGCTTTTTCAGGAACAGTAAAGGGCACTGTGTGGGAACTGCTGGGTTTACTAAGAGCAGGTAGAGACAGATCTGAGATTCCCTGTGTCCTCTTTGTCTCTGTCTTCCCCATCAAGGTCTCCCAGCCTCTGTGAATCAGGGCAGGACTCTGGGGGAGATCAACCAGTGGTGACTCAGAGATCACTTGAACAACCCCAATCCTTCCCAGTCTGTGGGACAGGAGGGGCAGCATCCCAGGGAGCTGAGTGAGAAGGATGATGTCGCATGCGGCCACTCTCCATCATTTTCAGAAGGTCATGGAGTTGAGGGGAACTCCCTGACCACTGCCATCACCCCCACATTACATGTCCTTTTTAGCAATGGCCAATGCATGGGCAGGGGATCTAAAGGCTTTGCCCAGACATTGTCTCCTCGGATTCCATTTCTGGGTATCTGAAAGAGAAGTGGACTGGATTTCCCTTGGGCAGATTCTGTCTCACCATCCTTCTATGACCCAACTCCTCTATGACCTGAATAATTGTTGACCCACCTCTTGTATGACCCAACTCCTCTATGACCTGACTCTTCTAAGACCTTTCTACGACCTGTTCCTTCCTTTTCCTGACTAAACACTCATGCTTCTATGACTCAACTATTCCATGACCCAAATCTTTTATGACCCTTCTTACCACCCAAATCTTTTATCGCCTGAGACTTCTTGTGACCCAACACCTCAATGAGTCTTTTATGACTGAACTATGCTATTACTCCTCCATGATACGACTCATCTATATCCCAACTCTTCTTTGACCTGCTCTTATATGATCAGACATTTCTGTGACATGAGCCTTCTATGCCCCTCTGTGATTTGACTATCCTCTGACTCTTCTGTGATGTGACTTTCTATAACCCAAGTCTTCTATGATTCTTCTGTGACACAAATCATCTATGACCCGACTCTTCTAAAACCCGACCCTTTGATGACCCAACTGTTCTATGAACCAAACCTACTATTAACTGACCCTTCTATGACTTGACTCTTGGATGACCTGACACTTAAATGAGCAGCCACCTGTGTTTTTATGACTTCTATGACCCAACAGTTCTATCACCAATCTACGACCTAGTGCTTCTATGACCCAGCACTTCAATGACACACCCCTTGTACAACGCTACTCTTCTATGAGCCTTCTATGACCAATCTCTTCTATGAACCAACACTTCTACCACCCCATTCTTCTGTGATTTCTCTGTGGTCCGACTCCTATGGAGTCTGAGCCTTCTACAAATCAAGCCACCTATGACCCAATTCTTCTATCATCCTTCTATGAGCTGACTCCTCTCGGAATTGAATAATCTATGACCCAATCATTTTATGACCTGACCCTTCTATAACCTGATTCTTTAATGTCCCTTCAATGACCAAACCCTTCTATTATCCAAATAACCTCTCATGCTTCTATTACTCAATACTGCTATTACCTGAAAATTCTATGATCTGAGACTTCCATCACCCAACCCTTTTATTAACCTTCTGTGACTGAAATCTTCTGTTATTCCTCTATGACTTGACACATCCATAACTCAACTCTTCTGTGAGCCACCTCTTACATGACCAGGCCCTTCCATGACTCAAGCCTTCTATGACACAGCACTTCATTCCATGACCTGACTCTTGTCTGCCTGTTCTATGATGCGGCTTTCCATGACCTGACTCTTCCATGAACCTCCTGTGAACCTCCAGGTTCTTCCATTACCTGACTGTTCTATGACTCTTCTAGGACCCATCCCTTCTCTGAACCAATCGTTTTGTGACCCTTCTATGAATAAACCCTTCTAAAACCCAAACAAACTCACATTTCCATGACTCAGCTCTTCTATGGCCTGAATATTCTATGACACTTTTATGAACTCAATCATCTATGATCTAGTTCTTCTATGAAAATTCTATGATCCAAAACTTCTATTAAACCTCCTATGACTGCACTTCTTAGTTACTGCTCTATGACTCAACTCTTCTCTCAGCTGACTCTTCACATACCCAAGATTTCTGTTCCTCTTCTATGACTCAACCCTTTTATGTCCCTGCCCATTTATGACCCAATTCTTCTATAACTGCAGGAAGCTGAGTGAGAGCCTTGGCATTTCCCATAACCCTACAGGGCTGTATTTGGAATTACATGGAATAACTGTTGTGATTCTGATTCGGCAACGTCAAAGTGTTCATGGCACAAGTGCCATAGTAGCCAAAGCCAGATCTGCCTGCCCAGGGCCTGGGGGTCAGGGCTTGGTCTTTCTGCTTCACCAAGCAAACCCAGGCTTTTCTCAGCATCACAGATGCCTGCACAGCGCCTTTGCATTCCTGCAGTCATGGCCTCTAATTTTTGGCTCTAACGAGTCCCCGGGGAGGCTTTGTCACTAACAATCCCCACTGAGACCAGTTAACACTTCAAGGAATTTTGAACTTTTCTATTTACTTCTTGAGATGTTTCCTCTATCTCCTCTCAGCAATGTTCATTCAAGGACTTAGCAGACAATCCATCCTGGGTTTAATTAAATTACAGAAAGACTTAACAAGCTGTTCTCTTCCTGCTGTTTTCTTAAGGTCTTCAAGGCTTGCACAGCTCCTTGGAGTCATTTCCCAGTGTGGTTAAAGAGGAAGATTTCAAAGTGCACCTAAGAAAGATATGGTTTTAGTTTAAAGTTCATATTTCCATGCTTTTCAGAATCATAGAATTGTTTGGCTTGGAAGGGATTTTAAAGCCCATCCAGTTCCACCTCCAGCCATGAACAGAGACACCTCACGCTGGACCAGGCTGCTCAAGGCCCCATCCAAGTTGGCTTTGAACACCTCCAGGGAGGGGGCAGCCACGGCTTCCCTGGGCAACCTGGGCCACTGCCTCACCATCTTTTTTTTTGAAGAGTGTCTTCCTAATATCTAATCTAAATGTTCTCCTCAGCAATCTAAAACATTTGTCACTGTCCTGTCACTCCATGTGGTTCTAAGAAGTCCTTCCCCAGCTTTCGTGGTGACTCCCTTCAGGTACTGGAAGGCTGCTAAAAGGTCTCCCTGAAGCATTGTCTTCTGCACGCTGAGGAAGTTCCAGGAGAAGATCAATATTACTTTAGAAAATGCCCTTTGAAATGGCATGGGATTGGTGGAGGATATTTGTGAATGACGACAAGCAGGCATCCTGGGGCCTAGGTGAAACTCCTGAGGGCACTCCTCAGCAGGCAGGGTCTCTGCACATGCTGCTCCATGGAAATGTTTTTGACTTGCGGGCTGAGCTAAAATAGAGTTTAATAGATGAAAGAAAAACAGATAAAGAAACAACATAAACCCAAACCTAAAACTGGGAGTACTGGTGTCCATCCAGGCATCCCTAGTGTCTACACTAGAAGTACTTGTCCCATACTGGTTGCGCATTGGTGCCTTACTGGTCCCATAGTGGTCTCACACTTGAGTCTTACTAATCTGTACTGAGAGCACTAGGAATTCTGGCATCCTTGGTTTCCATTGTGGGAGCACTGTTCCCATACTGGTCCTGCACTGGTGACTTACTGGTCCATACTGTGAGCCCTGTTGTCCATCCTGGTGTCTCTGGTGTCTGTACTGTGAGTACTGGTCCCATAGTGGTCTCACACTTGAGTCTTACTGGTCTGTACTGGGAGCACTGGAAGCCCTGCTTTCAATACTGGTGTCCCTGTTGTCTCATACTAGTCCCACTCTGGTGCCTTACTGGCCTGCACTAAGAGCTCTATTGTCCACACTGGTGTCTCTCGTGTCCACACTGGGAACATCAGTGTCCATACCAGTGCCCTACTGGTCTGTACTGGAAGAAGTGGTGCTTCACTGGGAGCTCTGGTGTCCATATTGGTGTCCATGGTGTCCATACTGGGTGTACTGGTCCCTTATTGGTTCCACACCACTCCCACCCTTGTGTCTTACTGGTCTGTACAGGTGCCATGCTGGGAGCACTGTTGGGATCATAGAACCATGGCATGGGTTGAGTTGGAAGGGACCTCAAAGCCCATCCAGCCCCACCTCTGCCAAGGGCTGGGACACCTCCCACTGGAACAGGTTCTCCAAGCCCCATCCAACCTGGCCTTCAACACCTCCAGGTATGGGGCAGCCACCCCTGCTCTGGACAGCCTGGGCCAGGCCCTCCCCATTCTCATGGTGAAGAAATTCCTACTCATGCTTGGCAGGATCTGAGCAACTTCCATAACTGTGACTTCAGCAAGAAGAGAAATTGGGATACGACAGCTGGTGGCTCAAAGGAAAATTCAAAACTTGTTGGAGGGGAAAAAAGACAAGAGAAGGAGCAGAAAATAAGCAAATTTCATCAGGGTTTAAATTACAGCAACAGGAAAGTCTTCCCTGCACCTCCCTCTCCCCGAGTCCCAATCCTTGTCTGTGCCCAATGACAGCTCAGAGAGGGAGGTGGCTCTGGGAGGTCAAACACCAACTGTTGGTGGTTTTGGTGCTCCAATTCACCTCAGAGAAGGGCATGGAGAGAAAGCTTAGGCTGGAGATTAATGGTAAGATGAAAAGATTTTAGTCATATCCCTCCACTCAGAGGATCTACATTTGTACAGCCTGGTGTGACCCCAGTGCCTAAAACACTGGAGGACTGATTCTGACCAAGGAAACCTTCAGCAACAGCCACTTATGCGAACAACCCTTCCTGCCCTTGGCTGAGGCTCAGGCAGTCCTGGATTTCCTACTCTGAAACCCAGCAACCTATAGTCAGTCCTTTTAGGGTGTCTAACAAAGCCAGGATCAGGACAGTGAGGCAAGGCAAAAAACCCCCAACAGAGCCAAAGTCCTCCTCTCCTTTGCTGTTTTTTGTCTCAGGCACTGATGCCAGTAAGGAAGCACCTTATCCTTACATCACCAGAGTCTCACGGATTCTTCATAGAATCATTATAGAATCATAGAATCGCTAGGTTGGAAGCGATCCACCAGGTCATCGAGGCCAACCACTCCCACCAATCTCTAAACCATGGCCCTAAGCACCTCATCCACCCTCACCTTAAACACCTCCAGGGAAGGTGAGTCAACCACCTCCCTGGGCAGACCGTTCCAATGCCTAAGGACCCTTTCCATGAAGAATTTTTTCTTTATCTCAAGCCTGAATCTCCCCTGGCAGAGCTTGAGGCCATTCCCTCTCGTCCTGTCCTTTGTCACTTGGGAGAAGAGCCCAGCTCCCTCCTCTCCACAACCTCCCTTCAGGTAGTTGTAGAGAGTGATAAGGTCTCCTCTCAGCCTCCTCTTCTCCAGGCTGAACAACCCCAGCTCTCTAAGCCGCTTCACATAAGATTTGTTCTCCAGCCCCTTCACCAGCTTCGTTGCTCTTCTCTGGACTCGCTCCAGAGCCACAACATCCTTCTTGTGGTGCGGGGCCCAGAACTGAACACGGTACTCGAGGTGCGGTCTCACCAGTGCCGAGTACAGGGGGAGAATAACCTCCCTGGACCTGCTGGTCACGCCGTTTCTGATACAAGCCAAGATGCCATTGGCCTTTTTGGCCACCTGGGCACACTGCTGGCTCATGTTCAGTCAGTTGTCAACCAGTACCCCCAGGTCCTTCTCCTCCTGGCAGCTTTCCAGCCAGGTTTCTCCTAGTCTGTACCTCTGCTTAGGGTTGTTGTGCCGCAAGTGCAGGACCCGGCATTTGGCCTTGTTAAACCTCATGCTGTTGGTCTCAGCCCAGCAGTCCAGCCTGTTCAGATCCCTTTGGAGCCTCCCGACCCTCCAGCAGATCAACACTTCCTCCCAGCTTGGTGTCATCTGCAAACTTGCTAAGGGAGGACTCAATGCCTTCATCCAGGTGGTTGATAAAGACATTAAACATGACTGGACCCAGCACTGAGCCCTGGGGAACCCCACTTGTAACTGGTCTCCAGCTGGATTTAACTCCATTTCCCACCACCCTCTGGGCCCGGTCATTCAACCAGTTTTTTACCCGGGCGAGTGTGCACCCGTCCAGGCCAGAGTCCGACAGTTTCCGAAGCAGAATGCTGTGAGAAACTGTATCAAAGGCTTTATTGAAGTCCAGGAAGATACATCCACAGCCTTTCCCTCGTCCAAGAGTCTACTCACTCGGTCATAGAAGGAGATCAGGTTAGTTTGGCAAGACCTGCCTTTCATGAACCCGTGTTGACTGGGCCTGATCACCCGGTCCTCTTGCAAGTGCTTCATGATAGCACTCAAGATCACCCGCTCCATGACTTTCTCCGGTACCGAGGTCAGGCTGACAGGCCTGTAGTTCCCCGGATCCTCCCTGCGCCCCTTCTTATAGATGGGCACGACATCAGCCTCCAGTCCAGCGGAACCTCCCCAGTCATCCAGGACTGCTGGAAGATGATGGAAAGGGGTTTGGCCAGCACATCTGCCAGTTCCCTCAAAACTCTTGGGTGGACTCCATCCAGCCCCATAGACTTGTGGGCATCTAGCTGGGCAAGCAAGTCTCTAACCACCTCCTCTTGGACCTTGGGAATCTCATACTTCTCATCCAACCCTTGGGGTTGTGCAGAGGGAACAACTTTCCTTACTGTTAAAGACTGAGGCAAAGTAGGCATTGAGCACTTCAGCCTTGTCTTCGTCCCCTGTTACTCTTGTTCCCTCTGCATCTACTAGGGACTGGAGAGTCTCCCTAGCCCTCCTTTTGCTGTTGATGTATTTGTAGAAAGACTTTTTGTTGTCTTTCACAGTCTTGGCCAGTCGCATTTCTAGTTGGGCCTTAGCCCTCCTGATTTTTTCCCTGCACATTCTCGCTTCCTCCCTATAGTCCTCCCAGGATGCCTGCCCCTTCCTCCAGAGGTCGTAGACCCTCCTCTTCCTATTGATGTCTCTTAGGACCTCCCTACTCAACCATGCTGGTTTCTTACCTCTCCGGCTACTTTTCCAGAACTTGAGGACAGTTTTCTCCTGAATGCTACGAGTTCCTTCTTGAAGAGCGCCCAGCCCTCATGGACACCTTTGCCTTCAAGGAGCGCCTCCCACGGGACTTTTCCGACCAGCCTTCTGAAAAGCCCAAAGTCTGCTCTCTGAAAGTTGAGGGCGACTGTTCTGCTAACCTCCTTCTTCATTTTACCCCGCACTGAGAACTCTATCATCTCATGATCGCTTTGCCCCAAGCATCCTCCAACCTTCACATCCCCCACCAGTCCTTCTCTGTTCACCAACAGCAGGTCCAGGAGGGCACCGTCCCTTGTCGGTTCGCTCACCAGCTGTGTGAGGAAGTTGTCTGCCACACACTCCAGGAACCTCCGGGACTGCTTCCTTTCTGCTGTGTTATACTCCCAGCCTATATCTGGGAAATTGAAGTCTCCCACAAGGACTAGAGGTAGCGATTTTGAGACTACACTCAGTTGTTTGTAGAAGAGCTCATCAGCTGCTTCTTCTTGGCTGTGTGGTCTATAGCAGACTCCCATCACAATCCCTTCCTGCCCATGGACTCCTCTGATTTTCACCCTCAGGCACTCAGTCCCATCCTGATCGTAGTCCAGTTCGAGGGTATCAATGCCCTCTCTAACATAGAGGGCTACCCCACCTCCTCTTCTGCCCTTCCTGTCCTTCCTAAAGAGTTTATACCCCACCATGGGTACGCTCCAGTTGTGGAGCGTGTGTCCTAAAAAACAGGTTAGAACCCTAGAACTGAAGATTTCAGGCCAAACCATGAGACTTCTGCACTGAAAGTATGAGTGTGGTGCCACAAATGTGTCTTTTGATCCCTCAAGGGCGGAGAATCTCTAGGTTCCAAGAAATGAAGCTCTGGTCCTGAACACAAGGCTTTAGGCACTCCAGTAGAGGCTTTGAGCTGTAAAGGAGGGGGGTAGAACCTTTCCATGAGAGTCTGGAGCTTCAAAATGAGGGTTTGGGTCCTACCAATGGTGCTTTAAATGTGAAACTGAGGCTTTGAACCTTGACCTCAGCTTTTATGCCCTGAAATGATGCTGTGGTACCAAAGACAAAGGCTTTGCAGCTTGAAATATACCTGAGAGGCTAAAAATGAGGATTTGGGCCTTTACAATTGCAAACAACTCCAAAAATGAAGCTTTGTTCCCTGAAAAGGAGGCTTTGGAAGATAGAAATGTGCTAAAAATAAGGCTTTGGCCCATAACACTGCGCTTTTGGACATCCAAAATCAACTATGGTCCTTAAAAATTATGCTCTGGGACACTGAAATGTGTCTTTAGACTTAAAAAACGGGGGTTGAGACTCAAAATGTAACTGTGGGCCTCCTAAAAAAAAGCTATAAGTGTTAAAAGACAGGTTGGAACCCTAAAAGCAAGGATTTCCACCCTAAATAGGAGACTTTGGGCACTGAAGAGATGGGTGCAGTGCTACAAGTTAAGTCTTTTGTCCCTGCAAGGGAGACAAACCTCTTGGCTCCTCTGCTGCCTGAAGAAATAAAGCTCTACTCAGAAATGCAGGACTTTGGGTGCTCCAATGGAGGCTTCAGGCTGTAAGGGGGAGGCTGGATCCTTTATGTGAGAATTTGGAGCTTCAAAGAGAGGGTTTGGCTCCTACATATGTTGCTTTGAAACTGAAATTGCTTCTTTGAGCCCCGACATCAGGATTTTTTTGCCCTAAAATGACGCCATGGTAGCAAACAGCATGGCTTTGCACCCTAAAAATGGGACTTGAGGGGCACAAATAATGGATATGAGCCCTATCAATTGTGGACTTGATTCTAACATAAGGCTTTGTTCCTGGAAAAGGAGGCTTTGGTTGCTAAAAATAAGCTTTTGAACCCTATTAGAGGTTTTGTCTAATGGAAGTTGCGGACATAGAAAACCAGACTTTGTGCCTTAAAAATTGTGCTCTGGGCCTTAAAATGAGTCTTTGAAGCTCAAAAAGGTGCAGGGGTGGGGTTGTGTGTGGAACTTATGTATGAGGGTCTGTACCCTAACATGAAGCTTTGAGTCCCAAAACGCAGTTTCTGCCTCCAGAGCCCCTGGCTGGTAACCGGGTTTTGGACCAAAAAAAGGGGATTTGGCCCCTCAATAGGGCTGGGGGTTCTGGCAGGAGGTCTTCTTTGCCCAGCGTCAAGAGTTGCTCCTTCTTCTCCTACCCAGTGAGGGGCTGGGGGTGGGCAAGAAGCTGTCAGGGGGACACAGCCAGGAGAGCTGACCCCGGGAGACCAGAGGGAGATCCCATAACACAGATGCCACACTCAGTGATAAAAACTTTGCCAGAACCAGGAATAAGTAGAGATTATGATCAGTCCAGGTGACAGGTGGTTGATAGAGGTTATTGGAGGTGATAGACTGGAGGGGTGTCAGTCTGCAAGTCATGGTATTTCCATTAATTTTGGGTTTAGTTTATGTTTGGGTTTGGGTTTTTTTAATCTTTTTTTCTTTCACCCATTAAACTATTTTTAGCTCAACCCACATGAAGCACCAGGGAGCACCATGGGCAGAGAACTGGCAGGCTGAGGACTGCCCTGAGGAGACTGACCTCTCACCAGGACACTTGCTTGTCCTCACTCACAAGAGGCCTCCACCAATCTCCTGCTGTTTAAAAAAGAGATCTTGCCAAGAAATGCTGATCTTCTCATGGAAATTCTTCAGCCTGGAGAAGAAAAGGCTTTGGGGTGACCTTATAACAGTCCCGTATATGAAGTGCGTAACGAAGAAGGCTAGAGAGGGACTTTTTTTGATGAAGGGGAATAGATTTAAATTGGAAGGGGGAAGATTTAGATTGGACATTAGGAAGAAATTGTTCACAAAGAAGGTGGTAAGACTGTGCCCAAGTTGCCCAGTGAATCTGTGTCTGTCTTGACTTCTTGAGAGCTTCAGTCCACCTTCTCTAAGAAGTTTAAGTTCAAGGACTCATCAGCAAATCCACCCTGGGTCTCATTAAAGTAGAGAAAGCCTTAACGAGCTCTTTTTCTGCCCGGAGATTTCTTCAGGTCTTCAAGCCCTGCACAGCTCCTTGGAGCCATTTCCCAGTGTGGCTGAAGAGTAAGATTTCAAAGTGCACCTAAGAAAAATATATTTTAGTTTAAACTTCATATTTCTATAATTTTCAAAATCATAGAATGGTTTGGGTTGGAAGGGACCTTGAAACCCATCCAGTTCTAACCCCCTTGCCATGGGCAGGGACACCTCCTTCTGGAACAGGCTGCTCAAGGCTCCATCCAGCATGACCTTGGACACGTCTGGAAATGGAACATCCACAGCTTCCCTGGGCAACACGGGCCATTAACTCACCATCTTCTTTGTGAATGATTTCTTCCTAATGTCTAATCTAAATCTTCCCCCTTCCATTTCAAAACTCTTCCCTCTTGTCATTATCATTCCATGTCCTTGTTTAGGACCCTCCCTTAATTTCTTGTGACCAAATTCAGGTACTGGAGTGTCACTAAAAGGTCTCCTCGAAGCTTTGTCTTCTCCAAGGTTAGGGTTTTCCAGGAGACAATCAATATTTCTTTGGAAAATCTCTTTTGAAAGGGCATAGGATTGGTGGACGTCTCTTGTGAGTGAAAACAAGCAAGCGTCCTGGTGCCCAGGTCCATCTCCCCAGGGCAATCCTCAGCTGGCCAAGTCTCTGCCCATGGTAATCCATGGAAATATTTTTTTTTATTGTGGACTGAGCTAAAATTAGTTTAATAGGGGAAAGAGTACAGATAAAAAACAACATAAACTAAAACCAAAGTACTTGCCACCTCCCCTAAGTAGACTGATACCCCACCACTCTACCACCACCCATCACCCTGAACAATAGAAATATCCACTTCTTCTGCCACAGCTTTTATAGCTAAGCGTGTCATCTGTGTTATGGAATCTCTCTCTGGTAAGCCAGGGTCAGCTCTCCTGGCTGTGTCCCCCTGACAACTTCTTGCCTGCCCCCAGCCCCTCACTGGGTAGGAGAAGAAGGAGCAACTCTTGATGCTGGGCAAAGGAGAAAATCACCACCCTCACTCTTCTGGCACCAGGACGATGCCGCAGGACCCAGTGAGTCTCACATTTCAAAAGGAAAGTGGAGAAAGTGGAAAGGACCTGGAGGAGGTCTGCCAGGATGGAATTAGGGGCCACAGTGTTAGGGGTGAGGGCGCACTTTGGCCTGCTGGGGAGACTTGGGGCAACCTGCTAAGTGGGTCTCTACATCTTATGCTCATAGAAAACCTGGGGAAAAGAGAGCTCAGGTGATTTCTAATCCAATGCCAGCTCCAAGCAGGGCCAGCTCTGAGGTCAGATCAGGCTGCTCAGTCCATGCCAGCATCCACAGAGAGAGTTTAGACATCTACAAGGCCCTTAGGCCACGATTAGAAGAAAGGATTTTGGCATTTCACCAACTCCATGAACACAGCTATCGGTTGCCCACGGCTCATGTGACATCTGGGAACATCCACCTTCTTTTCCAGGGGACAAGGATCCTTCTCCCAATCTCCTGGCCCATCTCCACCCTATGGGGGCCTTTAGGCTGGAAAGAGAATTCAAACACAAAGACTTGGATTCTGTCAGCTTAATTGTTAAAAGAGAGAGAGGTGAAGGCATCTCAGAGGTTCCAGGTTCCTGTGGTGGTCTTAAGCGCTCTGTGAAAAAGATAAGAGGACAGGTTTGAACCTTTAGATCTTTTCACGTCTGAGGGCTCTACTCACCATTTTCTATCACTGACAGACTGAAACATCACCTGCTTTTCATTCACCTCTTCCCAAAAAAGAACTAAGTGACTATTGTGATATCATTAACATCTGTGATATAAGTGACTCCTGTGACATCTGTGGCATCTGTGCTTTTAGAAACATCTGTGATTATTTTGACATCAGTGACATCAGCGACATCTCTGACTATTGCAAAATAAGTGACATCAGTGACATCTGTGACATCTATGATTTTTGTGACATCAGTGACATATATTACATCTGTGAGTATTGTGACATCAGTGACATGTTATGTCTTTGATGTCTGTGATTATTGTGATATCAGTATTAATATTTACATCTGTTAATATTATGATAACATTTTCCTCTGTGATGATGTGATGTCTGTGACTATTGTAACATCAGTGACATTTGTCTCACCTGTGACGGACGAGACATCAATGACATCAGTGAAATCCGCTATATCTGTGACTATTTTGACATCAGTGACATTCATGACATCTGTTACTATTTTGACAACAGTGACATTTGTGAATTCTGTTGCTCTTGTGACATCATTGATATCTGTGACACCTCTAACAGCTGTGACTATTGTTACATCAGTGGCATCTGTCACATTTGCAATGTCTGAGATGATTGTGTTATATGTGACATCTGTGATGTCTGTGACTCTTGTGACATTAGTGACGTCAGTGACACCTCTGATGTCTTCGATTGTTGTTACATTAGTGACATCTGTGACATCTGTGACTATTGTGACATCAGCAACATCATTCATATTTGTGATGTGTGTAACTATTGTGGTATCAGTGACATCTCATACTTCTGTGACATCTAGAAATCTTGTTACATCAGTGACATCTATTACGTCTTTGTCTATTGTGACATTAGTTATACCTGTGACATCTGTGATATCTGTGACAATTGTGACATCAATGACATCTGTGACGTCAGTTACTATTGAGACATAAGTAACATCTGTCATGCCAGTGACTACCGTGACACCAGTGACACCTATAAAATCTATAGACACCTTCTACTATTGTGATATCAGTGACATCGGTGAAATATGTGAGAGCTTTGACTATTGTCACATCGGTGACATCTGTCACACATGTGACTACTTTGAAATCAGTGACATCTGTGAAATCTGTGACATCCATGACCATTGAGATATCAATGACATCTGTGACGTCAGTGACTCTTGTGACATCATATATCTGTGATATGTGATGTCGCGACTATTGTGACATCAGTGACATCCGTGACAACGGTGACTACTGTGACATCAGTGACATCTGTGACAACTGTGACTACTGTGACATCAGTGACATCTGTCAAATTAGTGATACGTGTGACAATTTTGACATCAGTGATATCTATGTTCTATGTGACTATTGTGATATCAGTGAAATCAGTGACATCTCTGACTATTGAGAAATCCGTGATATCAGTGCCATCAGTGCCACCTGTGACAGCTATGTCTTTTGTGACATCAGTGACATCTGTGACATTGGTTGCTATATTGACATCAGTGACATCTGTCATGCCTGTGACTGCTGTGATATCAGTGACATCTGTGAAATCTGTGACATCTTTGATTATTGTGACATCAGTTACATCAATGTTGTATGTGACTATTGTGACATCAGTGACATCTATTACTTCTTTGAAATCTGTGATGTTTGTGATATAAGTGACAATTTTTACATGTGTAATAATGACAAGACTGAATTCTGTGACGATTTGATGTCTATGGCTATCAGTGATATACCATCAGTGACATCTGTCACATCTGTGATGACTCTGACATAAGGACATCTTTGAAATCCATGACATCTGTGACTACTGTGACATCAGTGACATTTGTGATGTCTGTGGCATCTGTGACTATAGTAACATCAGTGACAGCAGTGACGTCTGTGATTATTGTGACATCAGCGATACATGTGATGTCTTGGCATCTGTGACTATTGTGATATCAGTGACAACTTTGACATCTGTTAATATTTTGATATCTGTGACATTTGTGACGTCTCTTACTATTGTATCATCATTGACATCTGTGAAGTCTGCAACGACTGTGACAACAGTGACATCTGTTTTGTCTGTAACTATTGTCACGTTAGTGACATCTCTGACTATTGTGACAACAGTGACAGTTGTGAAGTCTGTTACTATTGTGATATCAGTGACATTTTCTACATCTGTTACTATTTTGATATCAGTGACTCTTGTTACATCTGTTCCTGTTGTGACATCATTGAAATAATCTTTGAATCTTGTGATATCAGTGACATCTGTGGTGTCTGTTACTATTGTGACATAGGTGATATTTGTGACACCTGTCACAACTGTGAAGACAGTGACATCAATGACATCTGTGTAATCCATGACATCTGTGATTATTGTGACATCGGTGACATTTGTGAAGCCTCTGGCATCTGTGATTATTTTGACATCAGAAACAGCTGTGAAGTCTGTGACTATTTTGACATCAATGTCATTTTTGACATCTGTTACTATTGTGACATCAGCTACATTTGTGACGTCTGTTACTCTTGTGATATCAGTGACATCAGTGACATGTCTAAAATCTGTGACGATTGTGACATCAGTGACATTTGTCAGGTCTGTTACTATTTTGATATCAGTGATATTTGTAACATCTCTTACTATTGTGACACCAGTGACATCAGTGACATACCTAAAGACTGTTACATCCATGATAATTCTGACATATCTGACATCTGTGAAGTCTTTGATGTTTGTCACTATTGGTGTAATTGGTGACATCTGTGATGTCTGTGACTATTGTGACATCAGTGAAAACACTGACTGTAATGTCTGTGACTGTTCTGACATCAATGACATATGTGACGTCAGTAATGTCTGTGACTATTGTGGCATTATTGACATCATGGACACCTCTGATGTCTGTTACATTAGTTACATCTGTGATATCTGTGAGTATTCTGACATCAGTGATATCTGTGACGTCCGTGACTATTGTGACAGCACTGATAGCTGTGAGATCTTTGATGTATTTGACTATTGTGACAGCAGTGACATCTCTATGGTCTGACACTATTGTGACAGCAGTGACATCATTGACATTTGTGACATCTCTTACACTTGTGAATTCAGTGTCATCTGTCACATCTGTGACTACTGTGATATCAGTGACATCTGTGAAATCTGTATACATCTGTGGCTATTGTGACATCAGTGACATCTATTTTGTCTGTGACTATTGTTACACTGGTGACATCTGTGAAAATACTGACATCTGTGGCTATTGTGACATCAGTGACATCAGTGACTTCTGTGACTATTGTCATATCAGTGACTTCTGTGACAATTGCGACATCAGTGAGGTCAGTGACATCTATTTTGTCTGTGACTTTTGTGACATCTGTGAAAATACTGACACCTGTGGCTATTGTGACATCAGTGACATCAGTGACTTCTGTGACTATTGTCACATCAGTGACATCTGTGACAATTGCGACATCAGTGAGGTCAGTGACATCTATGTTGTCTGTGACTTTTGTGACATCATTGACATCCATGACATCAGTTACTATAGTGACATCAGTGTCGTCTGTCACGACTTTGACAACTGTGACATCAGTGGCATCTGTGAAATCTGTGACATCTGTGATTATTGTGAAATCTGTTACATCTATGTTGTCTGTGACGACTGTGACATCAGTGACATCAGTGTCGACTATGACTATTGTGACATCAGTTACATGTGTACTATCTGAGAAGGCTGTGACGATTATGACATCAGTGACAATATTTACCTCTGTTACTATTATGACAATAATGAATTCCTTCACAATGTGAAGCCTGTGACTATTTTGACATCAGTGACATCTGTCATACATGGGGTGACTGTGATATAAATGACATCTCTGAAATCAGTGACATCTGTGATTATTTTGACATAAGTGACATTTTTGATATCTGTGTCGTCTGTGACAATTGTGACAGCAGTGAAAGCTGTGATGTCTCTGAGTATTGTGACATCAATGACATGAGTGACATCTGTGACGTCTATGAATAATGTAACATCAGTGACATTAATGAAATTGGTTGTGTCTGACTATTTTGACATCAGTGACATTTTTGACATCTGTTAATATTTTGACATCAATGACAATTTGATGTCTGTTAATATTACTTCAGTGACATCTGTGATGTCTGTGACTATTGTGACTTCAGTGACATCTGTGAGGTCTGTGCATATTGTAACATCAGTGACATTAGTGACATCTGTGACACCTGTGACTTCTGTAAAATCAGTGAAATTTGTGAAAACTGTGGTATCTGTGACTATAGTGACAACAGTGACATCTGTGTTTGTGAATATTGTGACATTGGTTATATCTGCGACGTCTGCGACTATTGTGACTTTAGTGACATAAGTGACATGTTTGACATCGGTTATTATTGTGACGTCAGTGACATCTGTGATGTCTGTAATGTCTGTGATTATTGAAACATCAGTGACATTTGTGACGTCTGTTACTATTGTGACATCAGTGGCATCTGTGAAGTCTGCGACAATTTTGAAATCATTGATTTTATTTTCGTCTGTTACTGTCACATCAGTGATATATGTTACATCTGTAACTTTTGTGACATCAGTGATGTATCTAAATTCTATGATGTCTGTGGAGATTGTCTCGTCACGGGCATCAGTGACATCAGTGACGTCAGTGACTATTGTAACATCAGTGACATCAGTGACATCTGTGAAGTCAGTGACTATTGTGACATCACTGATATCTGTGAGGTCTGTGATGTCTGTGACTATTGTGACATCTATGACATATGAAACGTCTGTCACTATTGTGACATTTGTGAAACCTGTGACATCAGTAATTTTTTTTAAATCAATGACATTTATTGTCTTTGACTATTCTAACATTAGTGATATCTGTGATATCTCTGATGTCTGTGACTATTGTTACGTTAGTGACATCTGTAACAACTGTGACAAATGTGACATCAATGACATCCATGACTTCTGTTACTACTGTGACATTTGCATTGTCTCTGGTATCTGTGACTATTGTGACATCAAAGACAACTGTGACTTTTATGAATATTGTGCTATCAGTGACATTCATGGCATTAGATACTATTTTGACATCTGTTGATGTCAGTGTCTATTGTGGCATCATTGATATCTGTGACGTCTGTGATGTCTGTGACTGCTGTGACATCAGTGACATCTCAAATATCTCTGACTATTATGACATCTGTGAAATACGTGACATCAGTGACTAATTCAACATCAGAGACATCTATGATGACTTTGACTATTGTGGCAAGAGTGACATCTTTAACTACTGGAAAATCACTGACATCTGTGAAATATGTGATATCTGTGACTATTGTGACATCAGTGACATATGTGACATCTGTTATTATTGTAATATCAGTGACATCTGTGATGTCTGAGACATCCCTGATATCTGTGATGTCTCTGGTTATTTTGACATCAGTGACTTTGGTGATGTCTGTGGCATCTGTGACTGTTTGTGAAATCGGTGACAGCTGTGAGGTCTATGACGATTGTGACATCAGTGTTATCTGTGATGTCTGTGACTAATATGACATCATGTGAAGCCTCTGGAATCTGTGAATATTGTGACATCAGTTACATCTATCTTGCCTGTGACATCTGACATCTATGAATATTGTGATGTCTGTGACATCTGTGAATACTGTAAATTCAGTTACATTAGTGATGTCTGTGACTATTGTGACATCAGTGACATAAGTGACATCTGTGATGTATGTTACTATTGTGACATCTGTGACACTAGTTTTCCCTTGACTATTGTGACATCAGTTGCCTTTGTGATGTCTGTGGCATCTGTGACTCTTTTGACATCATTGACAGGTGAGAAGTCTTCAACCACTGTGACATCAGTGATATCTGTGACATCTGTGACCACTGTGACTTCATGTGAAGTCTGTTAAATCTGTGACATCTGTGACTATTGTGACATCAGTGACTTCTGTGGCAACTGTGACTCTTGTCACATCAGTGAAAGTTTTGATGTCTGTGTCTGTTGCGACATGAAAAAATTCTGAAAATTTTTTACTGATGTAAAAAAGTTGCAGATGTCACAGTTTTCAGAGATGTCGCAAAAGTCACAGACACCTCAGGTGTCACTGATGTCCCAATAGTCACAGACATCACAGATGTCACAGCTATCACTTATGTAAACAATAGTCACAGATTCTGCAGACATCACAAATGCAACTGATGTCACAACTGTCACTGACATCACTAATGTCACAGATGTTACAATAGTAATCGACTTCACAGATGTCACTGATGTCACAATAGTCACAGATGTCAGAGATGTCACTGATGTCACACTAGTCATAGACATAAGAGACGTCACAGATATCAGTGATGTCACCACAGTAATGGACATCACTAATGTCACAATAGTCAAAGATGACTGCAGATTTTGTTTATGTCACTGATGTCATAATATTCACAGACGTCACAGTGTTCACTGGTGTCACAATAGCTACAGACATCTCAGATGTCACAGATATCAGTGACATCACAATCATCACAAATGTCACAAAGGTTAGATATGTCACTGATGTAACAATAATAACAGATATCATAAATATAACCAATGTCACAACAGAAACATACATCAAAAATGTCACTGATGTCACAGTAGTCGCAGACTTCACCAATGTCACTGATGTAACAATAGTCAAATAATTAGTAGCTGTCACTGATGTCATAATAGTCACAGATGAAACAAACATCAAAATGTCTTTGATGTCACAATATTAACAGACCTCACAGCTTTCCTGGATGTCATAATAGTCACGGAGGCCACAGACATCACAAATGTCACTGATGTCACTATATTCTGAGACATCACAGCCGTCACTGATGTCACAAATATCACACATGACACAGATATCACAAATGTCACAATAGTCACAGATGTCATATATATGAGAGTTTCCCCAGATGTCCCTGATGCTTAAATAGTCACAGATTTCACAAAGGCAAAGAATGCACAGTTGTGATAATAGTAAGAGATGTAAATATTGTCACTGATAGCATAATCACCACAGACTTCTCAGACAGTACAGACGTCACTGATGTCAAAATAGTCACAGATGTCACTGATGTCACTGATGTCACAATAGTAACAGACGTTACAGATATCACTGATGTCAGAGTAGTCACATATATCACAGGTATTTGTTATATCACAGTCATCACATTTGTCTGTGGTGTCTCACTTTTGTGAAATCTGTGACATTTACTAAGACGTCTGTGATGTCTGTGACATTTGTGACATCCGTGAAATACGCGATGTCTGTAAATATTGTGATATCAGTGACATATGTGACATCGTTGGCGATTTATAAATCAGTGACATTTTTCACGTCTTTAACGTCTGTGGTTATTGTGACCTGTGTTAGATCCGTGACATCTGTTACATCTGTGACTAGTGTGATATTAGTGACATCTGTGACACCTGTGATTATGGTGACAATACATACGTCTGTTAAGCCTGTGACTATTGTGAAATCAGTGATATCTCCGATGTCTGTATCTACTGCGGAATCAGTGACATCTGTAACATCTGTGATTATTGTGACATCAGTTACATGTGAGACGCCTGCGATATATATTTACATCAATGACATCTGTGACATCTTTTACAATTGTGACATTAATGATACTAAGAAGTCTGTGATGATTGTGACATCAGTGACATCTGTGACGATTATGGTATCAGTGAGATCTATAACATCTGTGAGGTCTTCGACTATTGTGACATCAGTGATATTTGTGATATTTGTGACTATTCTTACATCAGTGACTCCTGGGACGTTTGTGATGTCTGTGTACTACTGTGACCGAGAAACTTTTTTAACATCACTGACATCACTGACATTTTGGCATCAGTGACTTCTGAAACTTCCGTGAAGATTGTGCCATCAGTGACATCAGTAAAGTCTGTGACGTCCTTGAATTCCATTATCATAGAATCATAGAATAACCAGGTTGGAAGAGACCCACCGGATCATCAGGTCCAACCATTCCTATCAAACGCTAAACCATGACCCTCAGCACCTCATCCACCCATTCCTTAAACACCTCCAGGGAAGTTGAATCACCCCCCTCCCTGGGCAGCCTCTTCCACTGCCCTATGACCCTTTCTGTGAAAAATTCTTTCCTAATGTCCAGCCTAAATGTCCCCTGGTGGAGCTTGAGGCCATTCCCTCTCCTCCTGTCCCCTGTCACTTGGGAGAAGAGCCCAGCTCCCTCCTCTCCACAACCTCCCCTCAGGTAGTTGTAGAGAGCAATGAGGTCTCCTCTCAGCCTCCTCTTCTCCAGGCTAAACAACCCCAGCTCTCTCAGCCGCTCCTCATAAGGCCTGTTCTCCAGTCCCTTCACCAGCTTCGTTGCTCTTCTCTGGACTCACTCCAGAGCCTCAACATCCTTCTTGTGGTGAGGGGCCCAGCACTGAACACAGGATTTGAGGTGCAGTCTCACCAGTGCCGAGTCCAGAGGGAGAAGAACCTCCCTGGACCTGCTGGCCACGCTGTTTCTGAGCCAAGCCAAGATTCCATTGGCCTTCTTGGCCACCTGGGCCACTGCTGGCTCATGTTCAGTCGGCTGTCAACAAACACCCACAGGTCCTTCTCCTCCTGGCAGCTTTTTTTAGACTGGTTAAGTCTGGCATAAGGTGGTTAAGTATTGTATAAATCAGTTTAGACTGGTAGAAGGGGGTTTAGACTGATTTTGAATGGTTAAGTCCGGTATAAGGCGTTTAAGGCTGGTATAAGGTGGTTTACATGTTTTTAGACGCGTTTAGAGTGGTTAAATCTGACATAAGATGGTTTTGACTGGTTTAAACTAATTTAGACTGGTTAAATCTGGCATAAGGTGGTTAAGTCTGGTATAAGGTGCTCTGGTGCCTCCCAGGAGGTGGAGCCTGTGCTCCTGGTTATTTTCCACATGGGAGATGTTCCCAGCCCAGATGGTTCCATTTGGGTTTAACTGTTCCAGCCTTGCCCTGTGCTCCTTCACCCTGATTGGATTTGTTTCCCGAGTGCTGTATCGCTGACTCCAGGCTGTGCAGGGAGCCATCCTGGCCTGGATGCTGAAGATCCATTCTAATTTAGCCTCCTGCTTGTTTTCTTGTGATTTTCAGCATGGTCCTTTATTCCAAACTGGATTTCCACTGCTTTCTGGGTTTGGCAGCATAACTTCTCCAGTCAGGAGATGGAGGAGGCAGGGACCAGCATTGCGATCAGGTCTCATCCTGCAAGGCATGAGGGCTCAGACCCTTGGGAGTGTAGTACTGTAAGGGATATTTCTGGTGATGCTGCCAGCAAGAACCTGGCCTGAGGAGGCTTCCCTGTGTTTTCCACCCATACCCAAGCCCTCTCCCTGCACAGGTCCTGTGGGGGCTTGGGCAGAGGTCCTTTCCCAGTCAGGTCCTGCTTCTTCCCTGTCACCTCCAGAGACAGAACTGACCTCACTGTCCTCATCTCATTCAGAAGTTTCCTACTGGATTCTGAGTTTCTGAGACACAATTGACATCCTAACCCCCTACTCATCTGTCAGCTCCTCATGGCCCAGGACCTGAACAGGTAAAAGTACGCTTGCCCCACATCATGAAGAATGAACACAGGGACTTTGGCTCGTGGAGGGACATCCAAGTGCTATATTGAGTTGATTTCCCATGTCTTGTTGCTTCCAGTGAGAAGAGACTTCGAGGCAATATTGTCCCAGAGATCTTCATGGAAACCGAAGAAATTGCTCTTTCTACACATTCAGGTTCATCTCAGCTCATAGACATGATGTGTGTGCTCCCATCTGATCCATAGAATACAAAATTGGACTTTGACCTACTCAATCAGTGTCCTCTCATGGGAGAACAAAGAACCTCTCCAAGCTGGGGTGAGAGGCCAGTGCTGGGAATGGTGGTTGTCAGGGGTTTCACCAGGATTATTGCCTCTGGGACAAATGCTCGAGTCAGTTCCTGAGAGAAAGTTTAGAAGAAGCCCTAAGCCTTCAGGCACTTCCCTGAGGAGATCCCCTCCCTTTATGGAAAGGCTGCTGTGTCCCCAAGTGCCCACTGTCCATGCCTGCGCTTGGGCACAACAATGCCACGCAGCAGAGTCGTTAGGCATTGGAACTTTCTGCCCAGGGAGGTGGGTGACTCACCTTCCCTGGAGGTGTTTAAGGTGAGGGTGGATGAGGTGCTTAGGGCCATGGTTTAGAGATTGGTGGGAGTGGTTGGACTCGACGACCCGGTGGGTCTCTTCCAACCTAGCAATTCTATGATTCTATGATGATTCTATGAAGAATCCGTGAGACCCTGGTGATGTAAGGATAAGGTGCTTCCTTACTGGCATTAGTGCCCGAGACAAAAAACAGCCAAGGAGAGGAGGACTTTGGCTCTGTTGGGGGTTTTTAGCCTTGCCTCACTGTCCTGATCCTGGCTTTGTTAGACACCTTAAAAGGACTGAATGTAGTTTGCTGGGTTTCAGAGTAGGAAATCCAGGACTGCCTGAGATAGTGGCTGTTGCTGAAGGTTTCTTTGGTCAGAATCAGTCCTCCAGTGTTTTAGGCACTGGGGTCACACCAGGCTTTACAAATGTAGAGTGGAGGGATATGACTCAGTCCTTTTCATCTCCCCATTCATCTCCAGCCTAAGCTTTCTCTCCATGCCCTTCTCTGAGGTGAATTGGAGCACAGACAGAACCAACAGTTGGTGTTTGACCTCCTAGAGCCATCTCCTTCTCTGAACTGTCATTGGGCACAGACAAGGGTGGGGACTCGGGGAGAGGGAGGTGCAGCGAAGACTTTCCTGTTGCTGTAATTTAAACCCTGATGAAATTTGCTTATTTTCTGCTCTTTCTCTTGTCTTTTTTCCCCTCCAACAAGTTTTGAATTTTCCTTTGAGCCACCAGCTGTCGTATCCCAATTTCTCTTCTTGCTGAAGTCACAGTTATGGAAGTTGCTCAGATCTTGCCAAGCATGAGCAGGAATTTCTTCACCATGAAAATGGGGAGGCCCTGGCACAGGCTGTCCAGAGCAGGGGTGGCTGCCCCATCCCTGGAGGTGTTGAAGGCCAGATTGGATGGGGCTTGGAGAACCTGTTCCAGTGGGAGGTGTCCCAGCCCTTGGCAGAGGTGGGGCTGGATGGGCTTTGAGGTCCTTTCCAACTCAACCGATGCCATGGTTCTATGATCCCAACAGTGCTCCCAGCATGGTACCTGTACAGACCAGTAAGACACAAGGGTGGGACCGGTGTGGAACCAATAAGGGACCAGTACACCCAGTATGGGCACCACAGACACCAATATGGACACCAGAGCTCCCAGTGAAGCACCACTTCTTCCAGCACAGACCAGTAGGGCACTGGTATGGACACTGATGTTCCCAGTATGGACACCAGAGACACCAGTGTGGACAACAGAGCTCTTAGTGCAGGCCAGTAAGGCACCAGAGTGTGACTAGTATGAGACAGCAGGGACACCAGTATTGAATGCAGGGCTTCCAGTGCTCCCAGTACAGACCAGTAAGACTCAAGTGTGAGACCACTATGGGACCAGTACTCACAGTACAGACACCAGTGACACCAGGATGGACAACAGGGCTCACAGTATGGACCAGTAAGTCACCAGTGCAGGACCAGTATGGGAACAGTGCTCCCACAATAGAAACCAAGGATGCCAGAATTCCTAGTGCTCTCAGTACAGATTAGTAAGTGTGAGACCACTATGGAACCAGTAAGGCACAAATGCGCAACCAGTATGGGACAAGTATTTCTAGTGTAGACACTAGGGATGCCTGGATGGGCACCAGTACTCCCAGTTTTATGTTTGGGTTTATGTTGTTTCTTTCTCTGTTTTTCTTTCATCTATTAAACTTTTTTTTAGCTCAGCACACTAGTCAAAAACATTTCCATGGAGCAGCATGTGCAGAGACCCTGCCTGCTGAGGAGTGCCCTGAGGATTTTCACCTAGGCCCCAGGACGCCTGCTTGTCGTCATTCACAAATATCCTCCACCAATCCCACGCCTTTTCAAAGGGCATTTTCTAAAGAAATATTGATCTTCTCCTGGAACTTCCTCAGTGTGCAGAAGACAATGCTTCAGGGAGACCTTTTAGCAGCCTTCCAGTACCTGAAGGGAGTCACCACGAAAGCTGGGGAAGGACTTCTTAGAACCACATGGAGTGACAGGACAGTGACAAATGTTTTAAATTGCTGAGGAGAAGATTTAGATTAGACATGAGAAAGACACTCTTCAAAAAAAAAAAATGGTGAGGCAGTGGCCGAGGTTGCCCAGGGAAGCCGTGGCTGCCCCCTCCCTGGAGGTGTTCAAAGCCAACTTGGATGGGGCCTTGAGCAGCCTGGTCCAGCGCGAGGTGTCTCTGTTCATGGCAGGAGGTGGAACTGGATGGGCTTTAAAATCCCTTCCAAGCCAAACCATTCTATGATTCTGAAAAGCATGGAATTATAAACTTTAAACTAAAACCTATTTTTCTTAGGTGCACTTTGAAATCTTCCTCTTTAACCACACTGGGAAATGACTCCAAGGAGCTGTGCAAGCCTTGAAGACCTTAAGAAAACAGCAGGAAGAGAACAGCTCGTTAAGTCTTTCTTAAATTTAATTAGACCCAGGATGGATTGTCTGCTAAGTCCTTGAATGAACATTGCTGAGAGGAGATAGAGGAAACATCTCAAGAAGTAAATAGAAAAGCTCAAAATTCCTTGAAGTGTTAACTGGTCTCAGTGGGGATTGTTAGTGACAAAGCCTCCCCGGGGACTCGTTAGAGCCAAAAATTAGAGGCCATGACTGCAGGAATGCAAAGGCGCTGTGCAGGCATCTGTGATGCTGAGAAAAGCCTGGGTTTGCTTGGTGAAGCAGAAAGACCAAGCCCTGACCCCCAGGCCCTGGGCAGGCAGATCTGGCTTTGGCTACTATGGCACTTGTGCCATGAACACTTTGACGTTGCCGAATCAGAATCACAGCAGTTATTCCATGTAATTCCAAATACAGCCCTGTAGGGTTATGGGAGATGCCAAGGCTCTCACTCAGCTTCCTGCAGTGGTAGAAGAATTGAGTCATAAATGGGCAGGGACATAAAAGGGTTGAGTCATAGAATAGGAACAGAAATCTTGGGTATGTGAAGAGTCAGCTGAGAGAAGAGTTGAGTCATAGAGGAGTAATTAAGAAGTGCAATCATAGGAGGTTTAATAGAAGTTTTGGATCATAGAGTTTTCATAGAAGAACTGGATCATAGATGATTGAGTTCATAAAAGGGTCATAGAATATTCAGGCCATAGAAGAGCTGAGTCATGGAAATGTGAGTTTGTTTGGGTTTTAGAAGGGTTTATTCATAGAAGGGTCACAAAACGGTTGGTTCAGAGAAGGGCTGGGTCCTAGAAGATTCATAGAACAGTCAGGTAATGGAAGAACCTGGAGGTTCACAGGAGGTTCATGGAAGAGTCAGGTCATGGGAAGCCGCATCATAGAACAGGCAGACAAGAGTCAGGTCATGGAACGAAGTGTTGTGTCATAGAAGGCTTGAGTCATGGAAGGGCCTTGTCATGTAAGAGGTGGCTCACAGAAGAGTTGAGTTATGGATGTGTCAAGTCATAGAGGAATAACAGAAGATTTCAGTCACAGAAGGATAATAAAAGGGTTGGGTGATGGAAGTCTCAGATCATAGGATTTTCAGGTAATAGCAGTATTGACTAATAGAAGCATGAGAGGTTATTTGGATAATAGAAGGGTTTGGTCATTGAAGGGACATTAAGGAGTCAGGTCATAGAAGGGTCAGATGATAAAATGATTGGGTCATAGATTATTCAATTCCGAGAAGAGTCAGCTCATAGAAGGATGATAGAAGAATTGGGTCATAGATGGCTTGATTTGTAGAAGGCTCAGACTCCATAGGAGTCGGACCACAGAGAAGTCACAGAAGAATGGGGTGGTAGAAGAGTTGGTTCATAGAAGAGATTGGTCATAGAAGGCTCATAGAAGAGTAACGTTGTACAAGGGGTGTGTCATTGAAGTGCTGGGTCATAGAAGCACTAGGTCATAGATTGGTGATAGAACTGTTGGGTCATAGAAGTCATAAAATCACAGGTGGCAGCTCATTTAAGAGTCAGGTCATCCAAGAGTCAAGTCATAGAAGGGTCAGTTAATAGTAGGTTTGGTTCATAGAACAGTTGGGTCATCAAAGGGTCGGGTTTTAGAAGAGTCGGGTCATAGATGATTTGTGTCACAGAAGAATCATGGAACACTTGGGTCATAGAAAGTCACATCACAGAAGAGTCAGAGGATAGTCAAATCACAGAGGGGCATAGAAGGCTCATGTCACAGAAAGGTCTGATCATATAAGAGCAGGTCAAAGAAGAGTCGGGTTATAGATGAGTCGTATCATGGAGGAGTAATAGCATAGTTCAGTCATAAAAGACTCATTGAGGCGTCGGGTCACAAGAAGTCTCAGGCAATAAAAGATTTGGGTGGTAAGAAGGGTCTTAAAAGATTTGAATCATGGAATAGTTGAGTCATAGAAGCATGAGAGTTTAGTCAGGAAACGGAAGGAACAAGTCATAGAAAGGTCTTAGAAGAGTCAGGTCATAGAAGTGTTGGGTCATACAAGAGGTGGGTCAAAAATTATCCAGGTCATAGAGGAGTTGGGTCATAGAAGGATGGTGAGACACAATCTGCCCAAGGGAAATCCAGTCCACTTCTCTTTCAGATACCCAGAAATGGAATCTGAGGAGACAATGTCTGGGCAAAGCCTTTAGATCCCCTGCCCATGCATTGGCCATTGCTAAAAAGGACATGTAATGTGGGGGTGATGGCAGTGGTCAGGGAGTTCCCGTCAACTCCATGACCTTCTGAAAATGATGGAGAGTGGCTGCATGTGACATCGTCCTTCTCATTCATCTCCCTGGGATGCTGCCCCTCCTGTCCCACAGACTGGGAAGGACTGGGGTTGTTCAAGTGATCCCTGAGTCACCACTGGTTGATCTCCCCCAGAGTCCTGCCCTGAGTCAGAGAGGCTGGGAGACCTTGATGGGGAAGACAGAGACAAAGAGGACACAGGGAATCTCAGATCTGTCTCTACCTGCTCTTAGTAAACCCAGCAGTTCCCACACAGTGCCCTTTACTGTTCCTGAAAAAAAAAAAAACACTCATCATGCATCCTTGAATATAAAGTCTAAAGATCCAGGATGAAATGCTTTAATTCAGTCAATGGAACAGATCCTCCTGGCTTGGAGAAATGAGATCATTCCCTATAACAGTCCTGGGGTGGGACAAGTCTAATGGTGGGACAAGATAAGTGATTCTTATACCCAGGTATTTTTTGTACTAGAAGAAGACACTGCAGGGAAGAAGTTTCTCTGCCCAGCTGAGGGAGGGAACATCAGGGATGGCTTCAGCCTGTTTCTCAATAGGTTTCCCTGGAGCCCCAGGAACACCTCCAGGGAGCCCGGAAGGGCTGCTCCTGTGCTGCTGAGCTGGGCTGGGCTCCTGGCAAGGGGGCAGCATTACAAAGAGCCAGCTCTGGCTAGGGGCAGCTCCCCTGCAAAGCCCAGCAGGGCTGAGGGCACTGCCTGCAGGTAGTGAGGGGAGAGGAGGGAGGCAGGGAGAGGTGGAAGGCAAGGTGGAGTGTGAGGATGCTGAGAGCTCTCCTCACAGCCCTTTACAAGGTGAGCCTCTGGCTGTAGGACAATGCAGATGTGATTCCTGGAAGCTTCTCCTAACACCGGCACAGCCTGCAGCCTGTGGGATCTGTTGGGAGGAACCTTGCAGTTTCTCCAATGTAGAGAAAAAGGACGTGCTTTGGAGGAGGGCTTCCTGGCTGCAAGGACAGAGGGACAGGGCATGGCAGCTGCCTTCACCCAGGAACATCTGCAGGGCGTGGAGCTGTGAGTGCATCCAGGGGTGTCCTGGGCTGTCCTTGAGAGTGGGGTTGCTGCCCCCCAGGCTCTGAGATGGGGCAGGAGCTCTGCCGCCTGCCAGTGTCAGTGCTCAGCCTGCCCAAGGATCTCCTTATGGAGAGCACGGATAGAAGGTGTGGATGAAAGAAACAACTCAAGAGGGAAGACAAGAGGGAATAGCCTCAAGCTCCAGCAGGGGAGGTTCAGGCTTGACATCAGGACACAGTCTGTGTGCCTGACTGCCTCTGCGCTGGCTTCTCTCAGCCTGACCCTCCCTCTGTTTCTCTCTGCTTCTCCCCTGGTCTCTGTTCTTGCTGTTGTTCTGTTCTTCCTGCCAGCTCTCTGGGGATGGGACTTTCAGCTACAGAGTCACCCATTGACCTGGTGGCTCCTTTCCTGCAGTTGTGGCCACGGGAACCCATGTCCCAGCTTTCCTCTCAGCTCTGAGGCTGTGGGCAGTTAGTGGGGCTGGGGAAGGACCCGAATCTCCTTCATCAAATGCCATTCTGAGGACTCTGTGAGCTTCCCTCCAGGAGTCAAACCTGTCCTATTGCATCTTTGTGTTTCCTAAAAGCCCCACGGAGAGGCGCAGAGATGCTGTGAAAGAGAAAATGCTGTTTGTTTTGTGAAATGAGCCGTGTTTTTCCTGGTTGAAAGTGAGGTGCTGAGACCTTAGGCAAGGGGGAGACATTGAGTAGTGTGAGGTGGATCCCTCTGCTCTCAGCAGGACCTGGTGGCTTTTCACAGTAACCCAGGAGTGTGATCCCCCTCCATCTCAGCAAGGTGCAAGCCCAGGACTGCTGGGAACAACAGTGAGGGACAGAGCAGCTCCCCTCCTCTGCACTGAGCCACAGGCAATGCTCTCCTCTCGCAGGACTCCTGTTCTCACTGAGTGCAGCAGAGATTCTGAGGGATTCTGACATCCAAGAACACTCCCCTGGGGTGATTGGGAAAGCTGTCGAACACTCAGACCTCTGAAACTGCTTCCTGGCAGCAGAGCAGGCTGACTTCTTTGATGCTAGCAGGTGGAGACTCTCCTCCACCCAGGACCAACCTGACATCCAGTCATGGAGCTGAAGAAAGGTCTCCTGCAAAAAGAAACAAGGAGTTTGTAGCAGGGTGAGGGTTTAAGAGAATTGAATTTGATTTTGCTCATTCTCCCCTTTCTTCCCATTAGCTCTTGCTCTAAGGACAGTGCTCCATACCCAGAGACAGCAGATGTCCAATGGCAGCTCCATCACTCAATTCCTCCTCCTGGGATTCGCAGACACACGGGAGCTGCAGCTCTTGCACTTCCTGCTCTTCCTGGGCATCTACCTGGCTGCCCTCCTGGGGAATGGCCTTATCATCACCGCTATAACCAGTGACCACCTCCTCCTCACCCCCATGTACTTCTTCCTCCTCAACCTCTCCATTCTTGACATCGGCTCCATCTCCACCACTCTTCCCAAATCCATGGCCAATTCCCTCTGGGACACCAAGGTCATCTCCTACTCAGGGTGTGCTACTCAGGTCTTCTTTTTCCTCTTCTTTATGATAGCAGACTATTTTCTTCTCACCCTTATGTCCTATGACCGCTACGTTGCCATCTGCAAACCCCTGCACTACGGGACCCTCCTGGGCACCAGAGCTTGTGACCACATGGCAGCAGCTGCCTGGGGTGTCGGCTTTCTCTTGGCTCTGTTGCACACGGCCAATACATTTTCCCTGCCCCTCTGCCAGTGCAATGCTGTGCACCAGTTCTTCTGTGAAGTCCCCCAGACCCTCAAACTCTCCTGCTCAGATGCTGACCGCAGGGAGGCTGGGCTTCTCATGTTTGGTGTCTGTTTAGCATTTGTCTGTTTTGTCTCCATTGTGGTGTCCTATGTGCAGATCTTCAGGGCCGTGCTGAGGATCCCCTCTGAGCAGGGACGGTACAAAGCCTTTTCCATGTGCCTCACCTGGCCGTGGTCTCCCTGTTTGTCAGCACATCAGTGTCTGCTCACTTAAAGCCCTGTTCCATCTCCTCCCCATCCCTGGACTTGTTGGTGTCATTTCTCTACTCGGCGATTCCTCCAGCAGTGAACCCCCTCATCTACAGCTTGAGGAACCAGCAGCTCAAGGATGCAGTGTGGAAACTGATGACTGGGTGTCTTCTTGAAGCAATAAACTGCCAAATGTATTTTACATAGAAGTTCTAACAAAATAAATTGCATTCAAATCATGTCTGCATTTATTGTTGCCATTTGCAGTGATCTTTTAACTTTGATAATGTTGTGGCCTCCTTTCTCATTCAGTGTCTGTTTTTCCTTGGTGACTGAGTTGTTGTGTAAAGGAGAAGCCTTCTAGAAATTATATTTTTCCTGAGACCCATCCTCCAAAGCCTTTTTTGAGCTGTAGGGAAAGTTCCTGTGTGCATGGGTGGAAGAGTCTTGGCATGGCAGCACCACCAGTCAGCACCAGTGCTTGATCTCCCAGAGCTGCTCTCTTTCCCCTTCCACGCTCTCCTTCTCATCTCCTGCCTTGCTGTAAGACCTGAGGGCTCTGGCAGCTCGGTCACAGCCGTGCTGGGTGGCAGTGCTGTGCCCGCAGGCAGGGACAGGCCGTGGGCTCTTGTGTGACAGAGCTGCATCCAGAACAGCCTTTGCATAAAGCAAGGGGATCTCCTCAGGGCAGCGCCTGAAGGCAGAGAGCTTTTCCTAAATTTCCTCTCAGAAACTTGCCCATGAATGTTGCTGACGGGTGCAAACACTAGTGTAGAGATAGCAGTGTAGATGTGATGGGTTGGGGCAGGCTACAGTTTCCCTTCACAGCCAGGCCTCCTACAAGAGACCTTAAGGACCAGCAGAGATGACCCCCAAGCCAACCGTTCCAGCCCATCCATATCCTGACTCTTCTATGAATCAGTGTTTCTATAACTTTTATTTGACGCTTCTGTGAGGCAACTCTTGAATGACTCTGCTACGATCCAGCCCTTCACAGAATGGTTTTGGTTGGAAAAGACCTTTAAGATTGAGCCCAACCAGTGATCCAGCCCTACTACACCCACCACCAAACCACATTCCCACATAAGACATCTGCTTGTCTTTTAAACACCTCCAGGGATGGTGATTCATTCACCTCCCTGGGCTGAGTATTCCAATGCTTGACAACCCATTCAATAAAGAAATTCCTCCTAATATCTGACCTAAATCTCCCCTGACACATCTTGTGACCACTTTCCCTTGTCCTGTCACCAGCTACCAGGGAGAAGAGACCAACTCCTGCCTTGCTGCAACTGCCTTTTTGGTAATTGCAGGGAGCGATGAGTTCTCCCTTCAGTCTCCTTTTCACCAGACTAAACAACCCCAGCTCCCTCAGCTGCTCCTCCTAATTCTTCTGCTCTAAACTCCTCCCTAGCTTCATTGTCCTTCTCCGGACGTCGTCCGGCATTCCAACGTCCTTCTTGTGGCAAGAGGCCCAAAACTAAACACGGGCCTCGAGGTTTGGCTTGACCAGTGCCAAGTTCAGGGGCACAATCACTTCCCTGGTCCTACTGGTCACACTGTTCCTGATGCAGGCCAGGATACTGCTGGCCTTCTTGGCAGCCTGGGCCACCACTGGCTCACGTTCAGCCAAGTATCAACCAACACTCCCAGGTTCTTTTCCACCGGGCAGTTTTCCAGCCCCTCTTCCCCAAACCTGGAGCACTGCAGGGGTTGTTGTGAGCCAGGTGCAGGACCCAGCACTTGGCCTACAGTTCTCTGCAGTAACAAGTCCCTGTGGAGGCTTTGTCAGGAACTGAGACCAATCAATACTACATGCTCCTCTAAGTTGTGCTTTCACTTCTTGAGAACTTTGCTCCATGTTCTCTGAGTAGCTGAGGTTTAAGGACTGAGCAACAAATACACACAGGATCAAATTAAAATACAGAAAGTCTTAACGAGCTCTTTCTCTTCCTGAAGTTTTCTTCAGGTCTTCAAGCCTTGTTCAGCTCACTGCAGTCATTTCCCAGTGTGGTTAAAGAGGAAGATTTCAAAGTGCACCTGACATATATTTTAGTAGTTTTTGGTTGAGAAAAGAGGTGACAGAAGCATTCTCCAATTGATGTTCGAGCAGAGTGTCTCCTCAGGAGGTCTGGAGGCTGGACTAGAGACTCCCAGCAATCTCTTTCCCACCAGCCCTTCCAGGAGCCTGTGCCTTGACCATGTGCTCAATGAGAAAGGAGAAAGCTGGAGTTAAGGGCCTCTGCATCTAATATTCAAAGGAGAGTTCAGGGGAAAGGGAGCTCAGGTGACCTCTAGCCCAATGCTCAGCTCCAAGCAGGGACAGCTCTGAGGTCAGACTCGGCTTCTCAGTCAGTGTCAGCATCCACGGAGAGAGTTCACACAGGAGCCAGGCATCTAAGCCCCCATTACAGAAACAGAGATGAGGCACCTGACCAGCTCTGTGCACACAGCCATCAGTGGGCGAGGCCTCCTGAGATTCCTTTGAACATCCAACTTCTTCTCCAGAGGAGTGAGATCCTTCTGCAGGTTTCTTGGCACATCTCCAGCCCAAGGCTGGAAACCAAATTCAAACACACTGACTTGGGTCCTGTCAGATTAATCACTAAAAGGTGGAGGGATCTCGATGTATCCAGGTTCCTGTAGCTGATTTAAGACCTCCAAGAAAGGAGCAGTTTTGAACTGTCATTGCCATTAGGTCATTTCATATTTGATGATTCTGCTCCCCACTGTCTGTCACTGACACCCAGAAACCTCACCTGATTTTCCTTCCTCTCTTCCCCAAACCTGACCAGGTGATGGGAAAAAGGAAGAAGAATGGTCCTTGGCCTCTGTGAATCCGCTGGGTCTGGCACTTGGAGAACAAGCTAGGAAGTGACTCTGCAAGTCTGACAACAAGGCCCATGGACAGAGGGGTGGGTGGAGGCTCCAGGTGATGCTGCTTGGGGCCATGAAGGTCCATGGATGCTCTCAGAGACCTGACGCTGCCCCACGGGTAGAGAGAAGGAATGAACCACACAGAGCCTTGACCGCTGATATGGTGGGATCCCGTGGAGAAGAGCCAGGCTGGAGCAGGGGAGAAGCGTGAGGAGGAAGGAGCAGCAGAGCTGTTCTTTACTGACTTTTAACCCCCTCTTCACCATCCTCCATGCTCCTCCAGGCCTTGGGGTGGGCAGAGCAATTGGGAGTAATGGAGTCATTTGAGCCTGGAAGAAAGTGTGAGGAGATGGACTTTAATGTTTTGTCCTTGTTTCTCACAATCCAAACCTTTCTTAACTGGTAATAAATTAAAATGTCCTTCAGGAAGTGAATATGTGTCTGCCAGTGACAGTCATTGATTCTTGACCTCCTTTGCTTTCTCTTGACCCCTGAGCTTCTCTGGTTCATTCTCTCCCTCTGTCCAGTTGGTTCTGGGCAGGGAGGGAGCAACTGGGAGGGATCTGGCTGCTGGCCAAGGTTAACCCACCACAGGACACATCAGGGCTGCTGTGTCCAGTACGGGGCTCCCAGCACAAGGAAGACCCTTTCCAGCCTGGAGTGAGTCCTGCTGAGGCCAGAAGGATGGTTGGAGCACATCATGGACAAGGAGAGGGTGGAAGAGCTGGGGTCTGAGAATCCTTTTGGGATGAAAAACTGATCAAGGACCCAGTGCACCTGGGGGAACCCAGTCCACAGACTTTCTCAGTATTTGATGAAACTGACAAGAATAACATTTCTTTTTGGACAAAATTATCACAATGAAGAAAAACTAAAAATCAAACCACATCAGCCACCAAAGAAAGGCTATTTCTTCAGTGCATTTCATTGTGAGTGATAGGCAGAAGAAGATGGGACATCACTGATGCTTAGAAAGTCCAGTAAGAAGTTTACAGACTGTGTCCTTGAGCTGCTGGTTCCTCAGGAGGTAGATGAGGGCGTTCACTGCTGGAGGCACCACTGAGTACAGGAATGACACTACCAGATCCAGGGATAGGGAGAAGATGAAGGGGAGCTTCAGGTAGGTAAATATGCCAGTACAGACAAACAGGGAGAGCACAGCCAGGTGGGGGAGGCACATGGAAAAGGTTTTATGCCGTCCCTGCTCAGAGGGGATCCTCAGCACGGGCCCTGAAGTTATATCACAATATTCACGGACATCACAGATGTCACTGAAGTCGCAATAATCACAGATGTCATAGATTTCACAGATATCATTGATGACACAGTCATCACATTTGTGACAGATGTCACTGATGTAACAATAATCAAAGACAAAAGAGATGTCACAGATGTCACTAAAGTCAGAATAGTCTAAGATGTAATAGATGCCACTGATGTCAAAATACTCAGTGATGTCACAGAATTCACAGATGTCACAATAATCAATGACATCACAGATATCACTGATGTCAATGATGTCACTGATGTCACAATAGAAAAAGATGTCACACATGTCACTGATGTCACTATAGTCATAGATATTAAAGACGTCACATATGTCTGTAATGTCACTATGATCACTGACGTCATAGAGCTTAGATATATCACTGATGTCACAATAGTAACAGATGTCACATACAGCACTGATGTGACAATAGTTACAGATGTAACGTCACTGATGTTACCATCGTCGCAGACTTCAAAGATATCAATAATGTCAATGATGACAGAATAGTAACAGAAATCACAAATATGATTGATGTCACACTAGTTACAGATATCATAGATGTCACTGATGTCACAATAGTCAGAGACGCTAGAGACATCACAAATGTCACTGATGTCACACAAGGCACAGATGTCACAAATTTCAAAGATGTCATTGATGTCACAGTCATCACAGATATTGCAGATTTCACTCATGTCACAACAGTCACAGATTTCACAGATTTCACCGATGTCACAATAGTCTAAAATATTTGTGTCACAAATGTCACAATATTCAGAGGTGTCACATATTTAACAGTCTTCACATGACGTCACAGTGGTCACAAGTGTCACAGTTTTCACTGATGTCACAAGTGTCGCAGAATTCACAAATGTCAATGTTGCCAAAATAGTCACAGATGCACAGACATCACAAATGCAATTGATGTCACAATAGTCAAAGATATAACTAATGTCACCGATGTCAAAATAGTAACCAACATCACAGTTGTCACTAATGTCACTGGTGTCACGATAGTCAAAGACATCAGAGATGTCACTGATGTCACAGTAGGCATAGTCATCACAGACGTCACTGATGTCACAATATTCCAGACATCAAAGCTGCAACTGTTGTCAAAATAGTAGCAGATATCACAGATTTCAAAGATGTCAATGATTTTAAAGCATTCACAGATGTCACTGATGAAACAATAGTAACAGACATCAGAGATGTAAAAGTTTTCAAAAATGTCACAATAGTCAAAGACGTCACAGATGTCACTGATGTTAAAATAGTAAAAGATGTCACAAATATCACCTATATAACAAGAGTAACAGATGCCACAAATATTACTCATGTCACAATCGTCAGAGATATCACAGGTTTCACAGATGTCACTGATGTCACAAAAGTAACAAACCTCAGCAATGTCACTGATTTCAAAATACTAACAGAGGTGAATGTTTTCATTGATGTCACAATAGTCGGAGACTTCACAGCTGTCTCTGATGTCACAATATTAACAGTTGTCACAGATGTCACTGATGTCACAATTGTCACAGACAACATAGATATCACTGGTGTCACAATACTCACAAGTGTCACAAATGTAACAGACTTCACATGACATCCCAGTAGTCACAGATGTCACAGATATCACTGTCACAATTGTCACGGATTTCACAGCTGTCATTGATGTCACGATATTCACAAAAGCCATAGACCTGACAAAAGCAACTGATGTTACAATAGTCAAAGACATCAATAATGTCACTGATGTTACAATATTTATAGACGATACAGATGCAACAACAGTCACAGACATCACAGATGTCACGGATATAACAATTGTAACAGATGTCACAGATGTAACTGATGTCACGATAGTCACAGACATCACTGGTGTCACTGATGTTAGACTAGTCACACATCACAGATGTCACTGAGGTCACTGATGTCACAATAGTCAGAGAAGTCACAGATATCACTGATGCCACAGTAGTCACAGATGTCACTTATGCCACAGATGTCACAGATGTCACTGATGTCACAGACATAAGGGATTTCACAGAATTCACTAATGACGCAACAGTCACAGACGTCACAGATGTCACTGATGTCAGTGATGTCACAATAATCACAGACGTCACAGAGGTTAGATATATCACTGATGTGTCAATAGTAACAGAGCTCACAAATGTCACTGATATCAAAATAGTAACAGATGTAAAAAATATCACTCAAGTCAAAATAGTCACAGACTTCATAGCTGTCACCTATGTCACAATCGTGACAGACATCACAGGTGTCACAGATGTCACTGATATCACAGGAGTCACAAACATCACTAAAGTCACTGAAATTACAACAGTCACAGATATAAAAAATGTCACAGATATCACTGATGTCACAATAGTCACAGACATCATAGATATCAGTGATGTCACAAAAGTAACAGATGTCACTGATGTCACAGTAGTCACTGACATCACAGATGTCATGTATGTCAATGAAGAAACAATTGTAAAAGATGTCACTGATGTAACAATTGTAAAAACCGTCAGAGATGGAACAGGTGTCACTAATGTCACAATAGTCAAAGACGTCACTGATGTCAAAATAGTCACTTATGTCAAAGATTTCACAGATGTCAAAATAATCACAGACGTCTCAGAAGTCACGTATGTCATAATAGTCACAGACATCACAGATGTCACAGATATCAGTGATGTCACAATAGTAACTGACTTCAGAGACGTCACTGATGTCACTGATGTCTAAGCAGTAAAAGATGTCACAAATGTCAATGATGTCTCAATAGTCACAGATGACACAGATTTCACTGATGTCACTGATATTCCACTACAGATGTCACAGATTTCACTGATGTTACAATAGTCACAGAAATAACAGCTGTCATAGATGACACTAATGTCACAATAGTCAAGGTTGTCATAGATGTCACTGATGTCTGCGATGATTGTGACATCAGTGATATCTGTGACATCTGTGACTATTGTGACAACAGTGACATCGATGTTGCCTGTGACTATTGTGACATCAGTGACGTCTGTGACATCTGTTACTATTGTGACATCAGTGATAGCAGTGACATTACTTAAGTCTTCGAGGATTGTGACATCAGTGATAGCAGTGACATCTGTGACTATTTTTACATCAGTGATACCTGTGACGTTTGTGTCGTTTGTGTACTATTGTGACCTGAGAAACATTTTAACGTCACTGACTATTGTGACATCACTGACATCTGTGAAAGTTTTGACAATTTTGGCATCAGTGACTTTTTAAAATTCTGTGAAGATTGTGCCATCAGTGACATCAGTGAAGTCTGAGACGTCCTTGAATTCTGTTATCACAGAATCATAGAATAACCAGGTTGGAAGAGCCCCACCGGATCATCAGGTCCAACCATTCCTATCAAACACTAAACTGTGCCCCTCAGCACCTTATCCACCTGTGCCATAAACACCTCCAGTGATGGTGAATCAACCCCCTCCCTGGGCAGCCTGACCCACTGCCCAATGACCCTTTCTGTGAAAAATTATTTCCTAATATCCAGCCTAAATCTCCCCTAGCAGAGCTTGAGGCCATTTCCTCTTGTCCTGTCCCCTGTCACTTGGGAGAAGAGGCCAACTCCCTCTTCTCCGCAATCTCCTTTCAGGTAGTTATAGAGAGCAATGAGGTCTCCTCTCAGCCTCCTCCTCTCCAGGCTAAACACCCCCAGCTCTCTCAGCCCCTCCTCAAAAGATTTGTTCTCCAGCCCATTCACCAGCTTCGCTGCTCTTCTCTGGACTCACTCCAGAGCCTCAACATCCCTCTTGTGGTGAGGGACCCAGAACTAAACACAGGATTCGAGAAGCGGCCTCACCAGTGCTGAGTCCAGAGGGAGAAGAACCTCCCTGGACCTGCTGGTCACGTCATTTCTGATCCAAGCCAAGATGCCATTGGCCTTCTTGGCCACCTGGGCCACTGCTGGCTCATGTTCAGTCAGCTGTCAACCAACACCCCCAGGTCCTTCTCCTCCTGGCAGTTTTCTAGACAGACTTCTCCTAGTCTGTAGCTGCTCAGGGTTGTTGTGCCCCAAGTACAGCACCCGGCATTTGGCCTTGTTAAACCTCATGCCATTGGACTCTGCCCAGCGGTCCAGCCTGTTCAGATCCCTTTGGAGCCTCCTGACCCTTCAGCAGATCCACACTTCCACCCAGGTTAGTGTCGTCTGCAAACTTGCTAAGGGAGCACTCGATGCCTACATCCAGGTATAAAGACATTGAACAGGGCTGGACCCAGCACTGAGCCCTGGGGAACCCCACTTGTCACTGGCAAATCTGGTACAGGGCATTTAAGCCTGGTGGATGGTTCTTTAGAATGGTTAAGACTGGTTAAGTCTGGTATAAGGCGGTTAAGTCTGGTTTAGACTGGTTAAGTCTGGTATAATGTGGTTAAGTTTGTATAAGGCAGTTAAGTCCAGTATAAGGTGGTTTAGACTGGTTTAGACTAATTTAGACTGGTTAAGTCTGGCATAAGGTGGTTAAGTTTGGTATAAGGTGCTCTGGTACCTCCCAGGAGGTGGAGCCTGTGCTCCTGGTTATTTTCCACATGGGAGATGTTTCCAGCCCTGATGGTTCCATTTGGGTTTAACTGTTCCAGCCTTGCCCTGTGCTCCTTCACCCTGATTGGATTTGTTTCCCGAGTGCTGTATCGCTGACTCCAGGCTGTGCAGGGAGCCATCCTTCCCTGGCTGCTAAAGATCCCTTCTAATTTAGCCTCCTGCTTGTTTTCTTGTGATTTTCAGCATGGTCCTTTATTCCAAACTGGATTTCTACTGCTTTCTGGGTTTGGCAGCATAACTTCTCCAGTCAGGAGATGGAGGAGGCAGGGACCAGCATTGCGGTCAGGTCTCACCCTGCAAGGCATGGGGGCTCAGACCCTTGGGAGTTGTCCTGGTCTCTCTTCTGCTTGAGCCTTGAAGCAGCCGGTCCCTAGAATGGACCTTCTAGGGTGTAGGGAGCCCTGAACCTGTGGAGGGAGAGCATGCTAAGCATTCCTCTCACATTTTTAAAGGGTATTTTCTTCCTTTCCTGGAAAAATCATGCTGTGAACACGCCTGACATTAGAGGAATGTGTCCACTGAGGGTTTGTACTGGCTGGAGAAACAAAGCAGCTTCAAGCTGCCCTGGAAACCTGATGTGAACCAGGAGATGAAACTGAGTTTCCTTGATATATTTTTGTTTCCTTTGAAGGGAGACAATCTCGTGAATTCTATCTTGTCCTCATCTCCTGGTCTTTGCCAGGAGTCTTCCATCAACGCAGTCAGGATACAGACTGGGAGAGTGGGGCAAGCTGATCAAGCCTCCATCCCTGGGTCTGCACCAGGATTATTTCCTTGGCTCAGACTCCGTGTGCTGTTCAGTGCATATGGGCACAGACCAGACCCTGCTCTGCTGGTTCTTCAAGTCTCTTGCAGGTTGCCCAGCTGTAAGAGCACACTGCTGCACGATCCAGCCCTGCACACTGACACTCTTTAGCTGTACATTGATGTTTTCACCTCTGGGACAAGTTCTTGGGTTAGTCCCTGAGAGAAACTAGAAAAAGCCCTAAGCCTTGAGGTTTTGCCCTAAGGAGATTCCCTTGCTCTATGGAAAGTCAGTTCTGGAGGCTGCTCTGTCCCACAGGTGCCCAGTGCCTGTCTCTGCATGTGGGCACAGCACTGCCATGCAGCATGACTGGGACCAAGCCCAGAGCCCTCAGGTCTTACAGCAAGGCAAGGGGTGAGGAGGACAGTGTGGAAGTGGGAGCTCTGGGAGATCAAGCACTGGTGCCTGGCAGTGCTGCCATGCCACAATTATTTTCCCCTCCACCCATGCCCAAAGATGTTCTCCCTGCAGCTCTAAAAAGGCCTTGGAGAAAAGATATCAGGAAACAAAAGTCATTGAATATCCCTTTATTTTGTTGAAACACACAGAGAGCACAGCTCCTCATTTACACAGCCAGACATCAAGAAAAGAGAAGAAGACAGTGATCTAAAAGCAGGATGAAAAGATTATCACAATTGAAAAACCAGTAACACCAACAACAAATGACGAAGCAAGTCTGGACCTGCCATGAGATGCATGATAACTGCTATACAGAAGGTGATGAGCAGTTCATTTCTTCAGAGAACTATCCAGTTATTAGTTTCCACACTGCATCCTTGAGCTGCTGGTTCCTCAAGCTGTAGATGAGGGGGTTCAGCTCTGGAGGCACCACTGAGTTCAGAACTGCAACCACAAGTTCCAGGGGTGGGGACGAGATGGAAGGGGGCTTCAGGCATGTGACCACAACCATGCTGATAGACAGGGAAACCACAGCCAGGTGAGGGAGGCAGGTGGAAAAGGCTTTGTGCCGTCCTTGCTCAGAGGGGATCCTCAGCAAAGCCCTCAAGATCTGCACATAGGACACCACAATGAAAACAAAACATCCAAATCCTACTATTACACTGACTATAAGAAGCCCAACTTCCCTGAGGTAGGAGTGTGAGCAGGAGAGCTTGAGGATCTGGGGGATTTCACAGAAGAACTGTTGCACAACATTGTCCTGGTAGAAGGGCAGGGAAAATGTGTTGACTGTGTGCAGCAAAGCAGTGAGAAACCCAGCGCCCCAGGCAGCTGCTGCCATTCTGAGACATGCTGAGCTTTCCAGAATGACACTGTACTGCAGAGGATCACAGATGGCAATGTAGCCGTCGTAGGCCATGACAGTGAGAAGATAAAATTCTGCTGACATCAGGAATGGAAAAAGAAAGACCTGTGCAACACATCCTGCATAGGAGATGGCCCTGTCTTCCCAGAGGGAGTTTGTCATTGATTTTGGGACAGTAATGGAGATGGATCCCAGGTCAAGGAGGGAGAGGTTGAAGAGGAAGAAGTACATGGGGGTGTGGAGGTGGTGGTCACAGGCGATAGTGGTGATGATGAGGCCATTTCCCAGCAGGGCAGCCAGGTAGATGCCCAGGAAGAGCCAGAAGTGCAAGAGCTGCAGCTCCCGTCTGTCTGTGAATGCCAGGAGGAGGAACTGGGTGATGGAGCTGCTGTTGGACATTTGCTGTCTCTGGGCACCAGGATCTTTCATGGAGAAAAAGACAGTGACAAGTTAGAGGAGACTTTTCTGAGCTAAATCAAATCCATGTCTTAACAGACTCCCCCCCCTGCTAAGCACATCCTTTCCCTTTTCTAGGAGATCTTCCCTTGAACTCTGAGGCCGCAGCCTCAGTGGTTCAGGCTGTGTGGGAGTAAGAGCAGAGCATCTTCCTGTGGCTATGGCTAAGTCGTCCTTGACACAGAGATGTGAGTAGGGACAAACACCGATTCTTGTGTTGAAATCTGTCCTGTGAAAACAATGCTGAAGCAGTGCCTGTGATCCCAGTGCTAAGGAGCAGGAATGGTAAAGGCAGATTAAGAGTTCTAGACGATAACATCTCCCCCACATCTGTTCTAGGCAGTGTTCTTGGATGTCAGAAAGCCTCAGCATCTCTGTTGTGCTGTGGGAGAACAGAGGGAGTCTTGTGAGGTGAGAGCATTGGCTGTGGCTCAGTGCAGGAGGGGAACTGTTCTGTCCCTCGCTCTTGCACCCATCTGCCCTGGGCTTGGTCCTTTCTGAGAGGAAGCGGGATCACACCCTCATGGTACCCTGAAAAGCCACTGCTGAGATTACAGGGATCCACCTCACACCACTCAAGGTCTCACCCTTTCCTAAGGTCTCAGCACTCCACTGAGACAAAGCCCTGGACACAAATCTCTATTTAAAAACAAAATAGCATTTCTCTCTTGCAGTATCTCTGTGCGACTCCTCAGTTCTTTCAGGAAACAAAAAGGTGCTACAGGACAGGTTTGCATCCTGCAGGGAAGCTCATAGCTTGGAAGAACTCCTCAAGGAGACTCAAGTGTCCTTAGGATGGCATTTGATAAAGGAATATGAAGTTCCTTCCCCAGCCCCACTGCCTGCACTGCCCACAGCCTCACAGATCAGAGCAGCGCTGGGACACAGGTTCCCATGAACACAACTGCAGGAAAGGAGCCAGCAAGGCAGTGGGTGACTCTGCAGCTGGAACTCCTGTCCCCAGAGAGCCTGGCAGTGAGAATGAGAAAACAACATCAAGAAGAGAGACAAGAGGAGAAACAGGGAGAAAAAGGGCGAGGGTCTGTCTGCAAGAGGCCAGGGCAGAGGCAGACGGGTATGCAGACAGTGTTCCCCTTACCAAAGTATGGGGAGGCATGGGCCAGCTTTAGAAGATCCCTCCAGGAACCTCATCTGTCCTACAGCCAGAGACTCACCATGGTCAAGGCTGTGAGGATTTCTTTCTCAAAAAACTCTCAGCATCCTCCCATCTCAGCCTCACTTTAACCTCTCTCCTACTCTCTCCTCCTCGCTGCTAGCAGGCAGTGCCCTCAACCCAGCTGGGCTTTGCAGAGGAGCTGCTCCTGCCCACACCTGGCTCTTTTATGAGAAACCTAGCACCCCAGGCAGCTGCTGCCATGTGGACACAAGCTCTGCTGCCCTGGAGGGTCCTGTAGTGCAGGGGTTTGCAGATGGCAACGTAGCGGTCATAGGACATGATGGTCAGGAGAGAAAAATCTGCACCAAAAAAAATAACACAAAGAAGACTTGGGCAATACATCCCATGTAGGAGTTGGCCCTGGTATCCCAGAGGGAATTTTCTATGGATTTGAGGACAGTGGTGGAAATGGAGCGCAGGTCGAGAACTGAGAGGTTGAGGAGGAAGAAGTACACGGGGGTGTGGAAGTGTTGGTCACAGGCGATGGTGGTGATGATGAGGCTGTTGCCCAGGAGGGCAGCCAGGTAGATGCCCAGGAAGAGCCAGAAGGTCAAGAGCTGCAGCTCCCTTCTGTCTGCAAATGTCAGGAGAAGGAACTGGGTGATGGAGCTGCTGTTGAACATCTGCTGACTCTTGTTCATGTCTAAATTCTCTCTGTGGATGCTGACATGGACTGAACAGCCTGGTCTGACCTCAGAGCTGGCCCTGATAGGAGCTGGGCATTGGACTATAGGTCATCTGAGCTCTTATCCCTTAAGTTTTTCGATGAGCATAAGATGTAGAGACTCACTTTGCAGGTTGCCCTCCTCCAGGTCCTCTCCACTTTCTCCACTTTCCTTTTGAAATGTGAGACTCATTGGGTCCTGTGGCATCGTCCTGGTGCCAGAAGAGTGAGGACAGTGACTGTCTATTTTGCCCAGTTTCAACAGTTGCTCCCCCTGCTCCTCCCAGTGAGGGGCTGGGGGATGGACAAGAAGTTGTCAGGGGGACACAGGCAAGAGAGCTGACCCCGAGAGACCAGAGAGAGATCCCATAACATAGATCACAGAATCACAGAATCACAGAATGAATAGGTTGGAAGGGACCCACTGGATCGTCAAGTCCAACCATTCCCACCAATACCTACATCATGCTCCTAAGCACCTCATCTACCCTAACCTTAAACACCTACAGGGAGGGCGACTCAACCACCTCCCTGGGCAGACCGTTCCAATGCCTAACCACCCTCTCTGTGAAGAATTTCTTCCTAATCTCAAGCCTAATTCTCCCCTGGCGGAGCTTGAGGCCATTCCCTCTCATCCTGTCCCCTGTCACTTGGGAGAAGAGGCCAGCTCCCTCCTCTCCACAACCTCCCCTCAGGTAGTTGTAGAGAGTAATAAGGTCTCCCCTCAGCCTCCTCTTCTCCAGGCTGAACAACCCCAGCTCTCTCAGCCGCTCCTCATAAGATTTGTTCTCCAGCCCCTTCACCAGCTTTGTTGCCCTTCTCTGGACTCGCTCCAGAGCCACAACATCCTTCTTGTGGTGAGGGGCCCAGAACTGAACACAGGACTCGAGGTGCGGTCTCACCAGTGCCGAGTACAGGGAGAGAATAACCTCCCGGGACCTGCTGGTCATGCCGTTCTTAATACAAGCCAGGATGCCATTGGCCTTCTTGGCCACCTGGGCACACTGCTGGCTCATGTTCAGTCGGTTGTCAACCAACACCCCCAGGTCCTTCTCCTCCTGGCAGCTTTCCAGCCAGGTTTCTCCTAGTCTGTACCTCTGCTTGGGGTTGTTGTGCCCCAAGTGCAGGACCCGGCATTTGGCCTTCTTAAACCTCATGCCGTTGGTCTCAGCCCAGCAGTCCAGCCTGTTCAGGTCCCTTTGCAGAGCCTCCCGACCCTCCAGCAGATCCACACTTCCTCCCAGCTTGGTGTCATCTGCAAACTTGCTAAGGGAGGACTCAATGCCTTCATCCAGGTCGTTGATAAAGACATTAAACAGGACTGGACCCAGGACTGAGCCCTGGGGAACCCCACTTGTCACTGGCCTCCAGCTGGATTTAACTCCATTTACCACCACCCTCTGGGCCCGGTCATTCAACCAGTTTTTCACCCAGGAGAGTGTGCACCCGTCCAGGCCAGAGGCCGACAGTTTCCGAAGCAGAATGCTGTGAGAAACTGTATCAAAGGCTTTACTGAAGTCCAGGAAAACCACATCCACAGCTTAGATGCCACGCTTAGGAACAAAACTGTGCCAGAAGAAGGAAGAAGTGGAGATTTTTATTGTTCAAGGTGATAGGTGGTGAAAGACTGGCAGGATGTGAGTCTGATTGAGGGAGGTTTCAACTGTTGGCATTTGCATTGGGTTTGGGTTTTGTTCATGATGTTTTTTATCTTTTTTCTTTCACATATTAAACTATATTTATGTCAACCCACAAGTCAATAAACATTTCCATGGAGCATCATGGGCAGAGACTTGGCTGGCTGAGGAGTGCCCTGAGACCTCCACCAAACCCATGCCCTTTCAAAAAGAGATTTTCCAAAGAAAAATTGAACTTCTCCTCCAAATTCCTCAGCGTGGAGAAGAGAAGGCATCGAGGAGACCTTATAGTGGCCTTCCAGTACCCGAAAGGGGTCATCAAGAAAGCAGGGGAGGGACTATTTCCAAGAATACGGAGTGACAGGACAAGGGGGAATGTCTTTATCTTGGAAGGGGGAAGATTTAGATTAGACATTAGGAAGGAATTATTCACAAAGAGGTGGTGAGGCAGTGGCCCAGGTTGCCCAGGGAAGCTGTGGATGCCGCCAACCTGGAGGTGGTCTTAGGCCAGTTTGGATGGGGCCTTTAGTAGCCTGGTCCAGTGGGAAGTGTCCTTGACTATTGGAGAGGGGGTTGGAACTGAGTGCTCTTTACGGTCCTTTCCAACCCAAACCTGAATAGTATGGAAAAATAATCTTTAAACTAAGACATTTTTTTTCGTAGGCACACGTAGAAATCATCCTCTTAAATCACATTGGGAAATGACTCCAAGGAGCTGTGCAAGGCTCGATGACCTGAAGAAATCTCCAGGCAGAGAAAGAACTCGTTAAGGCTTTCTGTACTTTAATGAGACCCAGGGTGGATTTGCTGATGAGATTTTGAATCTCAGCTACTAAGAGGAGATTCAGCAAAGCTCTCAAGAAGTTCAAAACAGAACTCAGAGTAACTTGATGTATTAATTGGTCTCAGTGAGGATTGTTTCTAACAAATTGTCCCTAGGGACTTGTTAGAGCCTAGAATTGGAGGCCATGATTGAAGGAGCACAAAGGCGCAATGCAGGAAGCTGTGATGCTGAGAAAAGCCTGGGATTGCTTGGTGAAGCAGAAAGGCCAAGCCCTAACTCCCAGACCCTGGGCAGGCAGATCTGGCTTTGGCTACAATAACACTGGTGTCATGAACTTTCATGCTGGTGTCGTTCACATGGCCAAGTGAAATTTGCAGCAGTTATTCCATGTAATTCCAAACACCGGCCTGTAGCATTATGAGAGATGCCAAGGCTATTATACAGCTCCATGTCGTTTCAGAATAGTTGGGTCATAGATGGGTAGGGTCATAAAAGGGTTGGGTCTTAGAAGAGTTACAGAAAACTTGGGTGTGAGAAGAATCAGGTGACAGAAGAGTTGAGTCATAGAGGAGTAGCAGAGGAGTGCAGTCATTGAAGGGTTATAGTAGTTTTGGGTTATAGAATTCTCATAGCAGAACTGGGTTATAGAATATTCAGGTCATAAAGGGTCATAGAACGCCACACCAGAGCTAAGTCACAGAAGTGTGAGTTTATTTGGGTTTTAGATGGGTTTATTCATAGAAGGATCACAAAAGGGTTGCTTCATAGAAGGATTGTGTCATAGAAGAGTCATAGAACAGTCAGGTCATGGGAGAATCTGGTCACAGAAAGTTCATAGAATAGTCAGGTCATGGAAAGTAGCATCATAGAGCAGTCAGACAACAGTCAGGTCATCGAATAAAGTGTGTCATAGAAGGCTTGAGTCATGGAAGGGCCTGGTCATATAAGAGGTGGGTCACAGAAGAGTTGAGTTGTAGGTGAGTCAGGTCATAGAGGTATAATAGAAGAGTTCTGTCGCAAAAGGTTCACAGAAGTCTCAGGTCACAGAATTTTCCTGTAACAGAAGAGTCAAGTCACAGAAACAGGAGAGTTTATTTGGATAATTGAAGTCTTTGGTCATAGAAGGGTCATCGAAGAGTCAGGTCATAGAAGTGTCAGATCATAAAATATTTGGGTCATATATTATTCAGGTCCTAGAGGAGTCAGGTCCTAGAAAGCCACAGGAGGATCATAGAAGAATTGGGTCATAGAAGGTTTGACTTATAGAAGGCTCAGACTCTAGATGAGTCAGATCATGGAGGAGTCATAGAAAAGCTAGGTAGTAGATGAATCGGTTCAAGAAAAGATGGTTCATAGAAGGCTCATAGAAGAGTAGAATTGTACAAGGGCTGTGTCATTGAAGTGTCGGGTCATAGAAGCACTAGGTCATAGAAGGGTCATAGAATTGTTGGGTCATTGAAGTCATAGAAACACAGCTGGTGGCTCATAGAAGAGTCAGGTCGTACAGGAGTCAGATCACAGAAGGGTCAGTTAATAGTAGGTTTGGTTCATAGAACAGTCGGGTGATGGAAGGGTCGGGTTTTAGAAGATACAAGTCATAGAAGTGTCAGGGCATAGACGAGTTGCATCACAGAGGAGTCATAGAAGGCTTGGGTCATAAAAAGTCATGTCATAGAAGAAAAGAGAATACACAAGTCATAGAAGGTCATAGAAGGCTCAAGTCACAAAAGGATCAGATCATACAAGAGAGGGGTCAAGAAGAGTCAATTTATAGATGAGTCTGATCATAGAGGAGTAATAGTCAGTCATAAAAGGCTCATAGAGGTATTGTGTCAAAGAAGTATCAGGCCATAGAAGATCTGGGTCATGGAAGAGTCGAGTGATAGAAGCATGAGTATTTAGTCAGGAAAAGGAATGATTGATGATTGGGTCATAGAAAGGTCTTAGTAGAGTTAGGTTGCAGAAGTGTTGGGTCATAGAAGAGTTTGGCCAAAAATAATTCAGGTCATAAAGGAGTTTGGTAATAGAAGTATGATGAGTCACAATCTTCCCAAGGGAAATACAATCCCCTTCTCTTTCAGATATCCAGAAATGGAATCAAAGAGGAAAACGTCTGAGGCACAGATTTAGATCCCCTGTTCATCCACTGGCCATTTTTGAAAAGGCCAGGCAACATGGGAGTGATGCCAGTGGTCAGGGCGTTTCCTTAATCTCCATGACCTTTAGAAGATGATGGAGAGTGGCCTCACTGGGACATCACCCTGCTCACTGGGATGCTGCCCCTCCTGTCCGATAGACTGGGAAGGATTGTGTTTGCTCAAGTGATCCTTGACTTTATCCTCACCCATTGCTTGTCCATCTCCTGCAGAGTCCTGCCCTGAGTCACAGTGGCCTGGGAGACCTTGATGGAGAAGACAGGGACAAAGGGGACACAGAATCTCAGATCTGTCTGCACCTGTGTACTTCCAATACCCAGTAGGAACCACACAGGGTTGTTGTTTTTTCTTTAAATGTTCCTGAAGAGGCAAACACTCATCATGGGGCACTTGAATGGCCTTTCAAGTTCAGACTGAATCATGGTCTGGATCCTTGTGAATCATGGAGGATTCTGTCCTTGAAGACCACCTGCCCTGAGCTCGGTGACCCAGCTCTCTCTCTCACAGGAACAGCTCCAGCTCCTTCTGCCTGTGCCCCTGGCTGAGGGCATTGCTGCCCATTGGGGCTGAAGCCCTGCAGCTGTGGCACCAGCCAACCTCATCCCTGCCATGAGGAAACCAAGTGTCCAAGATATCGTGTGTTGAAAGGCTTTGCTTGGAACAGAGACATGTCAAGGACAGGAGAGATTTGAGTGTCTTTGTAGTCTCAGGTCTAAAGAACTAGGATGATTTACCTAAATTCACTCAGTGGAAAACATTCTCCAACATGGAGAAATGAGATCATTCCCTGTGACCTTCCTGCTGTCCTATGTAATGATGAGACAAATAGAAACTGATTCTCTGTTCAGCTCTTTTTCTAAGAGGAGTAATGACAGTGCAGGAGAGAAATGTCTCTCCTAGCTGAAGGAGGGAACATCAGGGATGGCTTCAGCCGTGTCTCAGCAGGTTCCTCTGGAGCTCCAGGGACACCTCGAGGGAGCCCCGAGGGGGCAGAGAAAGTGCTGCCTTGGGCTGCTCCTCTGCTGCTGAGCTGGGCTGGGCTCCTGGCAGGGAGGGAGCTTGTGGCAAGTGGGCAGCGCTACAAAGAGCCAGGTCTGGGCAGGTGCAGCTCCTCTGCAAAGCCCAGCAGGGCTGAGGGCACTGCCTGCAGGCAGCAAGGGGAGAAGAAGGAGCAGAGAGAGGGGAAAGGCAGGGTGGGGTTGCCGGAAAGTGGCTTCATTTGAACAAAAATCCTCACAGCCCTTCTCAAGGTGAGTCTCTGGGTGCAGGGCAATGCAGGTGCGGTTCCTGGAGGGATCTCCTATAGCCGGCACAGACACAGCCTGTGGGGTCTGTCAGGAGGGCTCTTGCAGTTTCTCCAGCAGAGATGAAAAACAGGGTCAGGAGCTCCTCATGGTGGGACAGGGAGAACCTGTGGGTGCAAGAAACAGCTCCTGGGAGGAGAGGGTCTTTGTGCTTTCAAGAGGGTGCTGGGTGACTCAGGGCTGCTCACAACTCCAAATCATCTCAGAACATTTCTAAGGGGCTATTTCAGGGGGAAGATCAGGGCAGGGATTATGTTAAACACACGGAACTCTACTGAGTCCATGTTTTCAGTACCCTTCCTTTGTGGAGTCTATGGGGAGAAAAAGAGGAAGAGGCTCTTATGCTTGAAGAAATCACTGAGATTCCTGAGCTGTGCCCTTGAGTGGTCAGTAGGTCTGATAGGAGCCTCCTAAAGTGTCTCCAGCTGCTCCTCCGCCCATGGACAGCACCAGCATCACCTCTGCTCAGCCTGTCCTGTCCTTTTCTGCTTATAAACAATAACCTCTGTGCCCAGCTTTACTCAGTAAACAGGCAGGTTTGTATACAGCCAGAGGGAATGCAGAGAGAGTCAGATAGGGTCTGTGAGCACTGACAGGGACAAGAGATGGGACAGGGAAACATCTCCACTGAGGAAAATATCCAGGGAGAAGGGATAGGATTAGAGAATGAGAGTAAAGTAAAAGAGATCTGTTGAGGGAGGGAGAATTCAGAAAGCTCTATGTGATTCCCTGCAGCGCAGCCCCTTCCTCTGAGCAAGCCCCCTGTCTTCTCTCCCACCCAGCAAAGCCTCTGCCCTCAGGGCTCTGGGCTCCAAGGCTGAGCCCCCTCCTCTGCAGCCACAGCTCCAGTGCCCTCTCCAGAGCCCAGGGGCTGAGAGCAACTGCCCGGCAAGGTTGGTGTCTGGGAGGGGGCGAGCACAGCTGGGGAAGGGGAACGTTGTCTGTGTGCCCAGCTGCCTCTGCCCTTTCCTCTCGCAGCCAGACCCTCACTCTGTTTCTCCTTGTTTCTCCCCTTGTCTCTGTTCTTGCTGTTCTCTCATTCTCGCTGACAGGCTCTCTGGGGATGGGAGCTGCAGCTGCAGAGTCACCCACTGGTTTGGTGGCTCTGTTCCTGCAATTGCGTCCATAGGAACCTGTGTCCCAGCTTTGCTCTGAGCTCTGAGGCTGTCGGCAATGAAGTAAGTGGGGCTGGGGAAGGAGCTGAATCTCCAGCAATCAAATGCCTCATTGAGGACAGTTGGATTTCTCCTTAGGTGTCCTTCCAAGCTGTGAGTTTCCCTTCAGGATGTAAACATGACCTCTCACATCTTGGTGTTACCTGGAAGCCCCATGGAGAAACATGGAGACGCTCCAGCCAAGGAAATGCTGTTTGGTTTGTGAAATGAGCCTGTTTGTCCTAGAGTGAAAATGGGTGCTGAGACCTTAGGAATGGGGGAGATACTGAATGGTGTGAGGTGGATCCTTCTGCTCTCAGAAGGGCCTGGTGGCTTTTCAGGGTAACATGGGACTGTGATCCCCTCCATCTCAGAAAGGTGCAAGTCCAGGGCAGCTGGGAACCAGAGTGAGGGATAGAGCAGCTCCTCTCCCTCTTCACTGAGATACAGGCAATGCTTTCGCCTCACAGGAACTGCTTTGTTGTCCTTGAGTGCAATAAAAATACTGAGGGTTTCTGACATCACCCTCTCAAACATGTTGAAGGCTGTGGTCACTTAGCAGTGGGATTGCAGGTGCTGCCAAGCCCTTTTGCATTGCAAGCAGTTTTAACTGGAAAGTTAGAACACTAGGTCTGTTAGCACTGTCCCCATGACCCCCCTCCTGCAGAGTAGGGCTGAATCCTCGCAGCCCACAGGCAGATGTCCTGCTCCTCCAGCACATTCAGCTGGCACCAAGTAATGCTCCAGGCATTGAGCAGAATGATGATATCTTGGCAAAGGAGAAGCAGTGGAGAGTGTGCATTGTGAGAAACTGCTTTGTTGTTTCTAAGAGACATATCCCCTAACTTGTTGCAGTATTTTTCTTTATGTTTAGTACTTCACATCCAGAGGCAGCAGATGAAAAACAGCAGCTCCATCACCCAGTTCCTCCTCCTGGCATTCGCAGACACACGAGAGCTGCAGCTCTTGACCTTCTGGCTCTTCCTGGGCATCTACCTGGCTGCCCTCCTGGGCAACGGCCTCATCATCACCACCATCACCTGTGACCAACACCTCCACACCCCCATGTACTTCTTCCTCCTCAACCTCTCCGTCCTTGACCTGGGCTCCATTTCCACCACTCTTCCCAAATCTATGGCAAATTCCCTTTGGAACACAACGTACATCTCCTACTCAGGATGTGTTGCCCAGGTCTTTATATTTCTTTTTTTCATTGCAGGAGACTTTTCTCTCCTCACCATCATGTCCTATGACCGCTACATTGCCATCTGCAAACCCCTGCACTACGGGACCCTCCTGGGCAGCAGAGCTTGTGTCCACATGGCAGCAGCTGCCTGGGGCGCTGGGTTTCTCTGGGGTCTGATGCACACGGCCAATACATTTTCCCTGCCCCTCTGCCAGGGCAATGCTGTGCAACAGTTCTTCTGTGAAGTCCCCCAGATACTCAAGCTCTCCTGCTCACATGCCAGTCTCAGGGCAGCTGGGATTAGTGTGTTCGGTGTCTTAGTAGCATTTGGCTGTTTTGCTTTCATTGTGGTGTCCTATGTGCAGATCTTCAGGGCTGTGCTGAGGATCCCCTCTGAGCAGGGACGGCACAAAGCCTTTTCCATGTGCCTCCCTCACCTGGCCGTGGTCTCCCTGTTTGTCAGCACTGCAGTGTTTGCCTACATGAAGCCCCCTTCCATCTCATCTCCATGCCTGGACCTTGTGGTTTCATTTCTGTACTCAGTGGTGCCTCCAGCACTGAACCCCCTCATCTACAGCTTGAGGAACCAGCAGCTCAAGGATGCAGTGTGGAAACTGATGACTGGATGGTTCTCTGTAGCAATGAACTGCTCACCACCTTCTGCATAGCAGTTATCATGCAACTCATGGCAGGTCCAGACTGACTTCTCTATTTGTTGTTGGCATTGCTGGCATTTCAATTGCGATAGTCTTGTCAGCCTGACTTTAATTCACTGTCTTCTCTTTTCTTGCTTATTGGCCATGTAAATGAGAAGATGTGCTCTCTGTGTTTTTCTTAAATAAAATAAAGGGATATTCAATGACTTCTGTTTCCAGATAACTTTCCTCCAAGGCCTTTCCAGAGTTTCAATGACAGTTCCTGTGGGCATGGGTGGATGGAGGGGACAACAGCCCTGGTAGAGCAGCACTGCCAGGCACCAACGCTTGATCTCCAAGAGCTGTTCTCTCTCCACTTCCACACTCTCCTCCTCACCCCTTGCCTTGCTGTAAGGCCTGAGGGCTCTGAGCTTGGTCACCGCCATGCTGCATGGCAGAGCTGTGCCCACGGGGAGGGATGGGCAGTGGGCACTTGTGGGACACAACAGCCTTTCCGTGAAGAGAGGGGATCTTCTGAATCAGGCACTGCCTGAAGGTTTAGGCCTTTTTCCCAGATATTCTCTTAAGAGAATTGCCAAAAAGATTGCCCCCAGATGGAAGCCCCAGTGTCCAGATAAAGAGTGTCTGTGCAGGGATGGGACAGGCTACTGCAACCAGGCTTCCCATGAGAGACCTGAAGGAGCAGCCAGGCAGGGTCTGGTCTGTGTCCATGTGTGTTGGGCACCCTGGGGAATCTGCCTCAGGGCAATCGTCCTGGAGCCGCCCCTCACAACCATCATTGCCAGCACTGGTCTCTCACCCCAGCTTGCGTGAGGTGAGATGAACCCAAGTGAGACCAGACTTGAGACCACGTGCTCCTTGGGTTCCATCATTGCCCTTAGGAATCATAGTTCCTTGAGGTCATTTTGCACTGAGAGTAAAATCCCGTGGGAATCACCTTAATGTAGCACTGGGATGAGAGTCCCTGAACTGTGTCTGTCATTCATGGCTTGGCCAATGGCAGGAGGTTTAACACGGCCAAATGCCGGGTCCTGCACTTGGGGCACAACAACCCTAAACAGAGGTACAAACTAGGAGAAACCTGTCTAGAAAGCTGCCAGGAGGAGAAGGACCTGGGGGTGTTGGTTGACAGCCGACTGAACATGAGCCAGCAGTGGCCCAGGTAGCCAAGAAGACCAATGGCATCTTGGCTTGTATCAGTAACGGCGTGACCAGCAGGGCCAGGGAGGTTCTTCTCCCTCTATACTCGGCACTGGTGAAACCGCACCTCGAGTACTGTGTTCAGTTCTGGGCCCCTCACCACAAGAGGGATGTTGAGGCTCTGGAGTGAGTCCAGAGAAGAGCAACAAAGCTGGTGAAGGGGCTGGAGAACAGGCCTTATGAGGAGCGGCTGAGAGAGCTGGAGTTGTTTAGCCTGGAGAAGAGGAGGCTGAGAGGAGACCTCATTGCTCTCTATAACTACCTGAAAGAGGTTGTAGAGAGGAGGGTTCTGGCCTCTTCTCCCAAGTGACAGGGGACAGGACAAGAGGGAATGGCCTCAAGCTCCACCAGGGGAGATTTAGGCTGGACATTAGGAAAAAATTTTTCACAGAAAAGGTCATCAGGCACTGGAACCGTCTGCCCAGGGAGGTGGTTGAGTCACCTTCCCTGGAGGTGTTTAAGGCACGAGTGGACGAGGTGCTGAGGGACATTGTTTAGTGTTTGATAGGAATGGTTGGACTCAATGATCCGCTGGTTCTCTTCCAACCTGTTTATTCTATGATTCTATGATTCATTAAGCTTCTCTAGACAATTCATTGTTACACAGGGAAAGCTGTTTTCCTCTCCTATGGCCATTTGGGTCATCTCATTACTTCATGAGTGGAACACTGAGCAGGAGAAAGTAAGAGAAAATTTCAGAACAAACACTGCTGGGAGCAAATTCCTAGTTCAGGTCGGATTCAACTTACTTATCTTCCACCCTCTGAATCTGAGGTAATTTGATTAAGGTAGTCTTTAGGCTCACAAAGAGAGAGAACGTAACCAACCACAAGTCATCTTCACTCTGTTACACATTTGATCCGGATGGATGTCCATTTGGAGGCACTCATCTTCACCTGTTGACCATAGGGAAAATTTTCTGATTAGATGAGATGTAGAATGTTCTGATGGCTCAAATTTGGGGATAGAAGTCTCTCGGAATGCCTCGATGGAGCCTGCTTCATTGGCATGCCTTCCATTCAGAAGACTAGGTCATGCTTAGTCTAACAGTTTTATCACTTTCATCCTTCATTGTAGAACATCCAGTCTTTAATCAGACGGTAGGAATCAAGCACCCTTACTGGAACCTGAAACTTTCTATTACACTTTAGCATAATACAGTCCCCTAAACACTATTTATTGGAGGGCTAAATGTCATTAACTGTATTGATAAGGTGGAAAGAGAAAGATGAAAAGCTGTGCACATTGATGCTGCAACTATTTTAGTTGAATATTAGATCTGCCAGACTATGTTACTGTCCTGTATAGCTAGATAAATTTAATATACAGTCAGATGAATCTCTGTCTGCATTCTATTTTCAGCAAAAAGGAAGGAATGACTTCTTTTGCCCTTCACTCCCAACTTTCTGGCATACACATATACTCACAGTACACACATATTTTACCCTTCACGCTAACAATGAAAACGTCTGCAGGACAACACAGATCTTCACATGAAGAGTAGTCTATGTTGTATGAGACAGTTTCTCATTTTTCTATATCCTGACAGATGGAGATGGGGTAGCATAAAAGTTTGGACCTAAAAATGAAAGCAAGAAGAAAGAGAGAGGAAGAAGAAGATTTTGAATTAAAATAACCCCAAACCATAGTGAGATTTATGAATTAAATATTCTTTTTAGTAGTATCAGTATTTCAAGAAAGGCAAGAAAACCATTAGCAGGAATCAATATGATATCCAGACTTTGAGTTAGAAACATAAAGACCTCCACTGAAGGAGTAGTTAACATTTGTTATTTTTTCTTTAATTAATACTGCTGATACATCTATTTCTTTTGGCCGTCATGTCTTCCAGTCATGTTTAAGTTGTGCTTTGATAATGCAAAATTTTCTGCAGTGATTAAAAAGCCCCTCCTTCCATAAACTGCTGCAGTAAAAGATCACCTTTTCTCCAATTCCATAAAGCTGTACAGGTCCTTTTGTGGAAATATCTCAGCACTTGAAGGTTTTCAATGCATTATCCCCATAATATCTTTGAAAATCAGGAAAGCTCTGTAATTTCCATTTCACAGCTGAAGACAGAGAAGTGAAAACAGGACTCATGGCCAGCTGGTCTCTCCTTCACACAGTGAGATACATCAAAGGGGGATCACCAGACCCAAGAATTCAAAAAGAGACGCCTAGAGAGAAGGCCAGATGTAGATCAGATGCAGACAGTGTGAGTGAAGAGATATAGAGAATTTTATAGAGAATTACAAAAGGTACCTTTAGAGTGCCTCATGCATTGAGAAAGAAATTCAGAACAGAGAACACTTCTGTGTATCTGTACTCTGTTTCTACCTCCAGGCTAGTTACAAAAGCAAACCCTGGGAAGCAAGGTGTGTGTGGGATCACAGCCCACAAAGGTACCAAACCCACGTGTCCCGTATTTTGCCAGCACCTAGGCTGGAGAGCGGAGGTAGCTGTCCAGAAAGGATGGGACTGATCTGAGGAGGACTTCAGTTTCATTCATCCAAAGGAATATCCCTCGTGTATCTATTTACCCCAGGAAGCAATTCAGACAGACCCTGTGCCCACGGTTTCATACTGACTGCTAAGTGCAGATTAGGAGTTCCCTGACTCTCCTGAGTGAGTGTCTATGCATGTAAATGGCCCTCATCTTCTTCAGTCTTCCCAGAACTTGCCCAGGATTATAAAGGAAGTTCATAAAAGAGAATAGGCTGGGAGTTGAGTTATCCAAACCCCAAACTACCCTCCTTCGTATATAAATCTTCCTTTCCCTACATATAGAAACAGGTTCTAAAGTATCCAACACACAACAGGTTTGGGCTTAAGTGCTTAAGCTGGACAGGGACTCATCCAGTTCACATCAATTTTAATGTGCCTGAACACACCAGAACTTCAGAATTTTTTGCCCTGATTTTTCCTTAGTACTGGCCGTTCTTGGCTGAAGATGAAAAAAAAAAACAAAAAACCAAATGAACAAACTGTTCTAACCTTGATTCGATATACACCTATATGAAGATTTTGTACATCTTTTTTACTTTCTGTGACATATTTCCTCTTCTCTCTCCCCTCTCCACCTTTGTAAATATACCTACTTTGTATTGCCACATCTGAATGACTACTCAGTGCGTAAAACAGAGGAATCCCAACATTGTGAGCCGCCACGCTTTGGGGGTATTCTCCCAACAACCTGCCCTGAGCCCTGCCGGGATCCCTGGGGCATTTTCCAGTAATATTCACCTGGCCACACAAAGGAGATCAGAAATGGCCAAATGCCTTGGAGCTGCTATCCTCACTGTGTTTATCACTGAGCATCTCGCCAGAGACTGTGGAGCAAGCCCTAATTAGCTTCAGAAATGCAGCCTACTTCTTCTCTTATAAGGACTTCAGTGGAGCACAGAGGCTTAAGCCAGATTTGAATGATGGAGTAATGTCCCCAGGAGCAGTCTGAGCACACAGGGTGAGCTTCTCAGTGCAGCCCAGGCTGGCACACAGGTCCTTGCCAATATGAAATTCTTGGAGTCCAGTGAGATTTATATCTTAGTGAGGGACTACTCGACTTTTACAGAATGAGGGTGTATTGGACGATGCCTGTAAAACTGCAGCTCAAATCTGACCTTTCCAGATAGAAGCATGGCCTGGATTTTTCAGTGAGATCTAGTTGATGTCACAAAGCATGGAGAGCACGAGGCTTTTACTGGGGGAAGAGCACAGATGGAGACAGGGTATGTGCCTAACACAACTCCTGAAGTATCAACTGGGGGATAGATCAGGCTGTTTAAAACTTGCTGGGGACAAACGTCCAGGCACTGAGCCAGATCCTCAGGCTGGTACGTGACAGTGTGTCTCCATCAGCACTGGTAGAAGCAAACTCCTGCACACACAGCAAAGGCATTGGTCCCCTAAATGCTATGGCAAATGCAGACGTGACTTCTGCCTGTCCTCTGAAATTCTGTGGCTTTACTGCATCTTCTTCTGTCTCTTGTAGCAACTCCTTGCTCTGTTCCGAGTCGTCTCCTTCGGCAGCCTCCCTTGTCCTCATTTGTTGACTCCATTTGCTTGTATTCATGGGTTTCCTTTTAAAATTTATGGCCTTTTCTGTGTTTATAACTGCAGATGCCAAGTGAGCCATTTCATTTACTGCAATGAAGACATCATTGCTTTAGATTTCTGCTCTAAACTGGCTGCACATTTTCAACTTGTTGCTTGTCTCAAGACATCCCGTGCTTGATAGTCCTTTTCTCAGCCTTTCTCAGTCCAAGGTCTGCTTTTGCAAACTGCTTCTTCTGTTGATGATGTATGAACAGGATCCAGAAAGGAATCTGTCCTGTCGAGGCATCTCTGAAAACTATCAGCACTGGAAGCACACTCCCATTTCTCTCAGCTACAGAAGACTACCCATGAGATATTTTTTCCCTCAATTAAATGGAAATATTTCCAGCTAATTTATTAGCTATTGTAAATCAACATCATTGAAAATAGCAGGGCTGTACTGATTTATGCTCATTGGGAATTTAGCCCAGGAGAAAAGTTTAGTAGCTTCTCCATCAAATGCTTACGTTGTAACTCTCTCTAGCTGAGCCTTGCTTGACAATAGAAAATTTGGACCTACTACTGCTCCAACAACAGAACAGCATCATCTTTTTATTTCTTTGCTCTGTGTCTAGTGTCATGGTTTAGCTCAGTAAAAAACATTACTGTCAAATTATCTCAGTCTGACAGCTTTTTATGCTGAATTTGCAATGACATAACTCATCTTGCAAGGTTACAGAAAATAAGGCATCCGAGGCCAGAATTTCCCAGACTCATCCTCCTGGCAGTGTCCCTGTAGTGCAAATACCTGGGGGTTCAACTGCCACAAGAAAACATTCTTCTCCCTGTGTGCATAAAGTCTGCCCTGGGGAAGGGTCTCTCTGGTCTTAGCAATGGGCACACAGGTAAGTCACAAAGATTTATCGTTGCAGCCGGTCACAATTTGCACTGTCTTCAAAACCTGGTAAGTCCTTCTAGCTTCTGTCTCCAGAGACACCTGGGCTAAGTCCCATCTCTGTTCTGGGGCATATGGACGGTTCCCTGCACTGTCTGATAAAGGGAACTTTTGAATTCAAGACCAATGGCAGGAAAGGCCTGGATGAGAACGGTAAGAGAAAAGAGTTCTGAGCAGTCTTAACTAATTCCTACAGATCCCTTCCTGGCTGGAGACTAAGACTGGCTTTGCCTGCACACACAGACAAAATCACAGAATTGCAGAGTCACAGAATAACCAGGTTGGAAGAGACCCACCGGATCATCGAGTCCAACCATTCCTGATTCACAGCTGTGTTACTATAAACTTTGCGCCCGTACAGTTAGAATCTGTTGCCTTTTCACGTGCTTTCCCGACATTACTTACAAAAAGTGCTTCAGTTCACTTTCCCCATCCCACCTCAGCCTAATAGTTCTGTATTATCTCTTCCTACATATGCTGTGACTTTTCCATTGTGAGAAACAGCAACTAAACACTTCTCTACTTTTTCTTCTTTTTCCTTGCTATTTAGTAGACATTCAGCTAGACTTTTTCTTTGGAGTATTTCTTTGGAGTATTTCTTTGTTAGGAAACAGAAAGTAGTCACTTACTGACTCACTCATCCAAACTGTTCAAAGTTTTTGTTTCTTCCCCCACTCCTCTTTCCAGTCTGGGATTTTAGCTGAGGAAGCAGCATTGATAGCAAGGCAACATCTCTGCCTCTCTAAGGGTTTCTGTTAAGTTTGTCACAATAACCTCACCTTCTAGCACTTGCTTTCTGGCCTCTTTATTGTCCTCTGACTAAAAGAAAAGGGATGGAGAGATGACTTCTGTCTACAAATTCCCTAGGGCTGACCCCTGTATTTTTACAGGTTTCATAGGTCTGTAAGCAGCATGCATCTTCCCAGATGAGATTCCAACCTCAAGATGATGGTAAAGAACTCTTGGACCTTTGAGTCCAACCATTCCTATCAACCACTAAACCATGTCCCTGAGCACCCTGTCTACCCCCCTTTTAAATATCTCCAGGGAAGGTGACTCAACCCCCTCCCTCAGCAGCCCATTCCAGTGCCAGATGAACCTTTCTGTGAAATGTTTTTTCCTGATATCCAGTCTGAACTTCCCCTGGCACAGCTTGAGGCCATTCCCCCTTATCCTATCACCTGTCCCTTGGGAGAAGAGGCCAGCTCCCTCCTCTCCACAACCTCATTTCAGGTAGTTGTAGAGAGCAATGAGGTCTCCCCTCAGCCTCCTCTTCCCCAGGCTAAACCACCCCAGCTCTCTCAGCCGTTCCTCATAAGGCCTGTCCTCCAGCCCCTTCACCAGCTTCGCTGCTCTTCTCTGGACTCGCTCCAGAGCCTCAAAATCCAAAGAGGTTTTCTGAGTCTTGCTAGTACCTGCGATGCAGTTGAGCAATAAGCAGACACTGAGAGCTGCCACTCTAGGCCAGCTGGATGTATAGGAAGTTTTATGCCGTATCTCTTCTGCAGATGAAAACCTCTTCTAGCAGAAGGCTGTTGGTCATTTTTCTCCATCAATTCTGCCAGCTGCATGCATTTTGCTTTGCTCTAGAAAGCAGGTGAAAATTCTACTGCGGATTAAACGTCTGGAGTGACATTATTCCGTGTGCTGTGTGTTCTTAGCAATCGTATTTACTTTGCTTGTACTGATAACAGTGCGCAACAAGAATATCACATTGTGGCCAGGTCTTCTCAGTCAGTTCCACTGAGATGTGCACTGAACTGTGCCTCTGGAGGGCCACAAACATTCTTTCTGGCTTATTTCATAAGAAGGAACACATTCACCTTCTCTTTCCCTGCACATGGAAATTGGCAGCACTTAAGAAAAATAAATAGAGAGGTTATATCACTGGAGGGCATCCAGCTTTGGACTCCTGCCTCCCTCTATTATTTGCAGCAGTCATTGATTAGCTTGGTAGTCTCAGACACATCGCTCCTGGCCATAATGTCAAGGACAACATCCCATGGAAGCAGCAGAAAGCAACCGCCTCTGAAAACGTGGCCACTCATTTCTTCAGACCCGAGTTTTGCCTTCAGATAATGAGAGTAACACCTACGGGTCACACAAGGGAGGAGCAAGATTTCATCCACACTTGTAACAGGACTTGGAAGAGCCCTGCATGAAAGGGACTGCAGCAGCCAGATTGTTGTCCAGGAATAAAAAGAGTGAGGAAAAGGCAACTCAGGAATTTATTTTGCTAATATAACACCGAACCAAAAAATAATCTCTGTGAGTGGACTGTACAGGGGCTTCTATCTGGCAAAGCAAATGCAATATGAGAAGGTTCAAAGCAGGATGGAAGCTTTATCTAGGGGGAACTGAGCAGAGTGTGTATCTGGCTGTCAGCGGGAGAGGAGGAAGGTGCCCAGCCCTTATCTGCTCCCAGCACAAGAAGCTGATGAGTAGCCCTGAATGACAACAGCTCTCATCATCAGAGAAGGATGCAAAGTGCCTGAGAAGGGATAAAAAAGGAGCCAAGCTAAGTGCATCCCCTCATTATAGTTTCTTTTAAAAACACCTTTGGATCAATTTTAATGCAGATGAGAATTTGTCAGATTGACAGGGCTGGAGACTAAAGACCTTCCTCATTCTCTGGAGCCTAGACAAGGGCAATAAAGCATCCCTCAAGCTGTCTCTGCCCTGGCAATGTGCTTTCTGGCCAGCAGGATACAGTCTGGAGAGAAGGGAGCCCTTTCTGAGCATGCACTCAGATCTTGACCCTTGCATGGAGCTACCTGATAGCCAGCTCGGATTTTAGCCTGTAAGATGTTTGGAACAGGAAGGAACAGAGGATAATATTTTAATTTTATATCAGTCATCAGGCAGTCTGCAGTATGTGGTGGACTGCATTTCACAAAGCAGTGCCAAGGGAATAAATACTGTACGACCCAACACCTCACACAGTGAGCTGGATCCTTACCATCTGACTAGGAGAAGCTTAGCAGGACAAGCAGATCCCTGCTCTACCATGGGGTCACACAGTGCCAAGCAGCAGCTGACAGGTGACATCGTGACTCGGAACGGAGCAGCAACTACCTGTCTGTGCGCTCCAGGGAAGGGGATGACTGTTTGCAAGGCAGAGATTGTCTCTTTAAAGAAACAGAATGGCACCTTTCATATGAGACCCTCCTCTAGCCCCTGCTGTGTTTAGAACCTGCATGAAAATAAGAGACACTTTGCCCATTTGCTTCTGAAGGGAATGCAGCAGGAGCTGGGAAGTGGTGCTTGCTACCAAGACTCCTCCCATCAGCCTGATCAGAGGGGTCACACCTTGTGCAAAGCAGCAGCTCCCAGCTCCTGTTGAGTTAGGAACCATACTCCCTGTGCAAGAGTCCTTGTGTCTCACACCAAGTGTGGAAAAATAACTTTTTCCCCCCATTCTTTGTATTAATATAATAATCAACCTTCTGGTTCAAAGACCTGCATATTCAAGTTGGAATAATCATGGATCTGACTTCAATGACCTTTCTCTGCTAAAAAATATTACACCATTTTTGCAGGACTAACTCAGGAGATGAGGGAAAGGGAATATTGCCTGCATTAGAATCACTAAGCCACCACTTTCTGTGGCATTAAGGGGTATTATTACTATTATTATATCTGTGCCATAGACATTCTTAAGGCTATTATAATAGTAGTTACTATCAAGGTAAATATAATAGTATTATAGTAATGCTATTATAGATTATAGTAGTATTATAGTAATAATTAATAGCATAGTAGAAGCAGCTGCTGAGGTCCTAGTCATCTTTGTTCAACAGAGCTGGCTGTATCTGCATCTGTGCATTCTGAGACATCCGAGACTACCCCTAGCTCAAATCTAAACTATTTTTAAAATAATAAAAAATGTCTGGAGTAGACTTAAAGTAGTGACTAGATGGCAAATTGAAAAAAAACAACCACAAACTTACAAAATGAGTGTGAGATGTAGACAGTGACATAAATCAGATTATAAGGGTCATTAGGCATTGGAACAGTCTGCCCAGGGAGGGGGTTGACGCACCTGCCCTGGAGATGTTTAAGGTGAGGGTGGATGAGGTACTTAGGGGCATGGTTTAGGGATTGGTGGGAATGCTTGGACTCGACAATCCGGTGGGTCTCTTCCAACATGGTTATTCTGTGATAAGATGCTGTTTTGTGTCACCTCCCCTCTTAGTGCGGTACACACACCTGATCTTGTTGTGTAACTTGCTTCAACATGACTTGGAGACCTTGATCTTCGGAGAGAGGCTTTGATCTCAATGGATAAGCACAATCCCTCCTTCCTCTGCAGTACGTTTATCTTGCCTGCTCTGAGCCTCTTCCAGGAGATCTGATGCATTTTTAATACCTTCTTCTAAGCATGTTGAGTAAAGGGTTTGCTAGAAGAATTCTCTGGGAATAGTTTTTCACCAGGAAGTAAGATTTCCACGAAACTGAAATAATTTCCTGGTCACCCCCTTTTATACACAGAATTGTTTTCAAACTCATACCTTTCCCCAAAATGACAAGTATTCCTTATTCCTGGAACCTCATTGCAGATCCAGGGGGAATGAAATCAAATCAGCTCAGAGTCGTTCCGGTGTGGCCATATCTGAGTGGTCAATCCCAACGACTCTGGGAGACAAGAAGGGTCCTTATAGTTCTCTTAGTGGTTCTCTTGTTTCTAACACACGAGAGTTGATGTTCCATCCCACAATTTACCAATCACCATTTCAGTTTGGGGGGTCACAGGGGTTTGCGGGGGACACAGGGAGTCAGAGGAGACCCAAAAATATTTGAGGGTACCCAGGTGTTTGTGGGGAGGGGTTCACAAGAGGCCATGGGGGGTGGGGGGGGCAGGGCTCCACGCCTGGTCTGTATCTGCTTGGGTGCTGGGGCTGCCTGGGGTGAGGGCTGGGAGGCTGAGGAGGGCAAAGTCCCTTTGTGGGGGGGTCACAGGGCTGCATGGGGGTGGGGGTCCTGGAGTCCTGCGTGCTCTCTGAGAGCCCCTTTAATGACCCACAACCCCCCCACCCCCCGCAAAGGGCAGTGGGGGGGGGCTGTGTGTACAAAAGGCTCTGTGCCCTCATCCAAGATGGTGGCGTTGCCTCATGGGGTGAATGCAAGTAAAGGCTCTGTGCCCTCATCCAAGATGGCAGCGTGGCCTCACGGGGTGAATGCATAAAGAGGCTCTGCGCCCTCATCAAAGATGGCGGCGCGGCCGCTCCGTGAATGCAAAATAAAAGGCTCTGTGCCCTCATCCAAGATGGTGGAAGGGACCTCAGCACCCGCTCCGCGCAGTGCACGCTGGGAATGGAGGATTTCCTGGCGCCTGGAGCGAAGGTGAGGGAAGCGTGGAGGGAGTGAGGAGCTCTTCAAGTGAGGGGGGAACCTCAAAACCTGCACACCCCGTGGAAGTGGGGGGGCCTCGGACCCTATGGGAGGGTCTCCCAGAACTCCAGTGTCCTCCCAAAGCACCCAGTGCCCTACCAGTGTCCTCTGAGTGCTCCCAGTGCCCTGCCAGTGACCCACAAGTGCTGCCATTTCCACTTCTGCGCCATCCCAGTGCTCACAGTGACCTCCCAATGTTTCCAATGATGTCCCAGTCACCTCCCAGTGTTCTCCCAGTGCTCCCAGTGCCCCTCAGTGCCCTCCCACTGCTCCCAGTGCCCTCCCTGTTCTCCCAGTATTCCCAGTTCACTCCCGGTGCTTCCAGTTTTCACCCAGTGCTCCCTGTGAAACCATTGCCCTCCCAGTGCTCCCACTTTTCTTCCAGGGCCTTCCAAGTTCTCCCAGTGCACTCCCAGTGTCCTCCCACTGATCCCAGTGCCCTTGGGCCCCATGGCCCTGCTGTTCCTCTTCTCCTCCTTCAAAAGCCACCCAATCCCCACCAAGGTAGAACCTGGGCTGGTGCCGTGTGGAGTCACCTCTGGTGGGTTGGGTTGGACCTCATGGTCCTTGGAGACCCCTTGGAAGCCCTTGAGGTGCCCAGAGATGAAAGGAGATGGAGAGGACTTGGCATCTCGTCCCCACCCTGGCCACCAGGATGAAGACCTACATGTCCTAGAGAAGAAGAATAAGGTGTTCTGGCCCCAAAATTGCAGTTCTGTTCCCAGCCCGGGTGCTTTGGGCACTGAAGAAAGCAGAGATCAAAGCCAGGGGTCTGGGAACGGGGGCTCTGGCCGCAAAAGGGTCCTCTGGACCCTAAAATGGGAGTTCTGGCTCTGAAAGTTGCAGTTCTGAACCCAGACGTGTGTGCTCTTGCCTGAAATTTGGTGGTGTGGCTCAAACATTGGTATTTTGGCCCCAAAAATCGGTGTTCCAGCCCTAAGAAATCAATGTTTTAGCCCCAAGAATTAGTGTTCAAGCCACAAAACTATCGGAATTCTGTCCCCAGAAAGGGCAGTTCTGGCTCCAACCAGGGGGCTGTGGGCACTGACGCAGGCAGAGATACAAGCCAAGGGTCTGCAACTGGGGGCTCTGGCCCCAAAATGGAAGTACTGCCCTGAAAAGTCAAGTTCTCAACCCAAATATCAGTGTTCTGGTCCTAAATTTGATGTTTTGACCTCTACAAAATGTATTCTGGTAGAAGAAACCAGTGTTTAGGCCCCAAAAATGAATGTTTCCTCCCCAAAATCAAACTTCTTGCCTCCAAAATAAACGTGTTTTTCCCTCAAAATCAGTGTTCTTGACACAGAAATGGGAGTTCTGGCATCAAAAATCACTTCTGGCCCAAAAATCGGTCTTCTGGCCTGCAAAATTAGTGTTCCAGCCCTAAAAATGGGAGTTCTGGCACCAAAAAAGAGTGTTCTTACTCCAAAAATCAGTGTTCTGTCCCCATCCAGGGGTCTGTGGGCACTGACATAAGCAGGGATGAAAGCCAGAGGTCTGGGGATGGGGGCTCTGGCCTTGAGAGGGGCTCTGATTGACTCTTTGGGGAGAGCTGGGCTCTGATTGGCTTTGAGGGGAGAGCTGGGCTCTGATTGGCTCAGAGGGGAGAGCTGGGCTCTGATTGTCTCTGAGGGGAGAGCTGGGCTCTGATTGGCTCTGAGGGGAGATCTGGGCTCTGATTGGCTCAGAGGGGAGAGCTGGGCTCTGATTGTCTCTGAGGGGAGAGCTGGGCTATGATTGGCTCAGAGGAGAGAGTTGGGCTCTGATTGGCTCCGAGGGGAGAGCTGGGCTCTGATTGGCTCAGAGGGGAGAGCTAGGCTCTGATTGGCTCAGAGGGAGAGCTGGGCTGTGATTGTCTCAGAGGGGAGAGCTGGGCTCTGATTGGCTGCAGCCTCACGTCACTCACACTCAGGCCCCACCATGTGCCAGTAACTGTCCAATCCCCGCCCTCTCACGCTGTTGCCAGGCAACGGCTCCGTCCCCAGGGTGGGGCTGAGGGCCCTGAGGGACGGGGAAAGAGGCAAAGCCGGGTGCTGTGAATGGAGGTTCTTCGAAAAAAGCAGTGCTCTGGCCCCAAAACTGGGGGCTCTGGACCAAAAATAGGGGGTTCCGCCTCCCCCTAGGGTTCTTGCCCCAAAAGTCACTATTCCAGCCCCAAAATTTTGGCTTCTGTCCCAAGAATCAGCACTCTTGACCCTCAGAATTGGAATCCTGGCCCCAACAATCAGAGTTCTCACCCTAAAAATGGGGGTTGTGTCCCCAAAACATCGATGTTCCAGCTCCAACCAGAGAGCTGTGGGCACTGAGGAAAGCAGGAATCAAAGACAGGGCTCTGGGAATGGGGGCTCTGGCCACAAAATGAGGATTCTGGCCCCCAAAAGCGGTGTTCTGGGCCCCCAAATGGGAGTTCTGAATGCAAACCGGGAGTTTTAGCAGTAAGACTCGGTGTTCTGTTCTCAAAAATCAGTGTTCTGGCTGTGAAAATCAGGGCTCTGTCCCAAACAATCAGTGTTCTAGCCCAAAATATTGGTGTTCTGACCCCCAAAGTCAGTGTTCTGGCCATAGAAATCTGTCCAGTCTTCTTTCCCTAGAAATCAGTTTTCTGTTCTTGCAGACTGCAAGACATCTTTGAGGACCCTGACACGAAGGTTTCCTTTGAAATTCACACCGAGGAGAAATGGAAACGTGAAGGCCTCGAGTTTCCAGTCGTAGGGACGAGACTCCTCCTGCTGCAGGGTTGGGTTGAAGGTTGTAGGGCTGACAACGAGCTAAGGGACACACAAGGAGCACTTGGTTTTGAGCTGCAGGCGGACGTTGCTGGAATTTCTGCTCAGCAGCAGGGACAGCGAACGCGAGCCTGGGGGCTTGCAGGGGCCAGGTGGTTTTAGGCTGTCTCCGCACGCTGCTGAGCTGGTTCCACAGCAGCAGAGCTGCCAGCGTTGGGGTGGTGGGGCCGCAGGGGGCATTTTGTTTAGAGCCGCGTGTGGAGGCTGCAGGGCTGCAGGCTCCTCACCATCAGGGCCACCAGGGATGGGCTGGTTTGGAAGTGATGGTAGGGCTGCTAGTTCTCCAGGCAGGAGCGGTGCCTGTTGGGCTTTTTCCTGCAGCAGCACGGCCTCCGGCGGGCTGGGAGAGGCTTCTGGGACCATGTCAATGACAACTGTGTCTGGAGGCTGCAGGACTGGTTCAGCCACCAGCGGTGGCTGCAGGTGTTGGCTCCAGCTCTAAGGGCTGCCGAGCAGCTGGCTGGGTATTCAATGCATGAGGGGCAGCTGCTGGTTTCCATCAAGGCTCCCGGGCAGGCGGGGGACACAGGGAATTCCAAGGAGAGAAACAGCTGTGCAAAAGCACCTCTGGAATCAAAGAAACGTACGCTTAATAGTTTAATTTAACCATTAAGGCAGGTTCACTTTTATTCAGCGCTGGAGAAGACTTGGGATTTGTCCTCAGGCTGCTTCTGCCAAGCAGTGATTGCACAGAAAATTTATACACAGAATTGTTTTCAAACTCATACCTTTCCCCAAAATGACAAGTATTCCTTATTCCTGGAACCTCCTTGCAGATCCTGGGGGAATGAAATCAAACAGCTCAGAGTCGTTCCGGTGTGGCCATATCTGAGTGGTCAATCCCAACGACTCTGGGAGACAAGAAGGGTCCTTGTAGTTCTCTTAGTGGTTCTCTTGTTTCTAACACACGATAGTTGATGTTCCATCCCACAAATTACAAATCACCATTTCAGTTTGGGGTGTCACAGGGGTTTTTGGGGGGGAACAGGCTGTCAGAGGGGACCCAAACATCTTTGAGGGGATCCAGGGGTTTGTGGGGAGGGGCGTCCCAATACACCGGAGGGGGGGGGGGTGTCAGGGCTCCACGCCTGGTCTGTATCTGCTTGGGTGCTGGGGCTGCCTGGGGTGAGGGAGGGGGGGCTGAGGGGGGCAAAGTCCCTTTGTTGGGGGGTCACAGGGCTGCATTGGTGTGGGGGTCCTGGAGTCCTGCGTGCTCTCTGAGAGCCACTTTAATGACCCACAATCCCCCACCCGGCGCAAAGAGCAGTGGGGGTGCTGTGTGGGCCAAAGGCTCTGTGCCCTCATCCAAGATGGCGGAAGGGACCTCACACCCGGCCCCGCATGGTGCACGCTGGGAATGGAGGATTTCCTGGCGCCTGGAGAGAAGGTGAGGGAAGCGTGGGGGGAGTGAGGAGCGCTTCAAGTGAGGGGAGAACCCCAAAACCTGTCCCCTCGTAGAAGTGAAGGGGCCTATGGGGAGGGTCTCCCAGAACTCCAGTGTCCTCCCAAGGCACCCAGTGCCCTACCAGTGTCCTCTGAGTGCTCCCAGTGCACTCCCAGTGTCCCACAAGTGCTCCCGTTTTCCCCCTCTGTGCCCTCCCAGTGCTCCCAGTGACCTCCCAATGTTTCCAGTGATGTCCCAGTTACCTCCCAGTGTTCTCCCAGTGCTCCCAGTGTTCTCCCAGTGCTCCAAGTGCCCCTGGGCCCTGCTGTTCCTCTTCTCCTCCTTCAAAAGACACCCAACTCCCCACCAAGGGAGAACCTGGGCTAGTGCCGTGTGGGGTCACCTCTGGTGATTTGGGTTGGACCTCGTGGTCCTTGGAGAATCCCGGAAGCCCTCAAGGTACTCAGAGGTGAAAGGAGATGGAGAGGACCTGGCATCTACTCCCCACCCTGGCCACCAGGTTAAAGACCTACAAGTCCAAGAGAAGAAGAATGAAGGAGGACAAGGGTTCTGAGGAGCACCTGAGGGACCTCGCATTGGTCAGCCTGGAGGAGGTCGAAGGGAGACCTCATCGCTCTCAGTAACTGCCTCAAAGGAGGTTGTGGGGAGGTGTCAGTCTCTTCTCCCAAGTGGTGGGTGGTGGGACAAGAGGGAATGTCCTCAAGCTGCACCAGGGGATGTTCAGATTGGACATCAGGAACAACTTCTTCACCAATAGGGTTCTCAAGCACTGGAGGTGCCCAGGGTGGTGGTGGAGTCCCTGTCCTTGGAGGGATTTAGAAGCTGGGCAGATGAGGTGCTTGGGGACATGACTTAGTGGTGGACAGGAATGGTTGGAGTTGGCGACCTCAAGAGTCTTTCTGACCTCATGATGGAGGTGGGGAGACCCTGGAACAGGGAAGTGTTTGCTGCCCCATCCCTGGAGGGGTTCAAGGCCAGTTTGGATGGGGCTTGGAGCCCCTGATCCGGTGGGAGGTGCCCCTGCCCATGGCAGGGGTTGGAACTGGATGGGCTTTGAGGTCCTTTCCAGCCCAACCCATTCCATGATTCTGTGAGTTTGAGCATCACCGTAGAAGCCCAAACTCTCCATGAAACCAAGTTCTCCTCAAGTCAAGAAGAGCAACAAGCAACTTGTGGTGATCACATTGTGGTCTCCACATTAGATTTTGCGCCCACGTCTACTTTCTTTGCTTGCTCTATAGTTGCATTCAATGAGATCGCAAGATGCTCTTTTATGACGTCGAATTAGTTTATCTGCCTTGCTAGATGTCAAGGAATTTTAAGTTCTAACAAAACATTTGGCTTCCACTTGAGATCTCCGAGGGCTGGGGCAAGATAGAAGACGTTACGCTTCATTAACCTGCTCAAATGTTACTGAATTTTATGAGTGTAAATGCTGATACAGTGCAAGATATTAATTCTTTACATAAAGCAAAACCAAAGTCTAAAGTCTTTGTGGCACTGTTAGTATTGACCAAGAATGAGTAGATAACTTCTGGTCATTTTGACTCAATTTCCCTTTCTCACTTGGATCCTTTGAGCCTGAAGGTTGTTTCTGGAGAGGCAGAAGAGCCCTTAGTTGTACAAACACATGAAGTTTGGTTAGGGAATGGTTACTTAATTGCGATCCCAGAGCGAGCCTCCTGGGAATCCCTGCAAACGGGAGTCCTTGATAGCATCTCATTATCCAGCATCTTGTCTTTATCCATTTTTTCTTTGCCACGGCTTTTCTTTGCCTTGGGCTGTGCTGGGTTCTATGATTCTGTGACTGCAGCTGGAGTGCTTCACTCCAAAGCAGGCTTGTAGCTCCATTTCATTGATCCACACTCCACTCCACTTCCCACAACTGCATTTCACTGAATCCCTTCTCCCTTCCCTGGGACAGGGTCAGACATGACAGGAGCCTTGCATGGAGAAACACCTGTTTTGATTTATTCATGTGAAATAAAACAAATCCTTTTGCTGTGAGTCCTCCAAGAGCAAAGGATGAGGTTGAAGGAGGTAGAAAGCCTCAGCTCTGGTCGAGGAGCCTGAGTAGGGTGGGCACCGGCCCTGAGCATTCATCTCGGACCCCAGGTTCCTGCACGTCCACCTCAAAGGGAGGTGATCCAGATGGTACAAGTCTCAGGCTTGCAGTTGCTGGGTTGGTTCTGTAGCACTGGGGCCACTTGAGGGCTGGCAGGGGCGGTAGCGACCGTTTCAGCCCGAGCTGTGCCTGGAGACTGCAGCGTTGATTCCTCTGCAGCAGGGACACCCGGGTTCCAGCTGTCTGGGTGTGAAGGGCAGCTGCCACTTTCCAGCTGGGCTCCTGGATCTGCAGAGAGGGCTCTGTGGAGAGAAAAGGTGTGGCTGAGGCCTCAGTAGGAGATGGAGGATGGGGAATCTCCTCCACGGCACGGAGCTGGCTCAGCTCCACACCCCAGGCTCAGAGCTGCCAGCACAGCGTGACCGAGGGGGACACCGGCACCTGCGGGCACCTCCGAGCAGGGGGATTCCTGCAGGCAGGTTCCCTGTCAGGAGCAGGTGCTGGTGCGCGTCTCGCTCTCCAGGGCATCCTCAGCCCCTGCTCTTTCCCATCCCGACCTGGCTTTGCCCACGCCTGTCACTCCTGGCCAGGCAGGATCTGCTAGAGCCAACCTCGGCTCTGGTCAGAGGGAAGAAGGCCCAGGAGTTCAGATGCCAATTAAAGCACCTGACAGCAGCTGAAATCTCAGCAGAGCATTTTGGCCAAGACCTCATCCAGCGCTGCCCAGCAGCCGGAGTAAAAACACTTTGTGGCTACGAGCAGCCCTTGCAGGAAGCAATGGGGGCAATCAGTGACTCACTTTTCTCTCTTCCTCCACATCCAGATCACGACACTGCACACCAGCATCACAATCACGAGGGAATGCAGTGCTCCTACTGCACCCATCGTCAAGTACAGTTGCACATCTGGGGGCCCTTTGACACTCATGGTGCTCTGGGACTTCAGAACACTTGGGGTTGTCTCGCTGAGCACACCTGGAGGAGCAATTGGGAATGTCAGTCCATGCTGTGACCCTCTGGAGAGCTCACCCAACAAAACTCAGGTGGCCAGGAGAGCACATGGGGAGCACTGATCCTGCTCCACTTTTCCTTTCAGCTACATGGACAAATCCCATCCCTGCAGCAGGAAGGGCCACCCCAACACTCCCTCCTCCCTGATGGGTGACACCAGGTCACCACAGGAAATCAACTACCCGTGTGCCAGTGGCTGGCACCGCCTCTGCTCCTTTGGCAGGAATGGGCACTGAGCCCTTAATCCCCTCTGAGAACACGTCCTACTGCTCAGCTTCTCTGTCCATCTCTGGAGAGAGCAAGAGGGACAGTCGGATGAGATGGAACCGTTCCCCTTACGGAGGTGACATCTTTAAGAGGAGATTCTCAATGACACTGGCCAGGTCTAGGAAGAAGGGCTGGGCTTTTGGGGCTGCACCCACCACTGCTCCAAGCAGCAGCCGTGCCTGCTTGGAGGACAAGGCTCCTCCGCAAGGCCCTCAGTGACTTCCCTGTGTGCACTGGCACCATCACTCCCATCCCATCCCATCCCATCCCAGCTGTGGATCTGCCCACGGGAGATGGAGCAGAACCAAAAAGCACAACCAAAGGCTGGGTTGGAATGTTCCCCACCTTCCAGCAAAAGAGCTTCCAGCATTGCCTGGGACTTGACTGAGCCCAGTGGGCCAGCAGAGCTGTGCGCCAGCTGAACACAAGCTCGGCCATGCCAGGGTGTTCAGTCTGCACCCCAAGGTCTGCACAAACCAGCTTGGAGCCGCCCTGGGAACACTGGGGCAGCAGCTGCCCCGGCACTGAGCTGGAACCACAACTGGAAGCAGAGGCTGACCCATCACTCGCCAGCGCCCGCGAGGTGTGAGACCCAGCACAGCTGCTACCAGGCCCTGACCGAGCCTTTCCTGCTGGGCAGGACTCCCGGGAGCTCCCACCAGCTCCAAACTGAAGCCCAACCAGTGCTGGCTTTGCAGCCGCATGGGAGCTGCTCAGGCTGTGAGGGTCCCGCAGAGACAGCTTTGCAAGGCAAAGTGCCCCAGGGCCATCACTGAGCTGTTCCCTCTCTGCTCTTCCCCACATGGGCGCATCGACCATGGAAGGAGCGACTTGCATTGCACACGGAAAGAAGATGAAAAGGGGAAGGCTCATTCCTCCCACTGACTGACCTGAGGGGTTGCTCTCAGTCTCGAGGGTAGGATCAGGCCAAGGAGTCAGGAAGCTTATGTCTGTGAGAGGATCTGAAAGAAAATTGCAGAGGAATTAGCTCTCATCACAGTGTCCATGTTTTCCTTCAGGGCAAGGAACCTTAAGAATACACCTCCAGGCTGCGCCACGGGCTCCAAACCAACTTCCAGCTGAGCAGCTGGAAAACCATTGCCAGCACCCTCACCTAGAAGAGAGCACAGAGGAGAGTAACATGGTGTGAGCTCCAGGGAGTCCTGCCGAGCAGGAAGGGCTCGGGGAGAGCCTGGCAGCAGCGGTGCTGGGTCTCACACTTTGCAGGCACTGGCAGCCACAGCAAAGGTGCCGCCTCTGCTGCCGGTGATGGTTCCAGCCAAGAGCTGTGGCAGCTGCTGCCCCAGTGTTACCAGAGCAGCTCTGAGCTGGTCTCTGCAGATGTTGGGGCGCAGATTGGGCCACCTGGCATGTGCTTTTCTCAATGTCTGCGCATCGGCCATGCAAGAAGCACCTCGCATTGGACACAGAAAGAACCAGCTCCCACCTCACTGATGGGTGACACCGAGTGACCGCGGGGCAGCAATCACCTCGTTTACTGGCCGCTGGCTTTGCCTCTGCTGCTTCGGCAGGAATTGGCACTGAGCCCCTACTCCCTTTTCGAAACACAACCTTCTGAACAGCCTCTGCATCCATCTCTAGAGAAAGAAAGCAGGAGTTGGATCAGATGGAACGTTCCCCTCAGGGAGGTGCCATCTTCAGCAGGCCATGTATCTCAGGACAGACACCAGGCTCCACATCTCCTGTTTGCAGGACTTGTCTTCAACTTATGATCCCCTGTAAGACTGCTCAGGGCCTGGATTCTCTTGGAAAGAATAATCTGATCAGTATGGTGGGCTTCCCCGGGCTGGGACAGCACTGCCAAGAGTCCCAGAAAGGCAAAGCCTCAGCACAGCTCCAGCACAAGGTGACAGTAAACACCTTCCTTCAAAGGGGACAGGGAGACACTGCAGCCACTTCTGCTGCGAAAGAGCCCTTCGTAGAAGCACGTCCCATCCTGCCACCTCCATCCCACACAGAGGTCACAAACACACACAGTGGACTGAACCCCATCTCTGTCACCATGTCCTGGGCACTTTCACCATCAAGAACCCACAGATACCCAAACCGGAGGGAAACCAGTTCTGTAAAACACATCCAGAAACAGAGAGGAAAGCCACCTGAGACTGAATCCACAGCCCTTCATGGTCACTGCCCTCAAGGCAGCTGTGCGGCCTCAAGCTGGGTGTCCAGCTTCCATCTGTCCCTGACCCTGAGGTGTCACCCAGAGTTCTCAGCCACCAAGGAGAAGAGGGGCTGGGCCAGTCAGTGAAGCTGGGGCTGCTCCCATCCTGGCCAGCTCTGGCCAACTCTGCCAGACTCAGTAACCTCAAGCTGCCTGCATGTCCTCTTGGCCATCCAGGGCTGCTCTCCCCTCCGGTGACTAACAGCAAGGGCTGAGCACCCACAGCTCCTGCCGGCTGGATGCCAGCGTCTGCCCAGGGCAGTCTGGCCAGGATCGGCTCAGCTAGGGCTCAGCTGGGGCCACAACTACAGAAAGAGACTCTGGACCAGCGCTGTGGCTCAGCAGCTGCTGCAAGGCCTGACAGCTCGTGTCGCTGCAGCGAGGCTCCGGTCCATCCCTTCCTGCTGGTGGAGGCTCTTGCTTGTCCATCCAGGTTTCTAAACCCTCTGCCTCCCAAGCCCTCTGCTTACAAGGGCTGCATACCCACCGTGTCCTGCTTTCTTCAGCTTTGCCAGGAGTTCCTCCAGCATTTCTAATGCCTGATGCAAAGATTTCCCTGCTTTGGCTTTGTCCTTTGCTCTCTGAAGACCTGAACAGAAAGGATCCATTTAAATTCCTCACTAATAAAATCTCAACAATCATAGACTCATAGAACCATGGAAGAGTTTGGGTTGGAACAGACCATAAGGATCATCTAGTTCCAACCCCGCTGCCATGGGCAGGGAAACCTTCCCCTAGATCAAGATGCCCAAGGCCCCATCCCACCTGGCCTTGAACACCTCCAGGGATGCAGCCCCGGCAAAGTCGTGAGTCCTCAAACACCAAGGAGAACAATGAGGCAGGACTAGGCTGTGAAGCTAGGGCTGCTCCGATCGTGGCCAGAGCACTCCTGCAGCCCTGGCAAAGCCTGACATTGTCAGCCACCCTGAGCAGCCTGCGCGTCCTCCCTGCCACCCAGGGCTGCTCTCCCCTCCGCTGACCTGCAGCAAGGGCTGAGCACCCACAGCTCCTGCCGGTCAGCTGCCAACGTCTGCCAGCACGGCTCTGGCCAGAAACGGCACCGCTGGGGATGCAGCTGTGCTGGGGGCTCAGCTGGGACAACAACGGGTGGCAGGAGAGACTCTGCACCATCCCTGTGGTCAGCAGCTCCTACGAGGCCTCTTTCCAAACAGTCTCAGCCGTCATCTGAGACAACACACACATCATATTAAAGCAGTGGTGGAAAATGATTGCGGTGTCATTTCATCATAAGTCGATCCCATAGGCATTTATAGAAACTTGTAGGACTTTTGCAATGGACCTAAGAGAGCCCGTCCTGTGTTCCTCTCCTGCTCCTTCTCCTTGGCTTTGGCTGAACTGCAGAGGCAGTCGGGCACCTGGGCTGTTCCTCAGCAGCCTGGTCCATCAGCTTGGTTGTGCCAGGGGAATGGAAAGGACTTTTCTCTTTGAGGGTCCTTAGGAGACTGTTCCTTTTCGGGGAGACTGACGGTTCTGAATGCACGTGCCCTTGCTGAGGATGGTTAGGGCTCTTCTCCTTGGAGGACTCAGCGATCCCTGACTGGGAGGGGGCTCTTGTGAGTTTCTTCTGTAGATTGGGAATCTGTAAAGCGAGAGAAAAGTAATTTCCTCGGGTCATGTCAAACACCAAGGTAGACAAAGTAGGACCCAGAATTGTATTTAAACATTTAGGTTATTAAGTGTAATGTTACAATTCTGAGTCAAGAATATAAGCTTACGTCTAGGCCAATATTAGCATTCTATAAAGTCTGAAAAGACTATGAGACCTGTACGGAATTCGGTGCTGGAGTCCTTAGATGTTTCCTCGAAGCTGCTGCGAGTGAAGTTTCTGCAAATGCTCTGGCGCAGTGTCTGTGAGTTGTGGACGATGTCGGTGGGGGGTGTCAGGCCAGCTGAGAGGGAGCTCCTCCGATTTGTGCTTGTTCCTCTCATTATTTATAGTCCGTTCCGGGGCGATAACCTCTGGGGAGCCGATCAGCCCAATCTTCTTTACCTTTTGTCACCGGTTCCGATGATGGGGGGACAATGGTTTGTAGTGCAACCTCCACCCATGTGCAGGAATCCAGAGAACTCTCAGCAGCTTTGGTTCTGACCCCCAAAATTGGTGTTTGAGCCACAAGAATAAGGTTTTCTGGCCCCAAAATTGCAGTTCTGTTCCCAGCCAGGGTGCTTTGGGCACTGAAGAAAGAAGAGATCAAAGCCACGGGTCTGGGAACGGGGGCACTGGCCCCAAAAGGGTCCTCTGGACCCTAAAATGGGAGTTCTGGCTCTGAAAGTTTCAGTTCTAGACACAGACGTGTGTGCTCTTGCCTGAAATTTGGTGGTGTGGCTCAAAGTTTTGTATTTTGGCCCCAAAATTCCAGCCCTAAGAAATCAATGTTTTAGCCCCAAGAATTAGTGTTCAAGCCACAAAACTATCAGAATTCTGTCCCCAGAAAGGGCAGTTCTGGCTCCAACCAGGGGGCTGTGGGCACTGAGGCAGGCAGAGATACAAGCCAAGGGTCTGCAGCTGGGGGCTCTGGCCCCAAAATGGAAGTACTGCCCTCAAAAGTCAAGTTCTGACGCCAAATATCAGTGTTCTTGTCCTGAATTTGATGTTTTGACCTCTAAAATGTGTTCTGGTGCAAGAAACCAGTGTTTTGGCCCCAAAAATGAGTGTTTTCTCCCCAAAATCAAACTTCTTGCCTCCAAAATAAACATATATTTTCCCTCAAAATCAGTGTTCTCGACACAGATATGGGAGTTCTGGCATCAAAAATCAGTTCTAGCCCAAAAATCGATGTTCTGGCCTGCAAAATTAGTGTTCTGGCCCTAAAAATGGGAGTTCTGGCACCAAAAAGGAGTGTTCTTACTCCAAAAATCAGTGTTCTGTCCCCATCCAGGGGTCTGTGGGCACTGACATAAGCAGGGATGAAAGCCAGAGGCCTGGGGATGGGGGCTCTGTCCTTGAGAGGGGCTCTGATTGACTCTGAGGGGAGAGCTGGGTTCTGATTGGCTCAGAGGGGAGAGCTGGGCTCTGATTGGCTCTGAGGGGAGATCTGGGCTCTGATTGACTCTGAGGGGAGAGCTGGGCTCTGATTGGCTCAGAGGAGAGAGCTAGGATCTGATTGGCTCTAAGGGGACAGCTAGGTTCTGATTGGCTCAGAGGGGAGAGCTGGGCTCTGATTGGCTCCAAGGGGTGAGCTGGGCTGTGATTGTCTCCGAGGGGAGAGCTGGGCTCTGATTGGCTCTGAGGGGAGAGCTGGGCTCTGATTGGCTGCAGCCTCACGTCACTCACACTCAGGCCCCACCATGTGCCAGTAACTGTCCAATCCCAGCCCTCTCACGCTGTTGCCAGGCAACGGCTCCGTCCCCAGGCTGAGGCTTGGTGGGAGCTGTGGGCCCTGATGGACGAGGGAAGAGGCAAAGCCGGGCGCTGCTAATGGGGGTTCTTCGAAAAAAGCAGCGCTCTGGCCCCAAAACTGGGGGCTCTGGCCCAAAAATAGGGGGTTCTGCCCCCCCCCAAACGGTTATCGACCTAAAAGTCACTATTCCAGCCCCAAAATTTTGGCTTCTGTCCCAAGAATCAGCACTCTTGACCCTCAGAATTGGAATCCTGGCCCCAACAATCAGAGTTCTCGCCCTAAAAATGGGGGTTGTGTCCCCAAAACATCGATGTTCCAGCTCCAACCAGAGAGCTGTGGGCACTGAGGAAAGCAGGAATCAAAGACAGGGCTCTGGGAATGGGGGCTCTGGCCACAAAATGAGGATTCTGGCCCCCAAAAGCGGTGTTCTGGGCCCCCAAATGAGAGTTCTGAATGCCAACTGAGAGTTCTAGCAGTAATACTCAGTGTTCTGTTCTCAAAAATCAGTGTTCTGGCTGTGAATATCAGTGCTCTGTCCCCAACAATCAGTGTTCTAGCCCAAAATATTGGTGTTCTGACCCCCAAAGTCAGTGTTCTGGCCATAGAAATCTGTCCAGTCTTCTTTCCCTAGAAATCAGTTTTCTGTTCTTGCAGACTGCAAGACATCTTTGAGGACCCTGACACGAAGGTTTCCTTTGAAATTCACACCGAGGAGAAATGGAAACGTGAAGGCCTCAAGTTTCCAGTCGTAGGGACGAGATTCCTCCTGCTGCAGGGTTGGGTTGAAGGTTGTAGGGCTGACAACGAGCTAAGGGACACACAAGGAGCACTTGGTTTTGAGCTGCAGGCGGACGTTGCTGGAATTTCTGCTCAGCAGCAGGGACAGCGAACGCGAGCCTGGGGGCTTGCAGGGACCAGGTGGTTTTAGGCTGTCTCCGCATGCTGCCGAGCTGGTTCCACAGCAGCAGAGCTGCCAGCGTTGGGGTGGTGGGGCCGCAGGGGGCATTTTGTTTAGAGCCGCGTGTGGAGGCTGCAGGGCTGCAGGCTCCTCACCATCAGGGCCACCAGGGATGGGCTGGTTTGGAAGTGATGGTAGGGCTGCTAGTTCTCCAGGCAGGAGCGGTGCCTGTTGGGCTTTTTCCTGCAGCAGCACGGCCTCCGGCGGGCTGGGAGAGGCTTCTGGGACCATGTCAATGACAACTGTGTCTGGAGGCTGCAGGACTGGTTCAGCCACCAGAGGTGGCTGCCGGTGTTGGCTCCAGCTCTAAGGGCTGCCGGGCGGCTGGCTGGGTTGTCAATGCATGAGGGGCAGCTGCTGGTTTCCATCAAGGCTCCCGGGCAGGCGGGGGACACAGGGAATTCCAAGGAGAGAAACAGCTGTGCAAAAGCACCTCTGGAATCAAAGAAACATACGTTTAATAGTTTAATTTAACCATTAAGGCAGGTTCACTTTTATTCAGCGCTGGAGAAGACTCGGGATTTGTCCTCAGGGTGCTTCTGCCGAGCAGTGATTGCACAGAACATTTATACACAGAATTGTTTTCAAACTCATGCCTTTCCCCAAAATGACAAGTATTCCTTATTCCTGGAACCTCCTTGCAGATCCAGGGGGAATGAAATCAAACAGCTCAGAGTTGTTCCAGTGTGGCCATATCTGAGTGGTCAATCCCAACGACTCTGGGAGACAAGAAGGGTCCTTATAGTTCTCTTAGTGGTTCTCTTGTTTCTAACACACGAGAGTTGATGTTCCATACCACAATTTACCAATCACCATTTCAGTTTGGGGTGTCACAGGGGATTTTGTGGGGGGCACAGGGGGTAAGAGGGGACCCAAATATTATTGGGGGGACCGAATCATTTTTGGGGAGGGGGGTCCCAAGAGTCCATGGGGGGGGTGTCAGGGCTCCACGCCTGGTCTGTATCTGTTTGGGTGCTGGGGCTGCCTGGGGTGAGGGCGGGGGGGCTGAGGGGGGCGAAGTCCCTTTGTTGGGGGGGTCACAGTGCTGCATTGGGGTGGGGGTCCTGCAGTCCTGCGTGCTCTCTGAGAGCCCCTTTAATGACCCACAACCCCCCATCCGGCACAAAGGGCAGTGGGGGGGCTGTGTGGGCCAAAGGCTCTGTGCCCTCATCCAAGATGGCGGAAGAGACCTCATACCCGGCCCCGTGCGGTGCATGCTGGGAACGGAGGATTTCCTGGCGCCTGGAGCGAAGTTTAGGGAAGCGTGGGGGGAGTGAGGAGCGCTTCAAGTGAGGGGGGAAACCCATAACCTGCCCCTCCGTGGAAGAGGGAGGGGCTCGGTCCATATGGGGAGGGTCTCCCAGAACTCCAGTGTCCTCCCAAAGCACCCAGGGCCCTACCAGTGTCCTCTGAGTGCTCCCAGTGCACTCCCAGTGTCCAACAAGTGCTCCCATTTCCCCCTCTACGCCCTCCCAGTGCTCCCAGTGACCTCCCAATGTTTCCAGTGATGCCCCAGTTACCTCCCAGTGTTCTCCCAGTGCTCCCAGTGCCCCTGGACACTGCTGTTCCTCTTCTCCTCCTTCAAAAGCCACCCAAGTCCCCACCAAGGGAGAACCTGGGCTGGTGCCTTGTAGGGTCACCTCTGGTGGATTGGGTTGGACCTCATGTTCCTTGGAGACTCCCTGGAAGCCCTCGAGGTGCTCAGAGATGAACGGAGATGGAGAGGACCTGGCATCTCCTCCCCACCCTGGCCACCAGTATAAAGACCGACATGTCCAAGAGAAGAAGAATAAGGTGTTATAGCCCCAAAATTGCAGTTCTGTTACCAGCCAGGGTGCTTTGGGCACTGAAGAAAGCTGAGATCAAAGCCACGGGTCTGGGAACGGGGCCTTTGGCTGAAGAAGGGTCCTCTGGACCCTAAAATGGGTCTATAACCACCAGGGTAAAGACCTACAAGTCCAAGAGAAGAAGAATGAAGGGGACAAGGGTTGTGAGGAGCACCTGAGGGACCTCGCGTTGGTCAGCCTGGAGAAGAGGAGGTCGAATTGAGACCCCATCATTCTCAGCAACTGCCTCAAAGGAGGTTGTGGGGAGGTGTCAGTCTCTTCTCCCAAGTGGTGGGTGGTGGGACAAGAGGGAATGTCCTCAAGCTGCACCAGGGGATGTTCAGATTGGGCATCAGGAACAACTTCTTCACCAATAGGGTTCTCAAGCACTGGAGGTGCCCAGGGTGGTGGTGGAGTCCCTGTCCTTGGAGGGATTTAGAAGCTGGGCAGATGAGGTGCTTGGGGACATGACTTAGTGGTGGACAGGAATGGTTGGAGTTGGTGACCTCAAGGGTCTTTCTGACCTCATGATGGAGGTGGGGAGACCCTGGAACAGGGAAGTGTTTGCTGCCCCATCCCTGGACGAGTTTAAGGCCAGTTTGGATGGGGCTTGGAGCTCCTGATCTGGTGGGAGGTGCCCCTGCCCATGGCGGGGGGTGGAACTGGATGGGCTTTGAGGTCCCTTCCAGCCCAACCCATTCCATGATTCTGTGAGTTTGAGCATCACCATAGAATCCCAAACTCTCCATGAAACCAAGTTCTCCTCCAGTCAAGGAGAGCAGCAAACAATTTGTGGTGACCAACAGTGTAACCAGGGACAGCTTGGCCATGTTGAACCTCACCCGATTTTCCTCAGCCTTTGGATCCAGCCTCTCCAGGTCCACACTCAACTTCACTTCCCACAACTCTGTCTCATCGAATCTCGCTCCAATTCACTTCCACAACTCCATTTGATTGACCCCAATCTGTTTGCTTTGCGTCCTCCAAGAGCAAAGGATGAGGCTGAAGGAGGAAAAAAATGTCCCTGGGGCTTCTGAATTCCTCATGGTGAAGCTGCAGGGAGTGGCGAGAGGACACATGGTGGTTCCCCATCTTCAACCGACTCCTCAACACCTCCAGCAATTTGCTGGCCAAGAGGAGGTTGTCCTTGGGTCAGCGTCCTTATCTCCCATCGCTATCGTGGCTCCTGTGCCCACCAGGAAGGTTGTGGAGCAGCACCCACCGATTGCAGCCTCAGCTCAGGACCAGGACCCTAAGCAGGTGGGACACCAACCCTGAGGATCCATCTCAGCCTGCAGGTTCCTGCATGTTGGCAGCTGGGCTCACGATGATGGATTCGAGCATTTCCTGGGCTCACAACCTGAACATCAGCTGGCTACACTACGTAGCCTCAAATTCTTCTTCTCCATTCCAAGCTTAGGAAAAATTGAGAAGGGATCTCAACATTTTTTGGTCATGACGGTGCTTCTTTTGACTCAGTAAACCAAACTTCATGTCTATTTAAACGGCTTTAAATATAGTTTTGAAGCAGTATAAATCAGAGTGAATGTTACTGAATTTTATGAGTGTAAATGCCGATACAGTGCCAGCTATTAATTCTTTACATAAAGCAAAAACAAAGTCTAAAGTCTTTGTGGCACTGTTAGTATTGACCAAGAATGAATATATAACTTCTGGTCATTTTGACTCAATTTCCCTTGCTCACTTGGAGCCTTTGAGCCTGAAGGTTGTTTCTGGAGAGGCAGAAGAGCCCTTAGTTGTACAAACACATGAAGTTTGGTTAGGGAATGGTTACTTAATTGTGATCCCAGAGTGAGCCTCCTGGGAATCCCTGCAAACGGGAGTACCTGTTAGCATCTCATTATCCAGCATCTTGTCTTTATCCATTTTTTCTTTGCCACAGCTTTTCTTTGCCTTGGGCTGTGCTGGGTTCTATGATTCTGTGACTGCAGCTGGAGTGCTTCACCCCAAAGCAGGCTTGTAGCTCCCTTTCACTGAACCACGTTCCACTTCAATTCCCACAACTGCATTTCTCTGAACCCCTTCTCCCTTCCCTGGGACAGGGTCAGACATGACAGGAGCCTTGCATGGAGAAACCCCTGCTGTGATTTATTCAAGTGAAATAAAACAAGTCCTTTCAGTGTGGGTCCTCAACAATTGCTGGGGGCAGGGCGAGGGCTCTGGCTCTCCGGGGTGCCGGGGGTTCCAGCTGTCCAGGATGTTTTCCACTCCAGCGCTGCTGCCTGGACACTCACTCCCAGACTTTGGGACATGTTGTCCCACTCAACAAAACTCAAGTGGCCAGGAGAGCACAGGGGGAGCACAGATACTTGTCCTGTTTTCCTTTCAATTACATGGACAAAACCCGTCCCTGCAGCAGGGAGGACCTCCCCAACGCTCCCTCCTCCCTGACAGGTGACACTGGGTCACCACAACACAGTGATTAACGGGCCTGCCAGTGGCTGGCATCGCCTCTGCTCCTTTGACAGAGATGGGCACTGAGCCCTTAATCCCTTCCAAGAACACGTCCTTCTGCTCAGCTTCTCTGTCTGTCTCTGGAGAGAGAAAGCGGGACAGTTGGATCGGATGGAACTGTTCCCCTTAGGGAGGTGACATCTGTAAGAGGAGATCCTCAAAGTCGCTGGCCAGGTCTAGGAAGAAGGGTTGGGCTTTTGGGGCTGCACCCACCACTGCTCCAAGCAGCAGCCGTGCCTGCTCTGCTGGGAGACCAGGTGACAGCAGGCGACCTGCAGGGCGTGTGTTTGTGGTGTTTGCACGGCGATGCCAGAGCTCTTCCTTCCCAGGGGAGGGGAAGCGGCTTCAACCAGGCCAGCGGGGAGACTGCCGAGGGGATTGAGACACGAACTCCAATCTGATGGATTGAAGACCTTTCATTGTGTTAACTGTGTCTTTATATACCATTCTAGATTAAATATAAGATGCAAAACGTTATATGATTGGTCAAATCTCTGGTTGAGTGTTAGTAACCGATAACACAGAATCCTTTCTTATTTTCAGTTGGTTAATAGTTACATCAGGTTACGCTATTACTAATTTATCCAAAAAGCACTTACAATATTCATCACAAGATAGTCTGTTTTGGGCTAGACTTGTTTTTCGCTCAGCCAGTGCTTCTTGTGCAGACCTCTCTTGTAGCATTAAACCACAGACTTGCTCAATCCTTCCCCTGCTTGCAGCTCGTGGCTAGAGGAGCTCCACATAACTTCCTCCTTCAAGGCCATTATCGATCAAGAAGGTCTCGTGCCGTGGAGGAGATTCCCCATCCTGACTCTGCAGCTGAGGCCTCAGCCACCTTTTCTCTCCCCAGAGCCCTCTCTGCAGATCCAGGAGCCCAGCTGGAAAGCGGCAGCCGCCCCTCACACCCAGACAGCTGGAGACCCGGCACCCTGGAGAGCCAGATCCAGCTCCCTCAGCCACTGCTCGTGCCTGGAAGACCAGAGCCCTCGCCCTGCCCCTAGCATCCCCCAACCAGCCCATCCCGGGTGTCCCTGCTGCAGAGGTACCAACCCTGCATCTCCAGGCACAGCTCGGGCTGAAACAGTCGCTGCCACCCCCGCCAGCCCTCAAGCGGCCCCAGCGCTACAGAACCAACCTGGCAACCACAGGACTGAGACTTGTGCCATCTGGATCACCTCCCTGTGAGGTGGACATGCAGGAACGTGGGGTCCGAGATGGATTCTCGGGGCCAGTGCCGCACATGCTCAGGCTTCTGGTCCTGAGCTGAGGCTTGAGTGAGAAGGGGTCTATAAGGATCATCAAGTCTCACTCCTTTCTCCTCATTAGACTACCTGAAACCAAACCAAGAGCACAATCCAGATGCTCCTTGAACTCTGAAAAGCTTGGTGCCCTGACCACTTCCCTGGGGAGCCTTTTCCAGAGTGACCAGCCACCCTCTCAGTCAAGAACCATTTCCTAACGTCCAATCTGAACTTCCCCTGATGCCGTCTCAGCCCATTTCCATTTCCTATTGCTGGTCACCAGAGAGACATTCTCACCCATCGACTGTGCGGAGCAGCCGGTGCTGGAGCTGGGGATGGGAGAGACCAGTGCCCTGGGCACCTTCCCAGTCTGTCCCAGCCACCAAGGGCACCCACCGGCCTCCTCTCCCCAGCTCCTGTGGGGCTGGGCTCTGCCCCTCACACCCTCTGCAGCCTGTCACACCCCCACTGCCTGGGGCAGCAACACCCGGTGAGGCACTGAATGAGGATTCGGGCCATCAAAGTTGTGGATAGTTCTAAATATGAGGTTTTGCTGCAGAATTTGTCTGGAGTACGTCTTGGGTGTTGCCGCATGTGGATAATAAGGCAGAACCCTGAAATGTAAAATTGGAACAAGCTGCTGCCTGGCTGTAAGCCGCTAAACGTCACATTTATTCAGATCCAAAATAAGATTAATAACTAGGCTGCTGAGCCACTACTCACTTGTGTAGGTCTTGACAGTTGAAAAATATGCTGCAGGTATTTAAAATGAATCCCAGCAATGAGAGGAATTTGATATCCCTTGTGTGATCAGTGGCAAGCAGTACAGGAGTCTTTCATCTTGTATAGCATCTTTCAGACACAGAGTAGAAGGTGTTTTACTGGCTTGCTGTTCATAATAACAGCTAAGTATTGGAGACATTTAAGTGTGGGCAAGGAAGAGAAGCTGTATGTTGGCTGAGATAGGCCGGTAGGTGCAGGGGAGGCATTCAGGAGAGCTTTTCCAGAAGGCAGAGCAGCTCAACGAATATTACTCTGTAATATAAAATACCTGAACGTATCAGGTCTGGTATCAGAGACTCTGGGTACGAGACCCTGGAAGCTCTTCATCAGGCACTACCTGACAGGACACGGGGCAACGGTTTTAAGCTGAAAAGTGAGAGATTTAGACTAGATCTTAGGAAGAAATTTTTTCCGGTGAGGGTGGTGAGGCACTGGAAGAGGTTACACAGAGAAGCCATAGGTGCCCCATCCCTGGAATTGTTCAAGGCCAGGTTGGATAAGGCTTTGAGTGACTGAGTGTCAGTGGAAGGTGTCCCTGCCCATGGCAGATGGGGGTAGAACTGGGTGATCTTTAAGGTCTTTCATGGGAAAACCAGTGGATATGATCTGTCCAGACTTGTGCAAATCCTTGGACACAGTCCCTCACAACATCCTTCTCTCTAAATTGGAGAGATATGGATTTGATGGTTCAGTGGATAAGAAACTGTTTGGATGGTCATATTGAGGGAGTAGTGGTCAGTGGCTGGAAGTCCAGATGGAGATCCATGACAAGAGGTGTCCCTCAGGGGTCCGTACCCTGGAGAAGCTGGAGACGTGGGCCTGTGCGAACCTCATGAGGTTCAACAAGGCCAAGTGCAAGATCCTACCCCTGTGTCAGGGCAATCCCTGATTTCAGTCCACAATGGGGGATGATGTGATTGAAAGCAGCCCTGCAGAGAAGGGCTTGGCGGTGCTGGTTGATGAGAAGCTTGAAATGAGCCTCATCTGGAGCACTGCATCCAGTTCTGGAATCCTAAACATTAGAAGGAGTTGGAGCATTTGGAAGGGTCCAGAGGAGGCTACAAGGATGATCAGAGAGCTGGAGCACTTCCCATACGAGAACAGAGAGTTGGGCTTGTTCAGCCTGGAGAAGAGAAGGCTCTGTAGAGAACTTACAGCAAATTTCTAGTACCTGAAGGGGCTAAAAGAAAGCTGGGGAGGGACTGTTCCCAAAGACGAGTAGTGATAGGGCTAGGGGCAATGGGTCTAGACTGGAGAGGGGCAGATTTAGACCAGCCATAAGGAGGAATTTCTTCACAATTACGGTAGTGAGACACCAGAACAAGGTTTCCCAGGAAAGTTGTGTCTGCCCCATCCCTGGTGGTGTTCAAGGCCAGGATAGATGGGGCTTTGGGCAGCCTGATCCAGTGGGAGGTGTCCATGCCCATGGCAGGAGGTTGCAATCAGATGGTCTTTAAGTTTCCTTCCAACTCAAACCATTCTACGATCCTAGGAGTCTATGATTTCCACTCGTCACGGCATTGGGAGAAGTTGCAGAGGAAGTTGCACAGCGGTGCCATCAAAACCGTCCATGGGCACCCACCCTGCTCTCGCCCTGTGGATCCCGCACTGTCACTTGAGATGAGGCTGCGGTTGCCAGGCTGGACTGTGACATCACAGAGGCCGCTGGTCCATGCCTGGAGGGGCCGTGCTGTGCCACGGGCACTGCTCTGGCAGTGCTTGCAGCAGCAGCAGCAGCAGCAGCAGCATGGTGCAGGCACGGGGGGCTGGGGCCTCCACTAGCCTCAATATCCTCCTCCTCCTGGTGGTTCTCAAAGTGCGGGACGTCCAGGCTGCTCCGTTGAGAGTGCAGGGATCAGGTAGTTGGTCAGGCAAGGGCTGGCACCCTGCCCCAGGCTGCGTGGAGCTGTGTCCACCACACCTCAAGGTGGCAGCGGGGCTGGGGTCATGACGGGGCAGGGCTGTGAGAGCAGCAGGGCCAAGCTGGCGTGGGGGAATTGTAGAACCTCCACTGCAGGTCCCTGGGAAGAAGTGGATCACAGCATCTCATGGAAACAGGCTTGATTCCAGCTGTGCCCATAGGGGAAGACAATCTGGTTTCTCAGCCAGATCTTCTCCCGATTCCTCAGGGGGACCCTGCAGGTCGTCACTGGAGTGAGTGGCACTCACTGAGGGTTTCATGCTCTGTTCATAGGACACTCACCTTCCTATTTTCCTGCCCCGAGCTCTGATGTGTGGTAGAGCAGAGTGGAATGGGTCCTGTCAGTGCTGTGCTCTGGGCACTCTGCCTGGGACGCTCTTTGCCAGCCTCTCCCACCCTGTGCTGCTCCCCGTGTCGGCTGCAGAGCTGGTTGGGGCCAAGCTTGGAGCTGGTGTGAGCTCTAAGGAGTCCTTTCTTCTAACAGCTGTGAGCCTGGTTTATTTTGGATCAGCATGTTCCACACACCCAGTAACTGCATGGTGCTGCTGTGTGGAAGAGAGAGACGAGGGCATGAACTACATTCACCTGCACTTGGATTGGAAGAAGTAGATTGGAATATTTGATGGGAACTGCTCTCTTCTGTTTGTTTGCAGACGTGTCTCTAGGCGATGGATCTCCAGCTTCCCGGCTGAGTCCCAGGGCTGATGCGCATGGAGATCGTGTGGGTACGTCACAGCTTTATACTCCCTTTGGGAGCTGCCAGCTCAAAGCCCCCACGGGAGATCACAGACCGGCATGGCGTGTGCCGTCCCATGGCGTGATCCCCTCACGTCCTGTGGTTCAGCTGTGAGTGATCACAGGGTGTGACGGGAACTTCCCATAGGGGTTTGGGTGCAGATGTGGCTCCAGCTTCTCTTCTGGATCCTGTGCTGGAGCCCACCTGGCGCCCCGGGGTGGATGTTGCTCTGGGTGGACCGATGTCCCCATGAGGTTCAACAAGGCCAAGTGCAAGGTTCTACAGCTGGGTCGGTGCAATCTGTGGTTTCATTATAGGATGGGGGATGATGTCATTGAGAGCAGTCCTACAGAGAAGGACTTGGGGGTGCTGTTTGATGAGAAGCTCGAAATGAGCCAGCAGTGTGCACTCGCAGCCCAGAAGGCCAATCGTGTCCTAGGCTGCATCCAAATAAGTGTGGCCAGCAGGTTGAGGGAGGAGGGCATTCTGCCCCTCTGTTCCTGTCTTGGGAGATCCCACCTGGAGTCCTGGGTCCAATTATGGAATCTTATACATTAGAAGGAGATGGAGGTGTTGGAAGGGGTCCAGAGGAAGACTACAAATAGGATCTCAGGGCTGGAGCTTCTCCCGTACGAGGACAGGCTGAGAGAGTTGGGCTTGTCCAGCCTTGAGAAGACCCCAAGGACATATAATAGCCACCTTCCAAGGTTTGAAAGGAGCTACAAGAAAGCTGGGTATGGACTATTTCCAAAGTCTAGTAGTGATAGGACTAGGGGCAATGGGTATAAACTGGGGAGGGGCAGATTTAGACTAGCCATAACGAGGAATTTGTTCAAACTGAGCATGGTGAGGCACCAGAACAGGTTTCCCAGGGAATTTGTTGCTGCCCCATCCCTGGAGGTGTTCAAGGCCAGGTTGGGTGGAGCCTTGGGCAGCCTGACCTAGAGGAAAGTGTCCCTGCCCATGATTCCTCTTGTGCCCATAGGTGACGACCACCTGGCTTCTCAGCCAGATCTTCTCCTGGAGCCTCAGGGCGACCCCACAGGTCATCACGGGAGTGAATGGAACTGAGGGTTTCATGGTTTTTTCATAGGACATTCACCTTCCTATTTTCCTGGTCACGGCTCCGATGGGTGGAAGAGCAGAGGGGAACAGTTGGCGTCAGGGCTGTTCCCCGGGTGTTTTCCCTGGGATGCTCTTTGCCAGCCTCTCCCACCCTGCCCTGCTTCCAGGCTGATCACCGTGTGTAAGGGAATCTTCTCATGGATGTTTGGGTGCAGATGTATCTCCTGCTCCAGTTTCTTGGCTGGATCTTCAATGGAGCCCACCTGGAATCCCAGGGGTACTCGTGACTCTGGGGTGACTGCACAGACTGAGCACTCCTCATCAAGATTTTACTAGTGAGAAATTTAACTGGATGTTTACTGTTAAGGTCTTCAAATATCAAGACATGAATTCAAACCAGAGAAATCTTTCCAGCGGTTAAAGGAAATCATGAAGGAAATGGTTGACAACCTGGAGAAAGAAATCAGTGAGTATGCAGCCCTTGTAATCAAAGGGCTTGGGAAGCTGAGGGTTTAGAGACCCCATCTGGACACACCAGTGCCTCCACCAGCAGGAAGGGATTGTTCAGAGCCTCATTGCTCCAACACGCACTGTCAGGAGCTGCTGAGCCACAGGGATGGTGCAGAGTCTCTCCTGCCACCCGTTGTGATCCCAGCTGAGCCCCCAGCACAGCCGCATCCCCAGCGGTGCCGTTTCTGGCCAGAGCTGTGCTGGCAGACGTTGGCAGCTGACCGGCAGGAGCTGTGGGTGCTCAGCCCTTGCTGCAGGTCAGTGCAGGGGAGAGCAGCCCTGGGTGGCAGGGAGGACGCGCAGGCTGCTCAGGGTGGCTGACAATGTCAGGCTTTGCCAGGGCTGCAGGCGTGCGCTGGCCACGATCGGAGCAGCCCTAGCTTCACAGCCTAGTCCTGCCTCATTGTTCTCCTTGGTGTTTGAGGACTCACGACTTTGCCGGGGCTGCATCCCTGGAGGTGTTCAAGGCCAGGTGGGATGGGGTCTTGGGCAGCTTGATCTAGGGTAAGGTTTCCCTGCCAATGGCAGCGGGGTTGGAACTAGATGATCCTTCAGGTCTGTTCCAACTCAAACTCTTCCATGGTTCTATGAGTCTATGATTGTTGAGATTTTATTAATGAGGAATTTAACTGGATCCTTTCTGTTCAGGTCTTCAGAAAGCAAAGGACAAAGCCAAAGCAGGGAAATCTTTGCATCAGGCATTAGAAATGCTGGAGGAACTCCTGGGAAAGCTGAAGAAAGCAGGACACGGTGGGTATGCAGCCCTTGTAAGCAGAGGGCTTGGGAGGCAGAGGGTTTAGAAACCTGGATGGACAAGCAAGAGCCTCCACCAGCAGGAAGGGATGGACCGGAGCCTCGCTGCCGCGACACGTGCTGTCAGGCCTTGCAGCAGCTGCTGAGCCACAGGGCTGGTCCAGAGTCTCTTTCTGCAGTTGTGGCCCCAGCTGAGCCCTAGCTGAGCCGATCCTGGCCAGACTGCCCTGGGCAGAAGCTGGCATCCAGCCGGCAGGAGCTGTGGGTGCTCAGCCCTTGCTGTTAGTCACCAGAGGGGAGAGCAGCCCTGGATGGCCAAGAGGACACGCAGGCAGCTTGAGGTTACGGAGTCTGGCAGAGTTGGCCAGAGCTGGCCAGGATGGGAGCAGCCCCAGCTTCACCGACTGGCCCAGCCCCTCTTCTCCTTGGTGGCTGAGAACTCTGGGTGACACCTCAGGGTCAGGGACAGATGGAAGCTGGACACCCAGCTTGGGGCCGCACAGCTGCCTTGAGGGCAGTGACCATGAAGGGCTGTGGATTCAGTCTCGGGTGGCTTTCCTCTCTGTTTCTGGATGTGTTTTACAGAACTGGTTTTCCTCCGGTTTGGGTATCTGTGGGTTCTTGATGGTGAAAGTGCCCAGGACATGGTGACAGAGATGGGCTTCAGTCCACTGTGTGTGTTTGTGACCCCTGCGAGGGATGGAGGTGGCAGGATGGGACGTGCTTCTGCGAAGGGCTCTTTCGCAGCAGAAGTGGCTGCAGTGTCTCCCTGTCCCCTTTGAAGGAAGGTGTTTACTGTCACCTTGTGCTGGAGCTGTGCTGAGGCTTTGCCGTGCTTGGCAGTGCTGTCCCAGCTGGGGGAAGCCCACCATACTGATCAGATTATTCTTTCCAAGAGAATCCAAGCCCTGAGCAGTCTTATAGGGGATCATAAGTTGAAGACAAGTCCTGCAAACTGGAGATGTGGAGCCTGGTGTCTGTCCTGAGATACATGGGCTGCTGAAGATGGCACCTCCCTGAGGGGAACGTTCCATCGGATCCAACTCCTGCTTTCTTTCTCTAGAGATGGATGCAGAGGCTGTTCAGAAGGTTGTGTTGCGAAAAGGGAGTAGGGGCTCAGTGCCCATTCCTGCCGAAGCAGCAGAGGCAAAGCCAGCGGCCAGCACACGAGGTAATTGCTGCCCCGCGGTCACTCGGTGTCACCCATCAGTGAGGTGGGAGCTGGCTCTTTCTGTGTCCAATGCGAGGTGCTTCTTGCATGGCCGATGCGCAGACATTGAGAAAAGCACATGCCAGGCAGCCCAATCTGCGCCCCAAGGTCTGCAGAGACCAGCTCAGAGCTGCTCTGGTAACACTGGGGCAGCAGCTGCCCCAGCTCTTGGCTGGAACCATCACCGGCAGCAGAGGCGGCACCTTTGCTGTGGCTGCCAGTGCCTGCAAAGTGTGAGACCCAGCACCGCTGCTGCCAGGCTCTCCCCGAGCCCTTCCTGCTCGGCAGGACTCCCTGGAGCTCACACCATGTTACTCTCCTCTGTGCTCTCTTCTAGGTGAGGGTGCTGGCAATGGTTTTCCAGCTGCTCAGCTGGAAGTTGGTTTGGAGCCCGTGGCACAGCCTGGAGGTGTGTTCTTGAGGTTCCTTGCCCTGAAAGAAAACATGGACACTGTGATGAGAGCTAATTCCTCTGCAATTTTCTTTCAGATCCTCTCACAGACATAAGCTTCCTGACTCCTTGGCCTGATCCTACCCTCGAGACTGAGAGCAACCCCTCAGGTCAGTCAGTGGGAGGAATGAGCCTTCCCCTTTTCATCTTCTTTCCGTGTGCAATGCAAGTCGCTCCTTCCATGGTCGATGCGCCCATGTGGGGAAGAGCAGAGAGGGAACAGCTCAGTGATGGCCCTGGGGCACTTTGCCTTGCAAAGCTGTCTCTGCGGGACCCTCACAGCCCGAGCAGCTCCCTTGCGGTTGCAAAGCCATCACTGGTTGGGCTTCAGTTTGGAGCTGGTGGGAGCTCCCGGGAGTCCTGCCCAGCAGGAAAGGCTCGGTCAGGGCCTGGCAGCAGCTGTGCTGGGTCTCACACCTCGCGGGCGCTGGCGAGTGATGGGTCAGCCTCTGCTTCCAGTTGTGGTTCCAGCTCAGTGCCGGGGCAGCTGCTGCCCCAGTGTTCCCAGGGCGGCTCCAAGCTGGTTTGTGCAGACCTTGGGGTGCAGACTGAACACCCTGGCATGGCCGAGCTTGTGTTCAGCTGGCGCACAGCTCTGCTGGCCCACAGGGCTCAGTCAAGTCCCAGGCAACGCTGGATGCTCTTTGCCAGTGCTGGAAGGTGGGGAACATTCCAATCCAGCCTTTGGTTGTGCTTTTTGGTTGTGCTCCATCTCCCGTGGGCAGATCCACAGCTGGGATGGGATGGGAGTGATGGTGCCAGTGCACACAGGGAAGTCTCTGAGGGCCTTGCGGAGGAGCCTTGTCCTCCAAGCAGGCACGGCTGCTGCTTGGAGCAGTGGTGGGTGCAGCCCCAAAAGCCCAGCCCTTCTTCCTAGACCTGGCCAGTGTCATTTAGAATCTCCTCTTAAAGATGTCACCTCCGTAAGGGGAACAGTTCCATCTCATCCGACTGTCCTTCTTGCTCTCTCCAGAGACGGACAGAGAAGCTGAGCAGTAGGACGTGTTCTCGGAGGGGATTAAGGGCTCAGTGCCCATTCCTGCCAAAGGAGCAGAGGCGGTGCCAGCCACTGGCATGCGGGTAGTTGATTTCCTGTGGTGACCTGGTGTCACCCATCAGGGAGGAGGGAGTGTTGGGGTGGCCCTTCCTGCTGCAGGGATGGGATTTGTCCATGTAGCTGAAAGGAAAAGTGGAGCAGGATCAGTGCTCCCCATGTGCTCTCCTGGCCACCTGAGTTTTTTTGGGTGAGCTCTCCAGATGGTCACAGCATGGACTGACATTCCCAATTGCTCCTCCAGGTGTGCTCAGCGAGACAACCCCAAGTGTTCTGAAGTCCCAGAGCACCATGAGTGTCAAAGGGCCCCCAGATGTGCAACTGTACTTGACGATGGGTGCAGTAGGAGCCCTGCATTCCCTCGTGATTGTGATGCTGGTGTGCAGTGTCGTGATCTGGATGTGGAGGAAGAGAGAAAAGTGAGTCACTGATTGCCCCCATTGCTTCCTGCAAGGGCTGCTCGTAGCCACAAAGTGTTTCTACTCAGGCTGCTGGGCAGCGCTGGATGAGGTCTTGGCCAAAATGCTCTGCTGAGATTTCAGCTGCTGTCAGGTGCTTTAATTGGCATCTGAACTCCTGGGCCTTCTTCCCTCTGACCAGAGCCGAGGTTGGCTCTAGCAGATCCTGCCTGGCCAGGAGTGACAGGCGTGGGCAAAGCCAGGTCGGGATGGGAAAGAGCAGGGGCTGAGGTTGCCCTGGAGATCGAGACGCGCACCAGCACCTGCTCCTGACAGGGAACCTGCCTGCAGGAATCCCCCTGCTCGGAGGTGCCCGCAGGTGCCGGTGTCCCCCTCGGTCACGCTGTGCTGGCAGCTCTGAGCCTGGGGTGTGGAGCTGAGCCAGCTCCGTGCCGTGGAGGAGATTCCCCATCCTCCATCTCCTACTGAGGCCTCAGCCACACCTTTTCTCTCCACAGAGCCCTCTCTGCAGATCCAGGAGCCCAGCTGGAAAGTGGCAGCTGCCCTTCACACCCAGACAGCTGGAACCCGGGTGTCCCTGCTGCAGAGGAATCAACGCTGCAGTCTCCAGGCACAGCTCGGGCTGAAACGGTCGCTGCCGCCCCTGCCAGCCCTCAAGTGGCCCCAGTGCTACAGAACCAACCCAGCAACTGCAAGCCTGAGACTTGTACCATCTGGATCACCTCCCTGTGAGGTGGACGTGCAGGAACCTGGGGACCGAGATGGATGCTCAGGGCCGGTGCCCACCCTACTCAGGCTCCTCGACCAGAGCTGAGGCTTTCTACCTCCTTCAACCTCATCCTTTGCTCTTGGAGGACTCACAGCGAAAGGATTTGTTTTATTTCACATGAATAAATCAAAGCAGGGGTTTCTCCATGCAAGGCTCCTGTCATGTCTGACCCTGTCCCAGGGAAGGGAGAAGGGATTCAGTGAAATGCAGTTGTGGGAAGTGGAGTGGAGTGTGAATCAATGAAAGGGAGCTACAAGCCTGCTTTGGAGTGAAGCACTCCAGCTGCAGTCACAGAATCATAGAACCCAGCACAGCACAAGGCAAAGAAATGCCGTGGCAAAGAAAAAGTGGATAAAGACAAGATGCTGGATAATGAGATGCTAACAGGTACTCCCGTTTGCAGGGATTCCCAGGAGGCTCACTCTGGGATCACAATTAAGTAACCATTCCCTAACCAAACTTCATGTGTTTGTACAACTAAGGGCTCTTCTGCCTCTCCAGAAACAACCTTCAGGCTCAAAGGCTCCAAGTGAGCAAGGGAAATTGAGTCAAAATGACCAGAAGTTATCTACTCATTCTTGGTCAATACTAACAGTGCCACAAAGACTTTAGACTTTGTTTTTGCTTTTTGTAAAGAATTATTATCCGGCACTGTATCAGCATTTACACTCATAAAATTCAGTAACATTTGAGCACGTTAATGAAGCGTAACGTCTTCTATCTTGCCCCAGCCCTCGGAGATCTCAAGTGGAAGCCAAATGTTTTGTTAAAACTTAAAAATGCCGTGACATCTAGCAAGGCAGATAAACTACCTCGACGTCATAAACGAGCATCTTGCGATCTCATTGAATGCAACTATAGAGCAAGCAAAGAAAGTAGACGTGGGCGCAAAATCTAATGTGGAGACCACAATGTGATCACCACAAGTTGCTTGTTGCTCTTCTTGACTTGAGGAGAACTTGGTTTCATGGAGAGTTTGGGCTTCTACGGTGATGCTCAAACTCACAGAACCATGGAATGGGTTGGGTTGGAAGGGACCTCAAAGCCCATCCAGTTCCACCCCCCGCCATGGGCAGGGGCACCTCCCACCAGATCAGGGGCTCCAAGCCCCATCCAAACTGGCCTTAAACTCGTCCAGGGATGGGGCAGCAAACACTTCCCTGTTCCAGGGTCTCCCCACCTCTATCATGAGGTCAGAAAGACCCTTGAGGTCGCCAACTCCAACCATTCCTGTCCACCACTAAGTCATGTCCCCAAGCACCTCATCTGCCTAGCTTCTAAATCCCTCCAAGGACAGGGACTCCACCACCACCCTGGGCACTTCCAGTGCTTGCGAACCCTATTGGTGAAGAAGTTGTTCCTGATGTCTAATCTGAACCACCCCTGGTGCAGCTTGAGGACATTCCCTCTTGTCCCACCACCCACCACTTAGGAGAAGAGACTGAGACCCCCCCATAATCTCCTTTGAGGCAGTTGCTGAGAGCGATGAGGTCTCCCTTCAACCTCCTCTTCTCCAGGCTGACCAACGCGAGGTCCCTCAGGTGCTCGTCAGAACCCTTGTCCTCCTTCATACTTCTTCTCTTGGACTTGTAGGTCTTTAACCTGGTGGCCAGGGTGGGGAGGAGATGCCAGGTCCTCTCCATCTCCTTTCACCTCTGAGCACCTCGAGGGCTTCTGGGATTCTCCAAGGACCACGAGGTCCAACCCAAATCACCAGAGGTGACCCCACACGGCACCAGCCCAGGTTCTCCCTTGGTGGGGACTTGGGTGGCTTTTGAAGGAGGAAAAGAGGAACGGCAGGGTCCAGGGGCACTTGGAGCACTGGGAGAACACTGGGAGCACTGGGAGAACACTGGGAGGTAACTGGGACATCACTGGAAACATTGGGAGGTCACTGGGAGCACTGGGAGGGCGCAGAGGGGGAAACAGGAGCACTTGTGGGACACTGGGAGTGCACTGGGAGCACTCAGAGGACACTGGTAGGGCCCTGGGTGCTTTGGGAGGACACTGGAGTTCTGGGAGACCCTCCCCATAGGCCCCCCCACTTCCACGGGGGGGCAGGTTTTGGGGTTCTCCCCTCACTTGAAGAGCTCCTCAACCCCCCACGCTTCCCTCACCTTCGCTCCAGGCGCCAGGAAATCCTCCATTCCCAGCATGCACCGCGCGGGCCCGGGTGTGAGGTCCCTTCCGCCATCTTGGATGAGGGCACAGAGCCTTTGGCCCACACAGCCCCCCCCACTGCACTTTGCGCCGGGTGGGTGATTTTGGGTCATTAAAGGGGCTCTCAGAGAGCACGCAGGACTCCAGGACCCCCACCCCCATGCAGACCTGTGACCCCCCAACAAAGGGACTTCGCCCCCCTCAGCCCCCCCTCCCTCACCCCAGGCAGCCCCAGCACCCAAGCAGATACAGACCAGGCGTGGAGCCCTGCCCTGTCCTCCTGCCATGGCCTCTTGGGACCCCCCTCCCCATAAATGCCTTGGTCCCCCCAAAGATGTTTGGGTCCCCTCTGACCCCCTGTGCCCCCCCCAAAGCCCCTGTGACCCCCCAAACTGAAATGGTTATTTGTAAATAGTGGAATGTAATATCAACTATCGTGTGTTAGAAACAAGAGAACCACTAAGAGAACTATAAGGACCCTTCTTGTCTCCCAGAGTCATTGGGATTGACCACTCAGATATGGCCACACCGGAACGACTCTGAGCTGTTTGATTTCATTCCCCCTGGATCTGCAAGGAGGTTCCAGGAATAAGGAATCCTTGTCATTTTGGGGAAAGGTATGAGTTTGAAAACAATTCTGTGTATAAATGTTCTGTGCAATCACTGCTCGGCAGAAGCACCCTGAGGACAAATCCCGAGTCTTCTCCAGCGCTGAATAAAAGTGAACCTGCCTTAATGGTTAAATTAAACTATTAAACGTATGTTTCTTTGATTCCAGAGGTGCTTTTCAACAGCTGTTTCTCTCCTTGGAATTCCCTGTGTCCCCTGCCTGCCCGGGAGCCTTGATGGAAACCAGCAGCTGCCCCTCATGCATTGACAACCCAGCCAGCCGCCCGGCAGCCCTTAGAGCTGGAGCCAACACCGGCAGCCACCGCTGGTGGCTGAACCAGTCCTGCAGCCTCCAGACACAGTTGTCATTGACATGGTCCCAGAAGCCTCTCCCAGCCCACCGGAGGCCGTGCTGCTGCAGGAAAAAGCCCAACAGGCACCGCTCCTGCCTGGAGAACTAGCAGCCCTACCATCACTTCCAAACCAGCCCATCCCTGGTGGCCCTGATGGTGAGGAGCCTGCAGCCCTGCAGCCTCCACACGCGGCTCTAAACAAAATGCCCCCTGCGGCCCCACCACCCCAACGCTGGCAGCTCTGCTGCTGTGGAACCAGCTCGGCAGCGTGCGGAGACAGCCTAAAACCACCTGGCCCCTGCAAGCCCCCAGGCTCGCGTTCGCTGTCCCTGCTGCTGAGCAGAAATTCCAGCAACGTCCGCCTGCAGCTCAAAACCAAGTGCTCCTTGGGTGTCCCTTAGCTCGTTGTCAGCCCTACAACCTTCAACCCAACCCTGCAGCAGTAGGAGTCTCATCCCTACTACTAGAAAATCGAGGCCTGCACATTTCCATTTCTCCTCAGTGTGAATTTCAAAGGAAACCTTCGTGTCAGGGTCCTCAAAGATGTCTTGCAGTCTGCAAGAACAGAAAACTGATTTTTAGGGAAAGAAGACTGGACAGATTTCTATGGCCAGAACACTGACTTTGGGGGTCTGAACACCAATATTTTGGTCTAGAACATTGATTGTTGGGGACAGAGCACTGATTTTCACAGCCAGAACACTGACTTTTGGGAACAGAACACTGAGTATTACTGCTAGAACTCCCGGTTTGCATTCAGAACTCCCATTTGGGGGCCCAGAACACCGCTTTTGGGGGCCAGAATCCTCATTTTGTGGCCAGAGCCTCCATTCCCAGAGCCCTGTCTTTGATTCCTGCTTTCCTCAGTGCCCACAGCTCTCTGGTTGGAGCTGGAACATCGATGTTTTGGGGACACAACCCCCATTTTTAGCACAAGAACTCTGATTCTTGGGGCCAGGATTCCAATTCTGAGGGTCAAGAGTGCTGATTCTTGGGACAGAAGCCAAAATTTTGGGGCTGGAATAGTGACTTTTTAGGCAAGAACCCTCGGGGAAGGCAGAACCCTCTATTTTGGGCCAGAGCCCCCAGTTTTGGGGCCAGAGCGCTGCTTTTTTTGAAGAACCCCCATTCGCAGCCTCCGGCTTTGCCTCTTCCCCCCGTCCCTCATGGCCCTCATGTCCCCCCAAGCCCCACCCTGGGGACGGAGCCGTTGCCTGGCAACAGCGTGAGAGGGCGGGGATTGGACAGTTACTGGCACATGGTGGGGCCTGAGTGTGAGTGACGTGAGGCTGCAGCCAATCAGATCCTAGCTCTCCCCTGAGAGCCAATCAGAGCTCAGCTCTCCCTCTGAGCCAATCAGAGCCCAGCTCTCCCCTCGGAGACAATCAGAGCCCAGCTCTCCCCTCAAAGCCAATCAGAACCCAGCTCTCCCCTCGGAGACAATCAGAGCCCCTCTCAAGGACAGAGACCCCATCCCCAGACCTCTGGCTTTCATCCCTGCTTATGTCAGTGCCCACAGACCCCTAAATGGGGACAGAACACTGATTTTTGGAGTAAGAACACTCCTTTTTTGGTGCCAGAACTCCCATTTTTAGGGCTGGAACACTAATTTTGCAGGCCAGAACACCGATTTTTGGGCCAGAACTGATTTTTGATGCCAGAACTCCCATTTCTGTGTCAAGAACACTGATTTTGAGGGAAAAATACATTTATTTTGGAGGCAAGAGGTTTGATTTTGGGGAGGAAACATTCATTTTTGGGGCCAAAACACTGGTTTCTTGCACCAGAATACATTTTGTAGAGGTCAAAACCACAAATTTAGGACCAGAACACTGATATTTGGGTTCAGAACTTGACTTTTCAGGGCAGTACTTCCATTTTGGGGCCAGAGCCCCCAGTTGCAGACCCTTGGCTTGTATCTCTGCCTGCGTCAGTGCCCACAGCCCCCTGGTTGGAGCCAGAACTGCCCTTTCTGGGGACAGAATTCCGATAGTTTTGTGGCTTGAACACTAATTCTTGGGGCTAAAACATTGATTTCTTAGGGCTGGAACACCTATTTTGGGGGCCAAAATACCAACGTTTGAGCCACACCAGCAAATTTCAGGCAAGAGCACACACGTCTGGGTCCAGAACTGCAACTTTCAGAGCCAGAACTCCCATTTTAGGGTCCAGAGGACCCTTCTGGGGGCAGTGCCCCCGTTCCCAGACCCCTGGCTTTGATCTCTGCTTTCTTCAGTGCCCAAAGCACCCTGGCTAGGAACAGAACTGCAATTTTGGGTCTAGAACACCTTATTCTTCTTCTCTTGTACTTGTAGGTCTTTATCCTGGTGGCCAGGGTGGGGAGTAGATGCCAGGTCCTCTCCATCTCCTTTCATCTCTGGGCACCTCAAGGGCTTCCAGGGGGCCTCCAAGGACCATGGGATCCAACCCAACCCACCAGGGGTGACCCCACCCGGCACCAGCCCAGGTTCTCCCTTGGTGGGGATTTGGGTGGCTTTTGAAGGAAGAGAAGAGGAACAGCAGAGCCATGGGGCCCAAGGGCACTGGGATCACTGGGAGGACACTGGGAGGGCACTGGGAGTACTTGGATGGCCCTGGAAGAAAAGTGGGAGCACTGGGAGTGCACTGGTGTCACAGGGAGCACTGGGTGAAAACTGGAAGCACTGGGAGGGAACTGGGAATACTGGGAGAACAGGGAGGGCACTGGGAGCAGTGGGAGGGCACTGAGGGGCACTGGGAGCACTGGGAGAACACTGGGAGGTGACTGGGACATCATTGGAAACATTGGGAAGTCACTGTTAGCACTGGGATGGCGCAGAAGTGGAAATGGCAGCACTTGTGGGTCACTGGCAGGGCACTGGGAGCACTCAGAGGACACTGGTAGGGCACTGGGTGCTTTGGGAGGACACTGGAGTTCTGGGAGACCCTCCCCATAGGGTCCGAGGCCCCCCCACTTCCACGGGGTGTGCAGGTTTTGAGGTTCCCCCCTCACTTGAAGAGCTCCTCACTCCCCCCATGCTTCCCTCACCTTCACTCCACGCGCCAGGAAATCCTCCGTTCCCAGCGTGCACCGCGCGGAGCCGGGGCTGAGGTCCCTTCCGCCATCTTGGATGAGGGCACAGAGACTTCTATTTTGCATTCACCGAGCGGCCGCGCCGCCATCTTTGATGAGGGCGCAGAGCCTCTTTATGCATTCACCCCGTGAGGCCACGCTGCCATCTTGGATGGGAGCACAGAGCCTTTACTTGCATTCACCCCATGAGGCAACGCCGCCATCTTGGATGAGGGCACAGAGCTTTTTGTACACACAGCGTCCTCCACTGCCCTTTGCGGGGGGTGGGGGGGGTTATGGGTCATTAAAGGGGCTCTCAGAGAGCATGCAGGATTCCAGGACCCCCACCTCCACGCACCCCTGTGACCCCTCCACAAAGGGACTTTGCCCTCCTCAGCCTCCCAGCCCTCACCCCAGGCAGCCCCAGCACCCAAGCAGATACAGACCAGGCGTGGAGCCCTGCCCCCCCCACCTCCTATGGCCTCTTGTGAACCCCTCCCCACAAACACCTGGGTACCCTCAAATATTTTTGGGTCTCCTCTGACTCCCTGTGTCCCCCGCAAACCCCTGTGCCCCCCCAAACTGAAATGGTGATTTGTAAATTGTGAGATGGAACATCAACTCTCGTGTGTTAGAAACAAGAGAACCACTAAGAGAACTATAAGGACCCTTCTTGTCTCCCAGAGTAGTTGGGATTGACCACTCAGATATGGCCACACCGGAACGACTCTGAGCTGATTTGATTTCATTCCCCCTGGATCTGCAGTGAGGTTTCAGGAATAAGTAATACTTGTCATTTTGGGGAAAGGTATGAGTTTGAAAACAATTCTGTGTATAAAAGGGGATGACCAGGAAATTATTTCAATTTCATGGAAATCTTACTTCCTGGTGAAAAACTATTCCCAGAGAATTCTTCTAGCAAACCCTTTACTCAACATGCTTAGAAGAAGGTATTAAAAATGCATCAGATCTCCTGGTAGAGGCTCAGAGCACGCAAGATAAACGTCCTGCAGAGGAAGGAGGGATTGTGCTTATCCATTGTGATCAAAGCCTCTCTCCGAAGATCAAGGTCTCCAAGTCATGTTGAAGCAAGTTACACAACAAGATCAGGTGTTTGTACCGCACTAAGAGGGGAGGTGACACAAAACAGCATCTTATCACAGAATAACCAGGTTGGAAGAGACCCACCGGATTGTCGAGTCCAAGCATTCCCACCAATCCCTAAACCATGCCCCTAAGTACCTCATCCACCCTCACCTTAAACATCTCCAGGGCAGGTGCGTCAACCCCCTCCCTGGGCAGACTGTTCCAAAGCCTAATGACCCTTATAATCTGATTTATGTCACCGTCAACATCTCACACTCATTTTGTAAGTTCGTGGTTGTTTTTTTTCAATTTGCCATCTAGTCACTACTTTAAGTCTACTCCAGACATTTTTTATTATTTTAAAAATAGTTTAGATTTGAGCTAGGGGTAGTCTCGGATGTCAGCAGGTCTGGATTCAGTATCACCTTGGCCATGGACACAGGGGTGGGTGGAGGCCCCATAAGGTGCTGGTCAGGGCCAGGAATGTCCATGGATGCTCTCAGGGCCCTGACACTGCCCCATGGGTAGAGAGAAAGGAATGAACCACATGGAGACTTGAATGCTAATATGATGGGATCCCATGGAGAGGAGACACTCTGTAGCAGGGGAGAAGTGTGAGGAGGAAAGAGCAGCAGAGGCGTTATTTACTGACTGCTAACTCCCTCTTCTCCACCCTCCATCCTGCTCCTGGGGTTGGGATGGGCAGAGGAATTGGGACAGAATGTTTTAGTGTAGACTAGTGAATTGTAACTTAAATGTGCCTATTAAGACGCTTAAGGAGAATTGAATAACACTCACAGGGAAAATGCTACCATGGAATGCTGCTGCTTCTGAATGTCTTCTCTTATAGCACTTTCATTGCAAAGCACGACTTGGAGAACTTTCAGTCTAGGCTTGTGAACTGTAACATAAACATGGCTACTAAGGCATCACTTCAAAATTTCAGATCATTCAGCATAAGTCCCTCAGGAGAGCTGCTGCAATCAAATGTTGACTCTCGTTAAAGTCTTGTCTGGAAGCGCTTTCACTGCAAGCTGCAAAGCACGACTAAGAGAACGTTTTAGTATAGGGTACTGAATTGTGAATTAACTGCACCTAATAACAAGTTTTAGAAAAATTGAGTAAATATTGTGACATCAGTGATGTCTATGACGTCAATGACTGTTGTGACATCAATGATATATTTGACAGCTGTGTTGTCTGTAACTATTGTGACATCGGTAAAATCTGAGACGTCTGTGACATCAGTGATTATTTTGACATCAGTGACATCTATGATGTCTTTGACTATTCTGACTTTAGTGAAATCTGTGACATCTTTGATTTCTTTGACTATTGTTCCATCAGTGACATGTGACATCTGTGACGTCAGAAAAATCTGAGAAATCTGTGACTATTGTGATATCAGTGACAACTATGTATTCTGTGACTATTTTGACATCAGTGACATCTGTGGCGTCAGAAAAATCTGAGAAATCTGTGACTATTGTGACATCAGTGACATCTATGTTTTCTGGGACTATTTTGACATCAGTAACATCTGTGGCGTCTGTGAATATTGTGACATCAATGACATGAATGACATCTGTGAAGTCTATGAATAATGTAACATCAGTGACATTAAATGAAATCGATTATGTGTCAGACTATTGTGACATCAGTGACACCCATGATGTCTGTGACATCTGTGACTATTGTGACATCAGTGACGCCTGTGATTTCTGTGACTACTTTGACAGCAGCAACATCTCTGGTGTCTGTGACTATTTTGACATCAGTTGCATTAGTGACATCCGTTACATCTGTTACTATTGTGACATCTGTGACTATTGTGACTTCAGTGACATCTGTTCCGTCTTTGAAATCTGTGATGACTGTGAACATCACTGACAATTTTTACATCTGTTATTATAATGAAAAGTGAATTCTATGACAATGTGACATCTGTTACTATTGTGACATCAGTGACATATCTAATGTCTGTGATGTCTGTGAAGACTGAGAGATCACTGACATCTGTAAAATCTTTGATGTCTGTGGCTATTGTAACATCAGTGACATCTGAGACATTTGTGATGTGTGTTACTATTGTGACATCAGTGACATCTTTTTCTTCTGACGTCTGTGATATCTGTGACCATTGTGACATCAATGACATCTGTGAGGTCAGTTCTGATTGTGTTGTCAGTGATATCTGTCACACCTGTGACTACTGTGACACCAGTGACATCTATGAAATCTGTAGACATCTGTGACTTTGTGAAATTAGTGACATCTCTTCTGTCTGTGACTATTGGGACACCAGTGACTTCTGTCATGACTTTGAAATCACTGACATCTGTGACATCCGTGACATCGGTAACTATTGTGACAACAGTGACATTTGTGAAGTCTGTGTCTATTGTGACGTCACTGGTATCTGTGATGTCATTGAAGTCTGTGACTATTGTGATATCATTGACATCTGTGACATCAGTGACTCCTGTGACATCTGTGGCATCTGTGATTTTAGAGATATCTGTGAATATTTTGACATCAGTGACATCAGCGACATCTCTGACTATTGCAAAATAAGTGACATCAGTGACATCTGTGACATCTGTGATTTTTGTTACATCAGTGACATATATTACATCTGTGAGTATTGTGACATCAGTGACATGATATGTCTTTGATGTCTGTGATGATTGTGATATCAGTATTAATATTTACATCTGTTAATATTATGATAAGAGTTTCTTCTGTGACGATGTGATGTCTGTGACTATTGTAACATCAGTGACATTTGTCTCACCTGTGACGGATGAGACATCAATGACATCAGTGAAATCTGCTATATCTGTGACTATTTTGACATCAGTGACTTTCTTGACATCTGTTAGTATTTTGACAACAGTGACATTTGTGAGTTCTGTTGCTCTTGTGACATCATTGATATCTGTGACACCTCTAACGTCTATGTCTATTGTTACATCAGTGGCGTCTGTGACATTTTTGACTATCGTGTCTTCAGTGACATCGGTGAAGTCCGTGGCTTTTGTGACACCACTGATAACTGTGACGTCAGTGATATCTGTGCCTATTGTGACATCAGTGATTTCTGTGACGTCTGTTAATCTTGTGACATCAGAGACATCTCTGTTATCTGTGAAGTCTGCGATGATTGTGACATCAGTGCCATCAGTGACGTCTGTGACTATTGTCACATCAGTGATATGTGTGATATCTGTTACTATTGTGATATCAGTGACATCTCTGAAGTCGGTGACTATTGTGACATCAGTGGTATCTGTTACATCTGTGATATCAGTGACTATTGTGACATCAGTACCCTGTATGACGTCTTTGACTATTGTGACATCAGTGACACATGTAACATTTGTAATGTCTGAGATGATTGTGTTATATGTGACATCTGTGACGTCTGTGACTATTGTGACATCAGTGACATCAGTGACATCTGTGACTATTGTGACTTCAGTGACATCTGTGACATCTGTGACTATTGTGACATCACTGATGCCTGTGACAGCTGTGATATCTGTGCCTACTGTGACATGAGTGACACCTATGATGTCTCTGACATCATCGACCTCAGTTTCATTTGTGACATCTGTGACTATTTTGAGATCAGTTACAACTGTGACATCAGTTATATCTTTGGCTATTGTTACATCAGTGACATCTGTGTAATCTGTGACTATTGTGACATCAGTGACATCTCTAACGTCTTTGAAATCTGTGACAATTTTTACATGTGTTACTATAATGACAAGACTGAATTCTGTGACGATTTGATGTCTATGGCTATTATACCACCAGTGACATCTGTCACACCTGTGATGACTCTGACATAATGACACCTTTGAAATCCGTGACAACTGTGACTATTGTGACATCAGTGACATTTGTGATGTCTGTGGCATCTGTGACTATAGTAACATCAGTGACAGCGGTGATGTCTGTGATTATTATGACATCAGCGATATATGTGATGTCTGTCGCATCTGTGGCTGTTGTGATATCAGTGACAATTTTGACATCTGTTAATATTTTGATATCTGTGACATATGTGACGTCTCTTACTCTTGTGTCATCATTGACATCTGTGAAGTCTGCAACGACTGCGACATCAGTGACATCTGTTTTGTCTGTAACTATTGTCACGTCAGTTTGTATGTAACATGTTACTATTTTGATATCAGTGATATATCTACCCGCTATGATGTCAGTGATGACAGTGATATTACTGACATATGTGACGTCTGTGATGTCTGAGACATCTGAGACGACTGTGACTATTGTGACATCAGTGAGTATTGTGACGTCAGTGACTATTGTGACATCAGTGACGTCCATGGCGTCTCTGACTATTGTGACAACAGTGACAGTTGTGAAGTCTGTTACTATTGTGATATCAGTGACATTTTCTACATCTGTTACTATTTTGATATCAGTGACTCTTGTTACGTCTGTTCCTGTTGTGACATCATTGAAGTAATCTATGAATCTTGTGATATCAGTGACATCTGTGTGTCTGTTACTATTGTGACATTGGTGACATTGGTGACATCTGTTACAACTGTGAAGACAGTGACATCAATGACATCTGTGTAATCCATGACATCTGTGACTCTTGTGACATCAGTGACATTTGTGTTATCTGTGGCCTCTGTGAATATTGTGACATTGGTGACAGCTGTGACTATTGTAACATCAGTGACATCTGTTACGTCTTTGAAATCTGTGATGATTGTAACATCAGTGATAATCTTACATCTGTTATTGTCATCACAACAGTGAATTCTGTGATGATGTGATCTCTGTGACTACTGTAACATCAGTGACCTCTGTCACAGATGCCACTGATGAATGTGGCATCAATGAAATCTATGAAATCCGTGACATCTGTGATGATTGTGACATCGGTGACATTTGTGACGCCTCTGGCATCTGTGATTATTTTGACATCAGAAACAGCTGTGAAGTCTGTGACTATTTTGACATCAATGTCATTTTTGACATCTGTTACCATTGTGACATCAGCTACATTTGTGACGTCTGTTACTATTGCGATATCAGTGACATCAGTGACATGTGTGAAATCTGTGATGATTGTGACATCAGTGACATTTGTCAGGTCTGTTACTATTTTGATATCAGTAAAATTTGTGACGTCTTTTACTATTGTGACATCAGTGACATCAGTGACATACCTAAAGACTGTTACGTCTGTGACGATTCTGACATATGTGACATCTGTGAAGTCTTTGATGTTTGTCACTATTGTGTAATCGGTGACATCTGTGATGTCTGTGACTCTTGTGGCATTATTGACATCATGGACACCTCTGATGTCTGTTACATTAGTTACATCAGTGATATCTGTGATGTCCGTGACTACTGTGACATCACTGATATCTGTGAGGTCTTTGATGTATTTGACTCTTGTGGCAGCAGTGACATCATTGACATCTGTGACATCTCTTACACTTGTGAACTCAGTGCCATCTGTCACGCCTGTGCCTACTGTGATATCAGTGACATCTTTGAAATCTGTATACATCTGTGGCTATTGTGACATCAGTGACATCTATTTTGTCTGTGACTATTGTTACACCGGTGACATCTGTGAAAATACTGACATCTGTGGCTATTGTGACATCAGTGACATCTATTTTGTCTGTGACTATTGTTACACCGGTGACATCTGTGAAAATACTGACATCTGTGGCTATTGTGACATCAGTGACATCTATAATGTCTGTGATTGTTGTGAAATCAGTGACATCTGTGACAATTGCGACATCAGTGAGGTCAGTGACATCTATGTTGTCTGTGACTTTTGTGACAACATGTGACAACATCTGTGACATCAGTTACTATAGTGACATCAGTGTCATCTGTCACGACTTTGACAAATGTGACATCAGTGGCATCTGTGAAATCTGTGACATCTGTGATTATTCTGAAATCTGTTACATCTATATTGTCTGTGACTACTGTGACATCAGTGACATCAGTGTCGACTATGACTATTGTGACATCAGTTACATGTGTACTGTCTGAGAAGTCTGTGACGATTATGACATCAGTGACAATATTTACATCTGTTACTATTATGACAATAATGAATTCCTTCAAAATGTGAAGCCTGTGACTATTTTGACATCAGTGACATCTGTGATACCTGGGGCGACTGTGATATAAATGACATCTCTGAAATCAGTGACATCTGTGATTATTTTGACATAAGTGACATTTTTTATATCTGTGTCATCACTACAACTGTGACAGCAGTGAGAGCTGTGACGTCTCTGAGTATTGTGACATCAATGACATGAGTGACATCTGTGACGTCTATGAATAATGTAACATCAGTGACATTAATGAAATCGATTATGTGTCTGACTATTGTGACATCAGTGACACCCATGATGTCTGTGACATCTGTGATTATTGTGACATCAGTGACGCCTGTGTTTTCTGTGACTACTCTGACAGCAGCAACACCTCCGACATCTATGACTATTGGGACATCAGTGATATATTTGATGTCTGTTGAATCTGTGACTATTTTGACATCAGTGACATTTTTGACATCTGTTAATATTTTGACATCAATGACATTTCTGATGACTGTGACTATTGTGACTTCAGTGACATCTGTGAGGTCTGTGAATATTGTAACATCAGTGACATTAGTGACATCTGGGACACCTGTGACTTCTGTAAAATCAGTGAAATCTGTGAAAACTGTGTTATCTGTGACTATTATGACAACAGTGACATCTGTGTTTGTGAATATTGTGGCATAGGTTATATCTGTGACGGCTGCGACTATTGTGACTTCAGTGACATAAGTGACATGTTTGACATCGGTTATTATTGTGACATCAGTGACATCTGTGATGTCTGTAATGTCTGTGATTATTGAAACATCAGTGACATTTGTGATGTCAGTGACTATTGTGACATCAGTTGCTTTTGTGATGTGTGTGGCATCTGTGACTATTGTTAAATTAGTGACAGTTGTGAAGTCTGCAGCGACTGTGACTTCAGTGACATCTGTGACATCTGTGACTACTATGACATCATGTGAAGTCTGTGAAATCTTTTACATCTGTGAATATTGAGATATGTGACATCTGTAATTATTGTAACATCAGTGACAGCTTTGAAGTCTGTTACTATTGTGATATTAGTGACATTTGTGACGTCTGTTACTATTGTGACATCAGTGGCATCTGTGAAGTCTGCGACAATTTTGAAATCATTGATTTTATTTTCGTCTGTTACTGTCACATCAGTGATATATGTTACATCTGTAACTTTTGTGACATCAGTGATGTATCTAAATTCTATGATGTCTGTGAAGATTGTCTCGTCACGGGCATCAGTGACATCAGTGACGTCAGTGACTATTGTAACATCAGTGACATCACTGATATCTGTGAGGTCTGTGATGTCTGTGACTTTTGTGACATCAGTGACATAAGTGACATCTGTGATGTATGTTACTATTGTGACATCTGTGACAGTAGTTTTAACTTGACTATTGTGACATCAGTTGCCTTTGTGATGTCTGTGGCATCTGTGACTATTTTGACATCACAGATGTCACAGCTATCACTTATGTAAACAATAGTCACAGATTCTGCAGACATCACAAATGCAACTGATGACGCAATAGTCACAGACATCACTAATGTCACAGATGTTACAATAGTAATCGGCTTCACAGATGTCACTGATGTCACAATAGTCACAGATGTCAGAGATGTTACTGATGTCACACAAGTCATAGACATAAGAGACGTCACAGATATCAGTGATATCACCACAGTAGTGGACATCACTAATGTCACAATAATCAAAGATGACTACAGATCTTGGTTATGTCACTGATGTCATAATATTCACAGATGTCACAGTGTTCACTGGTGTCACAATAGCTACAGACATCTCAGATGTCACAGATACCAGTGACGTCACAATCATCACAAATGTCACAGAGATTAGATATGTCACTGATGTAACAATAATAACAGATGTCATAAATATCACCGATGTCACAATAGAAACATACATCATAAATGTCACTGATGTCACAGTAGTCGCAGACTTCACCAATGTCACTGATGTAACAATAGTCAAATAATTAGTAGCTGTCACTGATGTCATAATAGTCACTGATGAAACAAACATCAAAATGTCTTTGATGACACAATATTAACAGACCTCACAGCTTTCCTGGATGTCATAATAGTCACGGAGGCCACAGACATCACAAATGTCACTGATGTCACAATATTCTGAGACATCACACCTGTCACTGATGTCACAAATGTCACACAGGACACAGATATCACAAATGTCACAATAGTCACAGATGTCATATATATGACAGTTTCCCCAGATGTCCCTGATGTTTAAATAGTCACAGATTTCACAAAGGCAAAGAATGCACAGTTGTGATAATAGTAAGAGATGTAAATATTGTCACTGATAGCATAATCACCACAGACTTCTCAGACAGTACAGACGTCACTGATATCAAAATAGTCACAGATGTCACTGATGTCACTTATGTCACATTAGTCACAGACAACATAAATGTAACTGATTTCACAATAATCACAGATGTCACAGATTTCAGATGTCACTGATGTCACAGTTGTTGAAGGCATGACAGCTGACAATGATGTCACTATAGTAACTGATGTCTCAGATGTCACTGATGTCACAAAAGTAACAGACTTCACAAAATCACTGATGTCACAATTGTCACAGACAAAATAGATGTCACTGATGTCAGAATAGGCACAGATGTCACTGATGTAACTGATGTAACAATAGTCAAAGACATCAGAGATGTCCATGATTTCAATAATATCACAACAGTCACAGATATCACTGATGTCACGTAAGTCATTGATGTCAAAATAGTCACCGGCATTGCAGATGTCACATATATCTGTGTTTTCACTGATGTCACAATAGTCACAGATGTCAGAGATGTCACAATTATAACAGACATCACAAATATCACGGATGCCAAAATAATAACAACTGTTAAAAGTTTCATTGATGTCACAATATCACAGACTTCACAGCTCTCACTGATGTCACAATAATCACAGACGCCAGAGACATCAAAATGTCACTCATGGCACAATAGTCACAGACGTCACCGCTGTTACGTATGTCACAATAGTCATAGATGACACGGATTTCACAGATATAACTGATGACACAGTCATCGCACTTGTGACAGGTGTCACTGATGTAACCACAGTCAAAGACACAAGAGATGTCACAGGTGTCACTAACGTCAGAATAGACCAAGATGTAATAGATGTCACAGATATCAAAATAGTCAATGATGCCACAGATTTCACTGATGTCACAAGAGTCACAGACATCACTGATGGCATAGATGTTACTGATGTCACAATCGTAACAGATTTCAGAGATTTCACAGATATTACTTATGTCAAAATAGTAACAGGCCTCACTGATGTCACTGATGTCACTGATGTCACAATAGTAACAGACGTTACAGATATCACTGAATGTCACAGTAGTCACACATATCACATATATCACAGGTATTTGTTATATCACAGTCGTCACATTTGTCTGTGGAGTCTCACTGTTGTGAAATCTGTGACATTTACTAAGACGTCTGTGATGTCTGTGACATTTGTGACATCAGTGAAATACAGGAAGTCTGTAACTATTGTGATATCAGTGACAGATGTGACATCTTTGGCGATTTCAAAATCAGTGACATTTTTCATGTCTTTAACGTCTGTGATTATTGTGACCTGTATCAGATCTGTGACATCTGTTACATCTGTGACTAGTGTGATATTAGTGACATCTGTGACACCTGTGAATATGGTGACAATACATAGGTCTGTTAAGCCTGTGACTATTGTGAAATCAGTGATATCTACGATTTCTGTATCTATTGTGGAATCAGTGACATCTGTAACATCTGTGATTATTGTGACATCAGTTACATGTGAGACGCCTGCGATATATATTTACATCAATGACATCTGTGACGTCTTTTACAATTGTGACATTAGTGATATTAAGAAGTCTGTGATGATTGTGACATCAGTGACATCTGTGACGATTATGGTATCAGTGAGATCTATAACATCTGTGAGGTCTTCGACTACTGTGACATCAGTGATATTTGTGATATTTGTGACTATTTTTACATCAGTGACTCCTGGGACGTTTGTGATGTCTGTGTACTACTGTGACCTGAGAAACATTTTTAACATCACTGACATCACTGACATTTTGGCATCAGTGACTTCTGAAACTTCTGTGAAGATTGTACCGTCACTGCCATCAGTGAAGTCTGTGACGTCCTTGAGTTCTCTTAACACAGAATCATAGAATAACCAGGTTGGAAGAGCCCCACCGGATCATCAGGTCCAACCATTCCTATCAAACACTAAACCGTGCCCCTCATCACCTTATCCACCCATTCCTTAAACACCTCCAGGGAAGTTGAATCAACCCCCTCCCTGGGCAGCCTGTTCCACCGCTCAATGGCCCTTTCTGTGAAAAATTCTTTTCTAATGTCAAGCCTAAATCTCCCCTGGCACAGCTTGAGGCCATTCCCTCTTGTCCTGTCCCCTGTCACTTGGGAGAAGAGCCCAGCTCCCTCCTCTCCACAACCTCCGCTCAGGTAGTTATAGAGAGCAATGAGGTCTCCTCTCAGCCTCCTCTTCTCCAGGCTGAACAACCCCAGCTCTCTCAGCCGCTACTCATACGATTTGTTCTCCAGCCCCTTCACCAGCTTTGTTGCTCTTCTCTGGACTCGCTCCAGAGCCACAACATCCTTCTTGTGGTGAGGGGCCCAGAATTGAACACAGTACTCGAGGTGCGGTCTCACCAGTGCCGATTCCAGAGGGAGAAGAGCCTCCCTGGACCTGCTGGTCACGACGTTTCTGATACAAGCTAAGATGCCATTGGCTTTCTTGGCCACCTGGGCCACTGCTGGCTCATGTTCAGTCACTGTCAACCAACACCCTCAGGTCCTTCTTCTCCAGGCAGCTTTCCAGACAGGCTTCTCCTAATCTGTAGCTGCTCAGGGTTGTTGTGCCCCAAGTGCAGGTCCCAGCACTTGGCCTTATTAAACTTCAACCCATTGGTCTCTGTTCAGCAGTCCAGCCTCTTCAGATCCCTTTGGAGCCTCCCAACCCTCCAGGAGATCCACACTTCCACCCAGCTTAGTGTCACCTTCATCCAGGTCATTGATAAAGACATTAAACAGGGCTGGACCCAGCACTGAGCCCTGGGGAACCCCACTTGTCACTGGCAAGTCTGGTACTAGGCGGTAAATCTGATGTAAGGTGGTTTAGACTGTTTAAGACTGATTAAGTCTGGTATAAGGCGGTTAAGTCTGGTTTAGACTGGTTAAGTCTGGTATTATGCGGTTAATGCTTGTATAAGGCATAAGGTGGTTTAGACTGGTTTAGACTAATTTAGACTGGTTAAGTCTGGCATAAGGTGATTACGACTGGTATAATGTGCTCTGGTGCCTCCTAGGAGGTGGAGCCTGTGCTCCTGGTTATTTTCCACATGGGAGATGTTCCCAGCCCAGATGGTTCCATTTGGGTTTAACTGTTCCAGCCTTGCCCTGTGCTCCTTCACCCTGATTGGATTTGTTTCCCGAGTGCTGTATCGCTGACTCCAGGCTGTGCAGGGAGCCATCGTGGCCTGGATGCTGAGGATCCCTTCTAATTTAGCCTCCTGCTTGTTTTCTTGTGATTTTCAGCATGGTCCTTTATTCCAAACTGGATTTCCACTGCTTTCTGGGTTTGGCAGTGTAACTTCTCCAGTCAGGAGATGGAGGAGGCAGGGACCAGCATTGCAGTCAGGTCTCACCCTGCAAGGCACGGGGGCTCAGACCCTTAAGAGTTGTCCTGGTCTCTCTTCTGCTGGAGCCTTGAAGCAGCCGGTCCCCAGAATGGACCTTCTGGGGTGTAGGGAGCCCTGAACCTGTGGAGAGAGAGCATGCTAAGCTCTCCACTCATGTTTTGAAAGGGAATTTTCTTCCTTTCCTAGAAAAATCATGCTGTGAACACGCCCTGAGATTAGAGGAATGTGTCCACTGAGGGTTTGTACTGGCTGGAGGAACAAGGTGGCTTCAAGCTGCCCTGGAAACCTGATGTGAACAAGGAGATGAAACTGAGTTTCCTTGATATTTTTTTGTTCCCTTTGAAGGGAGACAAGTTTGTGCATTCCATCTTGTCCTCATCTCCTGGTCTTTGCCAGGAGTCTTCCATCAGTGCCGTCAGGATACAGACTGGGAGAGTGGGGCAAGCTGATCAAGCCTCCATCCCTGCAGCTGTGTGGGAGGCTGAGATCCCTCTCTCTCCCCCAGCAGCTGCAGTGCCCTCCAGAGGGGCTGGGAATCTAGGGAGAGCCCAGAGCTCTGCTGCACATTGCGGTGGGCACTACTGTGGGGCTAGCCCAGACTGGGCTTCTCTGCAGGGCTGGAGAAATATCAGGGCTGTGGGGAGAGCTGGGAGGGGCTGGGCTGAGCTGGAAAGGGCCCCGGAGAGGACACCAGCAGTGCTGGCTGAGCTGTGTGACCATGCAGGGGGAGGACAGGCTGCAGAGGGTGTGAGGGGCAGAGCCCAGCCCTGCAGGTGCAGGAAAGAGGAGAGCAGTGGGTGCCCTTGGTGTCAGGGACAGACTGGGAAGGTGCCCAGGGCACTGGGCTCTCCCTTTGGCAATTCCAGCTCCTCATGAGCCCCTTCCAACCCAAGATATTCTAAAAGCCTGTGATATTCAAGCTCAAAAAATAGTCTGCCCATCCTCTACCCATCCCATGACATTCATTCTTCCTGACAAGTTCTGCCTTGTGACTCTTTCCTCTTCCCTGACATCATTCTAGATCTCCATATCTTTCCGTGTTTGGTTTCTACCTGTACACTCCCTGCCTGCATTTGTTTCTCTCTTGCACTTGGTGCGTGATTGCAGGCTGCTTAAGATGTATTTCTGCACATGTCACGTCATCCCCAGACACCACTAAACCCTTATCCAGTCATAACTTCCTATAATAAATCAATTTTGGTGCACATATAGAAATTTCCAGAATCTGTAATAACTTCATGCAATCCCTGTGGGCAGGAGAGATGGCAAAGGGCTCGAGGTGCCCCCTGACTGTAAGGGATTTGTGTCTGTGTCGCTGCAGGGGCAACAGAAGGAACACGAGGCATTTGCCCCAGAGACGCTGTCAGAAGATCCTGGCAGGTGCTAAGGTGTGAAGGACCCGTGATGCCCCCGTAGTGTAAGGGATTTTCCTGGTGATGCTGCCAGCAATGACCTGGCCTGAGGAGGCTCCCCTGTATTTTCCACCCATACCCAAGCCCTCTCCCTGCACAGGTCCTGTGGGGGCTTGGGCAGAGGTCCTTTCCCAGTCATGTTCCTGCTTCTTCCCTATCACCTCCAGAGACAGAACTGGCCTCACCATCCCCATCACATTCAGATGTTTCCTACTGGATTCTGAGTTTCTGAGACACAATTGACATCCTAACCCCCTACTCATCCGTCACCTCTTCATGGCCCAGGACCTGAACAGGTAAAAGTACGCTTGCCCCACATCATGAGGAATGAACACGTGGACCTTGGTTCGTGGAGGGACATCCAAGTGCTATACTGAGGTGATTTCCCATGTCTTGTTACTTCCAGTGAGAAGAGACTTCGAGGCAATATCTGTCCCAGAAATCTTTGTGGAAACTGAGGAAACTGTTCTTTCTACACATTCAGGTTCATCTCATCTCACAGACATGATGTGTGTGCTCCCATCTGATCCGTACAATGCAAAATTAACGCCTTTGATACAGTTTCTCACAGCATTCTTCTTCAGAAACTGTCACCTCTGGCCTGGATGGGTGCACGCTCTCCTGGGTGAAAAACTGGTTGAATGACCGGGCCCAGAGGGTGGTGGGAAATGGAGTTAAATCCAGCTGGAGTCCAGTGACAAGTGGGGTTCCCCAGGGCTCAGTGCTGGGTCCAGTCCTGTTTAATGTCTTTATCAACGACCTGGATGAAGGCATTGAGTCCTCCCTTAGCAAGTTTGCAGATGACACCAAGCTGGGAGGAAGTGTGGATCTGCTGGAGGGTCAAGAGGCTCCAAAGGGACCTGAACAGGCTGGACTGCTGGGCTGAGACCAACGGCATGAGGTTTAACAAGGCCAAATGCCGGGTCCTGCACTTGGGGCACAACAACCCTAAGCAGAGTTACAGACTAGGAGAAACCTGGCTGGAAAGCTGCCAGGAGGAGAAGGACCTGGTTATGTTGTTTGACAACCGACTGAATATGAGCCAGCAGTGGCCCAGGTGGCCAAGAAGGCCAATGGCATCTTGGCTTGTATCAGAAACGGTGTGACCATCAGGCCCAGGGAGGTTATTCTCCCCCTGTACTCAGCACTGGTGAGACTGCACCTCGAGTACTGTGTTCAGTTCTGGGCCCCTCACCACAAGAGGGATGTTGAGGCTCTGGAGAGAGTCCAGAGAAGGGCAACAAAGCTGGTGAAGGGGCTGGAGAAGAAATCATATGAGGATCAGCTGAGAGAGCTGGGGTTGTTTAGCCTGGAGAAGAGGAGGCTGAGGGGAGACCTTATTACTCTCTACAACTACCTGAAGGGAGGTTGTGGAGAGGAGGGTGCTGGCCTCCTCTTCCAAGTGAAAGGGACAGGACAAGAGGGAATGGCCTCGAGCTCCACCAGGGGAGATTTAGGCTTGAGATAAGGAAAAAGTTCTTCATGGAGAGGGTGGTTAGGCATTGGAATAGTCTGCCCAGGGAGGTGGTTGAGTCACCATCCCTGGAGGTGTTTAAGGGGAGGGTAGATGAGGTACTTCGGGGCATGATTTAGGGATTGGTGGGAATGGTTGGACTCGATGATCCGGTGGGTCTCTTCCAACCTGGTAATTCTTTGATTCTTTGAAAGCTGGACTTTGACCTACTCTATCAGTGTCCTCTCATGGAAGAACAAAGAACCTCTCCAAGCTGGGGTGAGAGGCCAGTGTGGGAATGGTGGTTGTCAGGGGTTTGACCAGGTTTACTGCCTCTGGGAGAAATGCTTGAGTCAGATCCTGAGAGAAAGTTTAGAAGAAGCCCTAAGCCTTCAGGCACTGCCCTGAGGAGATCCCCTCCCTTTATGGAAAGGCTGCTGTGTCCCCATGTGCCCACTGCCCATCTCTCCACGTGGGCACAGCAGTGCCATTCAGCACGGCTGGCACCAAGCTCAGAGCTCTCAGGCCTTACAGCAAGGCAAGGGGTGAGGAGGAGAGTGTCGAAGTGGAGAGAGAAGAGCTCTGGGAGATCAAGAGCTGGTGCCTGGCAGTGCTGCCATGCTGGGACTTTCTTCCTTTCCAGCCATGAGCAAAGGAATGGTTCCTGAAGCTCCAGAAAGCCTTGGAGGAAGGGTCCCAGGAAGAGACAAGGTGCTGCAGTGACTTTATTCTGCTTACAAGCACACATAGCGTAGTTGTCATTATCTGTCCCACAGAGTCAAAAGAGAAAATAAGACAAAAAATTAAAAATGAGTTGAAAACATGATCACAAGTTAAGAAAAATGTTGAAATATAAAAATATAGAAGACAGTAACATGAGCCATGAGTAACATCAGAACTGCTATGCAGAAGTTCAGGAATTCATTGCATCAGAGATCTTTCCTCTTATAAGTTCCCACAGTGCATCCTTGAGGTCCCTGTTCCTCAAGCTGTAGATGAGGGGATTCAGTGCTGGAGGCACCACTGCATAGAGAAATGACACAGCTAAATTCATGGATGGGGAGGAGAAGGAGGGAGGCTTAAGGTAGGTAAACATGTCAGTACTGAGAAAGAGGGAGACCACAGCCAGGTGAGGGAGGCAGGTGGAAAAGGCTTTGTGCCGTCCCTGCTCCGAGGGGATCCTCAGCACAGCCCTGAAGATCTGCACATAGGACACCAAAATGAAAACAAAACAGCCAAAAGCTACTAAGTAACTAAACACAAGAAGTCCAACTTCCCAAAGGTCAGTATGCGTGCATGAGAGCTTGAGGATCTGGGGGATTTCACAGAAGAACTGTTGCACAGCATTGCCCTGGCAGAGGGGCAGGGAAAATGTATTGGCCGTGTGCAGCAGAGCGAAGAGAAACCCAGCACCCCAGGCAGCTGCTGCCATGTGGACACAAGCTCTGCTGCCCAGGAGGGTCCCGTAGTGCAGGGGTTTGCAGATGGCAGCATAGCGGTCGTAGGACATGATGGTGAGAAGACAATACTCTGTACCAAACGAGAAGATAAATAGAAACATTTGGGCAACACATCCTGAGTAGGAGATGGTCCTGGTGTCCCAGAGGGAATTGGCCATGGATTTGAGGACAGTGGTGGAGATGGATCCCAGGTCAAGGAGGGAGAGGTTGAAGAGGAAGAAGTACATGGGGGTGTGGAGGTGTTGGTCACAGGCGATGGTGGTGATGATGAGGCCGTTGCCCAGCAGGGCAGCCAGGTAGATGCCCAGGAAGAGCCAGAAAGTCAAGAGCTGCAGCTCCCGTGTGTCTGCGAATGCCAGGAGGAAGAACTGGGTGATGGAGCTGCCGTTGGTCATCTGCTGCCTCTGGACACGGGTCACTGTCATATGAGAGAAGGACAGTGACAACTTAGGATAACCTCTGAGCCAAATCAAAGCCATTTCTCCTTCCCCTCCCTCCTGCTCACACCTTGTCACATTTTTCAGCCCTTGCTTCAGCTCTGTGCCTGGAGCCCTGCTTGTTGCTGGCTGAATGTGCCGGGAGGAGCAGGGCCTCTGCCCGCTGGCTGCCAGGAGTCAGCCCTGCTCTGCAGCACGAGGTCATGGGGATGGTGGGGACAGGGGACACTGCTGGGGTTCAGCTTTGTCCTGGGGAAATGCTCCTGGTGCAGAAGGGCTGGCAGCATCTGCACTGCAAGGGATGAGGAACTGAGAGGGTAGCAGGCTTAGAAGTTTGAGAAGCCTAAAGGTCTGCAGCTCTCAGGGAGAACAGGGGGAGTTCTGTGAGGTGAGAGCATTGCCTGTGGCTCCATGCAGAGGAATGGGAGCTGCTTTCTCCCTCGCTCTTATTCCCAGCTACCCTGGGCTTGAACCTTTCAGAGACAGAGTAATCACACTTTTGTATTCACCTTAAAAGCCACCAGGATCTGCTGAAAGTAGACAAACCCACTGCCAAGCACTGAGTTTCCAACCCTTTCTCAAGGTCTCAGCATTCCTCTTTCAGCCCAGGACAGACACATGGCTCATTTCATAAACATCATTTCTGTGGCTGGAGAGTCTCTATAATTTTCCACAGACATTCAGGTAACACAAAGATTTGACAGGACAGGTTGGCATCTGTGAGAGCTGCTTAGTGCTTGGGAGGGAAACTCAAGAAAAGCCAAATGTCCTAACGATAATATCTTAGTGCAGATGAGATAATTAATTTCTCAGGAATGCACTGCCCAAAGCCCCACAGAAGATCAGTGCCTGACTCTGCAACTCCCATCCCCAGAGAGCCTGGCAGAGAGAACAAGAGAACAACAGCAAGAATGGAGACAAGGGGAGAAAGAGGGAGAAACTGAGTGAGGGTCTGGCTGTGAGAAGCCAGGGCAGAGGCAGCTGGGCACACAGACAGCATTCCCCTTCCCCAGCTGTGCTCACCCCCTCCCAGACACCAACCTTGCCAGGCAGTTGCTCTCAGCCCCTGGGCTCTGGAGAGGACACTGGAGCTGTGGCTGCAGAGGAGGGGGCTCAGCCTTGGAGCCCAGAGCCCTGAAGGCAGAGGCTTTGCTGGGTGGGAGAGGAGGCAGGTGGCTTGCTCAGAGGAAGGAGCTGCACAGGAGAGGATCGCACAGAGCTGTATAAATTCTCCCTCCATTAACATCTCTGGTTTAAGTTCCCTCTCATTCTCTGATCCTATCTGGAGAGTTTCCTCAATGGAGTCATTCCCTGTCCCATGCCTTCTCCCTGTCAGTGCTCACAGACCCCATCTGACCCTCTCTGCATCTCCCTGGCCCTACACAAACCTGCCTGTTTTCCAGGTAAAGCTGGTCACAGGGTCTTGTTGATAAGTAGAAAAGGACAGAAGAGGCTGAGCCTGATGCGTCCAGCAGAGGTGATGCTGGTGCTGTCCACAGGCAGAGGAGCAGCTGGAGACATATTCGGAGGCTCCTATCGGACCTACTGACCACTCAAGGATACTGCTCAGGAGTCTGACTGATTTGTTTAAGCATGAAAGCCTCTGGTTCCATTTCTCCCACCAAATTCCCCAGGTGCAGGGAACTGAAAACACAGAGTCTGGGAAGTGCCTTATCTTTAATGTAATCACTGCCCTGATCTTCTATTTGAAATGTCTCACAGAAATGCCCTGGGGTGATTCTGAGCTGTGAGCAGCCCTGACTCACACAGCACCCTCTTGCAAGCAGACAGACCCTCTCCTGTCAGAAGATGCTTCTTACACCTCCCAGTTTTAACCTGTCTTACAATGTGGAGCAGGCTGAACGCTGACCCTGGTTTTCTCTCCACTGGAGAAACTGCAAGAGCCCTCCTGACAGATCCCACAGGCTGTGGCTGTGCCGGCTTTAGGAGATCCCTCCAGGAACCACACCTGCATTGTCCTGCACCCAGAGACTCACCTGGAGAAGGGCTGTGAGGACTTTTGTCCAAAGGAAGCCTCCTCTCTCCTCCCACCCCACCCTGCCTCCCCCCTCTCTCTGCTCCCTCCTCTCCTCTCGCTGCCTGCAGGCAGTGCCCTCAGCCCTGCTGGGCTTTGCAGAGGAGCTGCTCCTGACCAGACCTGGCTCTTTTCAGAACTAACCTCTCATTATTAGCTCACTCAGTCCCAGGAGCCCAGCCCAGCTCAGCAGCAGAGGAGCAGCCCAAGGCAGCAATTTTTCTGCCCCCTCTGGGCTCCCTCGAGGTTTCCCTGGGGCTCAGGGGAACCTGCTGAGAAACAGGTTGAAGCCATCCCTGATATTCCCTCCCTCTGATGGGGAGAGACACTTCTGCCCTGCAGTGTCATTGCTCCTGTTGGAAAAACAATAGGGAAAGAGAACCAATTCCTTGTCCCATCATTAGATGGGACCTCAGAAAGGTGACAGGGAATGATCTCATTTCTCCAAACTAGGAGGATCTGTCCCTTTGAGTGAATTCAGGCATTTCATCCTAGGTCTTTAGACCTGGGGCTAGGAAGACACTCAGCTCCCTTTCTCCAAGCCACATCTTCTGCAAAGCTTATGCACACACAGGGCCTTGAAACGCTTGGTCCAGGTTTCCTTATGGCAGGTATGAGCTTGCCTGGTGCCACAGCTGCAGAGCTTCAACCCCAATGGGCAGTGATGCCCTCAGCCAGGGGCACAGGCAGGAGGAGCTGGAGCCGTTCCCGTGGGAGACAGAGCTGGGACACGGTCACAGAGCTCAGGACAGATGGGCTTCAAGGACAGCATCTTCCAAGCACTGCAAGGGTCCAGATAAACTGAGTCTCAGCCTGGAAGTCCATTCAAGGACCCATTATGAGATTTTGCTGCCTCAGGAACAGTTAAAGAAGAAACAAATACGCTGTGTAGGCACCGCTGGATTAAGGAGGGTCAGGTGTAGACAGATGTGAGGTTCACTGTGTCCTCTGTCCCTGTCTTCTCCATCAAGGTCTCACAGGGCTTTGTGACTGGAGGAGTTTGACCAGTATTGGGTAGAGGTCAAGTCAGGGATACCTTGGGCAAATGGAATTCTTCACAGTCTATGAGACAGGAGGGGCAGCATCGCAGGGAGCTGAGTGAGCAGGAAGATGTCACAGTGTGGCCATTCTCCATCATCTTCCAGAGGTCGTGGAGAGCGTGGGAACTCCTTAAACGCTGGTACCACTGCCACATCAGAAATGACCAGTGGATGAGTAGGGGAGCAAAAGGCTTTGCCCCAGAATTTGTCTATTAGGATCCCATTTCTGAGTGTCTGAATAAGAAGAGGATTATATTTCCCTTGGTAGAATATGTCTCACCATCCTTCTCTGACCCAACTCTTCTATGATCTGATTCTCCCATGGCTAGACACTTCCATAAGCCACCTCTTCTGTGACGCAGGTATTCTGTCACCTGAGCCCTCTCTAGTGAGTCTTCTATGACCCAAGACTAATATGACCCTTCTAAGTATCCTTTATGACCTGAGGTATTTTATATCCATATGACCCTTAAATGACCCAAACTTTCTATGAAACTTTTATGACCAGAATCTTCTATAAACAGCACTTCTCTGTCCCTTTTATGACCTGATCCTTCTATAGCCCAAATCTTCTATGGTCCTTCTATGACCCAACACTTCTATAAACCTTCTACAGTTGAATTCCTATATGACCCAACCCTCTATGACACGAATCCTCTGTGATCTGAGTCTTTTATGACTCAACACTTCTAAAAAAAGTCTTCTATGACCCAAGCTTTCTGTGACCCAACTCTCTTCTGACTCTTCTGTAACTTTCTATGACCTGACTTCTCTGTGACTAAACTCTTCCGTGACCATCTCTTATATGACCAGGTCTTTCTGTGACTTAAGCCTTCTATGAACAAACCGTTCTATGTCCCAGCTGTTCTCTGACTCTCCAGTGCTGTGACTTTCTCCAATCCAAGTCTTCTGTGACTCTTCTATGACATGAATCATTTATATTCCAACACTGCTATGACCAATATATGACCAGATGCTTCTGTGACTCGACTCTTCTGGGACCCAACTATTAACAAACCCTTCTATGACCTGACCCCTCTATGACTCTCTAGGACCTGGCTCATACGAGACACTTCCCTTATAAACTGACAATTCTATGACCCATCTATAACTCTTCTATGATGTGATACTTCTGCAGTCCTTCTATATCCTGATACTTCAACAACCCAACCTTTCTGTGCCTCAGTGTTTCCATGAAACTTCTATGAGCAAACTGTTCTACAACCTTTCCATGAACAAACACTGCCAATACCTGACTAAACTCTCACACTCGTACAACTCGTTCTCTTCCATGACCTGAGTATTCTATGATCCATAATGATTTGAATGTTCTATGAACCATCAACCCCTCTGTATTGCACCTCTATGATTTGACTCCTCCCTGACATGATCTTTCTCACAAACACATTTTCTGCCACTCTTGTACCATCCAAGCCATTAATAACCCTACTCTTCTATCACCCAACTCTTCTGGTGCACGTGGAGCTGTGTGAGAGCCTTGGCTTCTCAAGGAACTCTACAGGCCTGTATTTGGAATCACAGGGAATAACTGCTCCCACTTTGATTCAGCAATGTGAGAATGTTCATGGCACCAACAGCATTGCAGTCAAAGCCAGATCTGCCTGCCCAGGGCCTGGGGGCCAGGGCTTGGCCTTTCTGCTTCACCAAGCAAACCCAGGCTTTTCTCAGCATTGCAGCTGCCTGCACAGTGCCTTTGTCTGCCTGCAATCATGGCCTCCAATTCTCAACTCTAACGAGTCCCTGGGGAGCCTTTGTCACTAACAATGTTCACTGAGACTGATTAAGACTTCAAGAAACTTTGAGCTTTGCTTTTAACTTCTTGAGAGCTTTGTTCCATCTCCTCTCAGTAGCTGAGGTTCAAGGACTCAGCATCAATGCCATTCTGGATCTCATTAACCTACAGAAAGCCTTAATGAGCTCTTTGTCTGCCTGTTGTTTTCTTCAGGTCTTCAAGCCTTGCATAGCTCCTTGGAGTCATTTCCCAGTGTGGTTACAGAGGAAGATTTCAAAGTGCACCTAAAAAAAATGTTTTATCTTGAACTTTCTATTTCTATATCTTTCAAAATCATACAATGGTTTGGATTGGTAAGGACCTTAAGGCTCATCCAGTTCCAATCCCCCTTCCTTGGGAAAGGACACCTCCAACTGGACCAGTCTGCTCAAAGCCCCAGCCAGCCTGACCTCGAACACCTCCAGGCAGGGGACAGACACAGCTTCACTGGGCAACTTGGGCACAGTCTTACCACCTTCTTTGTGAACAATTTCTTCCTAATGTCCAATCTAAATCTTCCCCCTTCCAATTTAAATCTATTCCTTTTCATTAAAAAAAGTCCCTCTCTAGCCTTCTTCGTTATTCACTTCATGTACGGGACTGTTATAAGGTCACCCCAAAGCCTTTTCTTCTCCAGGCTGAAGAATTTCCAAGAGAAGATCAGCATTTCTTGGCAAGATCTCTTTTTTAAACAGCAGGAGATTGGTGGAGGCCTCTTGTGAGTGAGGACAAGCAAGTGCCCTGGTGAGAGGTCAGTCTCCTCAGGGCAGTCCTCAGCCTGTCAGTTCTCTGCCCATGGTGCTCCCTGGTGCTTCATGTGGGTTGAGCTAAAAAAAGTTTAATGGGTGAAAGAAAAAAAGATTAAAAAACCCCAAACCCAAACATAAACTAAACCCCAAACTAATGGAAATACCATCACTTGCAGACTGACACCCCTCCAGTCTATCACCTCCAATAACCTCTATCACCACCTGTCACCTGGACTGATCATAATCTCTACTTATTCCTTGTTCTGGCAAAGTTTTTATCACTGAGTGTGTCATCTGTGTTATGGGATCTCCCTCTGGTCTCCCGGGGTCAGCTCTCCTGGCTGTGTCCCCCTGACAGCTTCTTGCCCAACCCCAGCCCCTCACTGGGTAGGAGAAGAAGGAGCAACTCTTGACGCTGGGCAAAGAAGACCTCCTGCCAGAACCCCCTGCCCCATTTTGGGGCCAGATCCCCTCTTTTTGGTCCAAAACCACGGTTCCCAGCCAGGGGCTCTGGAGGCAGAAACTGCGTTTTGGGACTCAAAGATTCATGTTAGGGTACAGACCCTCATACATAAGTTCCACACACAACCCCACCCCCGCCCCTTTTTGAGCTTCAAAGACTCATTTTAAGGCCCAGAGCACAATTTTTAAGGCACAAAGTCTGGTTTTCTGTGTCCACAGCTTCCATTTGGGAGACAAAACCTCTAATAGGGTTCAAAAGCTTATTTTTAGCTCCCAAAGCCTCCTTTTCCAGGAACAAAGCCTTATGTTAGAATCAAGTCCACAATTGAGAGGGCTCAAATCCTCTTTTTGAGCCCCTCAAGTCCCATTTTTAAGGTGCAAACCATGCTGTTTGCTACCATGGCATCATTTTAGGGCAAAAAATCCTGATGTCGGGGCTCGAAGAAGCAATTTCAGTTTCAAAGCAACATATGTAGGACCCAAAGCCTCTTTTTGAAGCTCCAAATTCTCACATAAAGGATCCAACCTCCCCCTTTACAGCCTGAAGCATCCATTGGAGCACCCAAAGTCCTGCATTTCTGAGCAGAGCTTCAATTCTTGAGGCAACAGAGGAGCCAAGAGGTTTGTCTCCCTTGCAGGGACAAAAGACTTAACTTGTAGCACTGCACCCATCTCTTCAGTGCCCAAAGTCTCCTATTAAGGGCGGAAATCCTTGCTTTTATGGTTCCAACCTGTCTTTTAACATTTATAGCTTTTTTTTAGGAGGCCCACAGTTACATTTTGAGTCTCAACCCCCGTTTTTTAAGTCTAAAGACACATTTCAGTGTCCCAGAGCATAATTTTTAAGGACCAAAGTTGATTCTGGATGTCCAAAACCGCAGTGTTATGGTCCAAAGCCTTATTTTTAGCTCATTTCTAGCTTCCAAAGCCTCCTTTTCAGGGAACAAAGCTTCATTTTTGGAGTTGTTTGCAATTGTAAAGGCCCAAATCCTCATTTTTAGCCTCTCAGGTATATTTCAAGCTGCAAAGCCTTTGTCTTTGGTACCACAGCATCATTTCAGGGCATAAAAGCTGAGGTCAAGGTTCAAAGCCTCAGTTTCACATTTAAAGCACCATTGGTAGGACCCAAACCCTCCTTTTGAAGCTCCAGACTCTCATGGAAAGGTTCTAACCCCCTCCTTTACAGCTCGAAGCCTCTACTGGAGTGCCTAAAGCCTTGTGTTCAGGACCAGAGCTTCATTTCTTGGAACCTAGAGATTCTCTGCCCTTGAGGGATCAAAAGACAAATTTGTAGCACCACACTCATACTTTCAGTGCAGAAGTCTCATGGTTTGGCCTGAAACCTTCAGTTCTAGGGATCTAACGTCTTTTTTAGGACCCACAGATATTTTGGGACCCACAGTTACATTTTGAAGGTCCCAAGCAGTGTGCCCAGGTGGCCAAGGAGGCCAATGGCATCTTTGCTTGGATCGGAAATGGTGTGACCAGCAGGTCCAGGGAGGTTCTTCTCCCTCTGGACTCGGCACTGGTGAGACCGCACCTCGAATCCTGTGTTCAGTTCTGGACTCCTCACAACAAGAAGGATGTTTAGGCTCTGGAACGAGTCCAGAGAAGAGAACGGAGCTGGTGAAGGGGCTGGAGAAGAAGAGGAGCAGCTGAGGGAGCTGGGGGTGTGTAGCCTGGAGAAGAGAAGGCTGAGGGGAGACCTCATTGCTCTCTATAACTACCTGAAAGGAGGTTGTAGAGAAGAGGGTGCTGGGCTCTTCTCCCAAGGGACAGGGGACAGGAAAAGAGGGAATGGCCTCAAGCTCCGCCAGGGGAGATTTAGGCTGGACATTAGAAGAAAATTTAAGGCACAGGTGGATGAGGTGCTGAGAGGCACGTGTTAGTGTTTAATCGGAATGGATGGACTTGATGATCTGGTGGGACTCTTCCAACCTTGTTATTCTATGATTCTGTGATTCTAAACTCTCATTTTCTGTGTCTAAAAACTAAGTTTTAGAGCCTCTTTTTTAAAGCCCAAAGGATAATTTTGGAGTTGCAACACCTCAGTTTTAGAGGCCAAGCCCTTATTTATAGGTTCTGAAACTCATTTCTGTCTTTAAAGCCTTTTTCAGGGAAGAAAGCTTCATTTTTAGAATTATCCGCAATTTTGATGGCCTGTATCAGAAATGACGTGACCACCAGGTCCAGGGTGGTTCTTCTCCCTCTGTACTCGGCACTTGTGAGACCGCTCCTCGAATCCTGTGTTCAGTTCTGGGCCCCTAACCATAAGAAGGATATTGAGGCTCTGGAGCGAGACCAGAGAAGAGCAAAAAGCTGGTGAAGGGGCTCTAGAACAAGTCTTACAAGGAGCGACTGAGAGAGCTGAGACCTTATTATTCTCTATAACTACCTGAAGGGAGGTTGTGGAGAGGAGGGTGCTGGCCTCTTCTCCCAAGTAAAAGGGAACAGGAGAAGGAATGGCCTCAAACTCCGCCAGGGGAGGTTCAGGCTTGAGATAAGGAAAAAATTCTTCATGGAAAGGGTCCTTAGGCATTGGAACTGTCTGCCCAGGGAGGTGGGTGACTCACCTTCCCTGGAGGTGTTTAAGGTGAGGGTGGATGAGGTGCTTAGGGCCATGGTTTAGAGATTGGTGGGAGTGGTTGGACTTGACGACCCGGTGGGTCTCTTCCAACCTAGCGAATCTATGATTCTATGATGATTCTATGAAGATTCCGTGAGACCCTGGTGATGTAAGGATAAGGTGCTTCCTTACTGGCATCAGTGCCCGAGACAAAAAACAGCCAAGGAGGGGAGGACTTTGGCTCTGTTGGGGGTTTTTAGCATAGCCTCAAAGTCCTGATCCTGGCTTTGTTAGACACCCTGAAAGGACTGACTATAGGTTGCTGGGATTCAGAGTAGGAAATCCAGGACTGCCTGAGCCTCAGCCAAGGGCAGTTCACATAAGTGGCTGTTACTGAAGGTTTCCTTGGTCAGAATCAGTCCTCCAGTGTTTTAGGCACTGGGGTCACACCAGGCTGTACAAATGTAGATCCTCAGAGTGGAGGGATATGACTCAGTCCTTTTCATCTCCCCATTCATCTCCAGCCTAAGCTTTCTCTCCATGCCCTTCTCAGAGGTGAATTGGAGCACAGACAGCACCAACAGTTGGTGTTTGACCTCCCAGAGCCACCTCCCTCTCTGAGCTGTCATTGGGCACAGACAAGGGTTGGGACTTGGGGAGATGGAGGTGCAACGAAGACTTTCCTGTTGCTGTAATTTAAACCCTGATGAAATTTGCTTATTTTCTGCTCCTTCTCTTGTCTTTTTTCCCCTCCAACAAGTTTTGAATTTTCCTTTGAGCCACCAGCTGTCGTATCTCAATTTCTCTTCTTGCTGAAGTCACAGTTATGGAAGTTGCTCAGATCCTGCCAAGCATGAGCAGGAATTTCTTCACCATGAGGATGGGGAGGGCCTGGCACAGGCTGTCCAGAGCAGGGGTGGCTGCCCCATCCCTGGAGGTGTTGAAGGCCAGGTTGGGTGGGGCTTGGAGAACCTGTTCCAGTGGGAGGTGTCCCAGCCCTTGGCAGAGGTGGGGCTGGATGGGCTTTGAGGTCCTTTCCAACTCAACACATGCCATGGTTCTATGATCCCAACAGTGCTCCCAGCATGGCACCTGTACAGACCAGTAAGACACAAGGGTGGGAGTGGTGTGGAACCAATATGGGACCAGTACACCCAGTATGGACACCACAGACACCAATATGGACACCAGAGCTCCCAGTGAAGCACCACTTCTTCCAGCACAGACCAGTAGGGCACTGGTATGGACACCGATGTTCCCAGTATGGACACCAGAGACACCAGCGTGGACAATAGAGCTCTTAGTACAGGCCAGTAAGGCACCAGAGTGGGACTAGTATGAGACAGCAGGGACACCAGTATTGAAAGCAGGGCTTCCAGTGCTCCCAGTACAGACCAGTAAGACTCAAATGTGAGACAACTATGGGACCAGTACTCACAGTACAGACACCAGAGACACCAGGATGGACAACAGGGCTCCCAGTATGGACCAGTAGGTCACCAGTGCAGGACCAGTATGGGAACAGTGCTCCCACAATGGAAACCAAGGATGCCAGAATTCCTAGTGCTCTCAGTACAGATTAGTAAGACTCAAGTGTGAGACCACTATGGGACCAGTAAGGCACCAATGTGCAACCAGTATGGGACAAGTACTTCCAGTGTAGACACTAGGGATGCCTGGATGGGTACAGGTATTCCCACTTTTAGGTTTGGGTTTATGTTGTTTCTTTATCTTTTTTTCTTTCATCTATTAAACGTTTTTTTAGCTCAGCCTGCAAGTCAAAAACATTTCCATGGAGCAGCATGTGCAGAGACCTTGCCTGCTGAGGAGTGCCCAGAGGAGTTTCACCTGGGCCCCAGGATGCCTGCTTGTCGTCATTCACAAATATCCTCCACCAATCCCACGCCTTTTCAAAGGGCATTTTCTAAAGAAATATTGATCTTCTCCTGGAACTTCCTCAGCGTGCAGAAGACAATGCTTCAGGGAGACCTTTTAGCAGCCTTCCAGTACCTGAAGGGAGTCACCACGAAAGCTGGGGAAGGACTTCTTAGAAACACATGGAGTGACAGGACAGTGACAAATGTTTTAAATTGCTGAGGAGAAGATTTAGATTAGACATGAGGAAGACACTCTTCAAAAAAAAAATGGTGAGCCTGTGGCCCAGGTTGCCCAGGGAAGCCGTGGCTGCCCCCTCTTTGGAGGTGTTCAAAGCCAACTTGGATGGGGCCTTGAACAGCCTGGTCCAGCGCGAGGTGTCCCTGTTTATGGCAGGAGGTGGAACTGGATGGGCTTTAAAATCCCTTCCAAGCCAAACCATTCTATGATTCTGAAAAAGCATGGAATTATAAACTTTAAACTAAAACCTATTTTTCTTAGGTGCACTTTGAAATCTTCCTCTTTAACCACACTGGGAAATGACTCCAATGAGCTGTGCAAGCCTTGAAGACCTTAAGAAAACAGCAGGAAGAGAACAGCTCGTTAAGTCTTTCTTTAATTTAATTAGACCCAGGATGGATTGTCTGCTAAGTCCTTGAATGAACATTGCTGAGAGGAGATAGAGGAAACATCTCAAGAAGTAAATAGAAAAACTCAAAATTCCTTGAAGTGTTAACTGGTCTCAGTGGAGATTGTTAGTGACAAAGCCTCCCCGGGGACTCGTTAGAGCCAAAAATTAGAGGCCATGACTGCAGGAATGCAAAGGCGCTGTGCAGGCATCTGTGATGCTGAGAAAAGCCTGGGTTTGCTTGGTGAAGCAGAAAGACCAAGCCCTGACCCCCAGGCCCTGGGCAGGCTGATCTGGCTTTGGCTACTATGGCACTTGTGCCATGAACACTTTGACGTTGCCAAATCAGAATCACAGCAGTTATTCCATGTAATTCCAAATACAGCCCTGTAGGGTTATGGGAGATGCTAAGGCTCTCACTCAGCTTCCTGCAGTGGTAGAAGAATTGAGTCATAAATGGGCAGGGACATAAAAGGGTTGAGTCATAGAATAGGAACAGAAATCTTGGGTATGTGAAGGGTCAGCTGAGAGAAGAGTTGAGTCATAGAGGAGTAACTAAGAAGTGCAATCATAGGAGGTTTAATAGAAGTTTTGGATCATAGAATTTTCATAGAAGAACTGGATCATAGATGATTGAGTTCATAAAAGGGTCATAGAATATTCAGGCCATAGAAGAGCTGAGTCATGGAAATGTGAGTTTGTTTGGGTTTTAGAAGGGTTTATTCATAGAAGGGTCACAAAACGGTTGGCTCAGAGAAGGGATGGGTCCTAGAAGATTCATAGAACAGTCAGGTAATGGAAGAACCTGGAGGTTCACAGGAGGTTCATGGAAGAGTCAGGTCATTGAAAGCTGCATCATAGAACAGACAGACAAGAGTCAGGTCATGGAACGAAGTGTTGTGTCATAGAAGGCTTGAGTCATGGAAGGGCCTTGTCATGTAAGAGGTGGCTCACAGAAGAGTTGAGTTATGGATGTGTCAAGTCATAGAGGAATAACAGAAGATTTCAGTCACAGAAGGTTAATAAAAGGGTTGGGTGATGGAAGTCTGAGATCATAGAATTTTCAGGTAAGAGCAGTATTGAATAATAGAAGCATGAGAGTTTATTTGGATAATAGAAGGGTTTGGTCATTGAAGGGACATTAAGGAGTCAGGTCATAGAAGGGTCAGGTCATAAAATGATTGGGTCATAGATTATTCAATTCCGAGAGGAGTCAGCTCATAGAAGGATGATAGAAGAATTGGGTCATAGGTGGCTTGATTTGTAGAAGGCTCAGACTCCATAGGAGTCGGACCACAGAGAAGTCACAGAAGAATGCGGTGGTAGAAGAGTTGGTTCATAGAAGAGATGGGTCATAGAAGGCTCATAGAAGAGTAACGTTGTACAAGGGGTGTGTCATTGAAGTGCTGGGTCATAGAAGCACTAGGTCGTAGATTGGTGATAGAACTGTTGGGTCATAGAAGTCATAAAAACACAGGTGGCAGCTCATTTAAGTGTCAGGTCATCCAAGAGTCAAGTCATAGAAGGGTCAGTTAATAGTAGGTTTGGTTCATAGAACAGTTGGGTCATCAAAGGGTCGGGTTTTAGAAGAGTCGGGTCATAGATGATTTGTGTCACAGAAGAATCATAGAAGACTTGGGTCATAGAAAGTCACATCACAGAAGAGTCAGAGGATAGTCAAATCACAGAGGGGCATAGAAGGCTCATGTCACAGAAAGGTCTGATCATATAAGAGCAGGTCAAAGAAGAGTCGGGTTATAGATGTGTCGTATCATGGAGGAGTAATAGCATAGTTCAGTCATAAAAGACTCGTTGAGGCGTCGGGTCACAAGAAATCTCAGGTGATAAAAGATTTGGGTGGTAAGAAGCGTCATAAAAGATTTGAATCATGGAATAGTTGAGTCATAGAAGCATGAGAGTTTAGTCAGGAATAGGAAGGAACAGGTCATAGAAATGTCTTAGAAGAGTCAGGTCATAGAGGAGTTGGGTCATACAAGAGGTGGGTCAGAAATTATCCAGGTCATAGAGGAGCTGGGTCATAGAAGGATGGTGAGACACAATCTGCCCAAGGGAAATCCAGTCCACTTCTCTTTCAGATACCCAGAAATGGAATCCGAGGAGACAATGTCTGGGCAAAGCCTTTAGATCCCCTGCCCATCCATTGGCCATTGCTAAAAAGGACATGTAATGTGGGGGTGATGGCAGTGGTCAGGGAGTTCCCCTCAACTCCATGACCTTCTGAAAATGATGGAGAGTGGCTGCATGTGACATCGTCCTTCTCACTCAGCTCCCTGGGATGCTGCCCCTCCTGTCCCACAGACTGGGAAGGACTGGGGTTGTTCAAGTGATCCCTGAGTCACCACTGGTTGATCTCCCCCAGAGTCCTGCCCTGAGTCACAGAGGCTGGGAGACCTTGATGGGGAAGACAGAGACAAAGAGGACACAGGGAATCTCAGATCTGTCTCTACCTGCTCTTAGTAAACCCAGCAGTTCCCACACAGTGCCCTTTACTGTTCCTGAAAAAACAAACACTCATCATGCGTCCTTGAATCTAAAGTCTAAAGATCCAGGATGAAATGCTTTAATTCAGTCAATGGAACAGATCCTCCTGGCTTGGAGAAATGAGATCATTCCCTATAACAGTCCTGGGGTGGGACAAGTCTAATGGTGGGACAAGAGAAGTAATTCTTATGCCCAGGTATTTTTTGTACTAGAAGAAGACACTGCAGGGAAGAAGTTTCTCTGCCCAGCTGAGGGAGGGAACATCAGGGATGGCTTCAGCCTGTTTCTCAATAGGTTTCCCAGGAGCCCCAGGAACACCTCCAGGGAGCCCTGAAGGGCTGCTCCTGTGCTGCTGAGCTGGGCTGGGCTCCTGGCAAGGGGGCAGCATTACAAAGAGCCAGCTCTGGCTAGGGGCAGCTCCCCTGCAAAGCCCAGCAGGGCTGAGGGCACTGCCTGCAGGCAGTGAGGGGAGAGGAGGGAGGCAGGGAGAGGTGGAAGGCAAAGTGGAGTGTGAGGATGCTGAGAGCTCTCTGAGGGAGGAATCCTCACAGCCCTTTACAAGGTGAGCCTCTGGCTGTAGGACAATGCAGATGTGATTCCTGGAAGCTTCTCGTAACACCGGCACAGCCTGCAGCCTGTGGGATCTGTTGGGAGGAACCTTGCAGTTTCTCCAATGTAGAGAAAAAGGACGTGCTTTGGAGGAGGGCTTCCTGGCTGCACAGACAGAGGGACAGGGCATGGCAGCTGCCTTCACCCGGGGACATCTGCAGGGCGTGGAGCTGTGAGTGCATCCAGGGGTGTCCTGGGCTGGCCTTGAGAGTGGGGTTGCTGCCCCCCAGGCTCTGAGATGGGGCAGGAGCTCTGCCGCCTGCCAGTGTCAGTGCTCAGCCTGCCCGAGGATCTCCTTATGGAGAGCACGGATAGAAGGTGTGGATGAAAGAAATAACTCAGGAGGGAAGGCAAGAGGGAATAACATCAAGCTCCAGCAGGGGAGGTTCAGGCTTGTCATCAGGACACAGTGTCTGTGTGCCTGACTGCCTCTGCCCTGGCTTCTCTCAGCCTGACCCTCCCTCTGTTTCTCTCTGCTTCTCCCCTGGTCTCTGTTCTTGCTGTTGTTCTGTTCTCCCTGCCAGCTCTCTGGGGATGGGAGTTTCAGCTACAGAGTCACCCATTGACCTGGTGGCTCCTTTCCTGCAGTTGTGGCCACGGGAACAGCTTTCCTCTCAGCTCTGAGGCTGTGGGCAATGCAGTTAGTGGGGCTGGGGAAGGACCCGAATCTCCTTCATCAAATGCCATTCTGAGGACTCTGTGAGCTTCCCTCCAGGAGTCAAACCTGTCCTATTGCATCTTTGTGTTTCCTAAATGCCCCACGGAGAGGCGCAGAGATGCTGTGAAAGAGAAAATGCTGTTTGTTTTGTGAAATGAGCCGTGTTTTTCCTGGTTGAAAGCGAGGTGCTGAGACCTTAGGCAAGGGGGAGACATTGAGTAATGTGAGGTGGATCCCTCTGCTCTCAGCAGGACCTGGTGGCTTTTCACAGTAACCCAGGAGTGTGATCCCCTTCCATCTTAGCAAGGTGCAAGACCAGGACTGCTGGGAACAACAGTGAGGGACAGAGCAGCTCCCCTCCTCTGCACTGAGCCACAGGCAATGCTCTCCTCTCGCAGGACTCCTGTTCTCACTAAGTGCAGCAGAGATTCTGAGGAATTCTGACATCCAAGAACACTCCCCTGGGGTGATTGGGAAAGCTGTCAAACACTCAGACCTCTGAAACTGCTTCCTGGCAGCAGAGCAGGCTGACTCCTTTGATGCCAGCAGGTGGAGACTCTCCTCCACCCAGGACCAACCTCACATCCAGTCATGGAGCTGAAGAAAGGTCTCCTGCAAAAAGAAACAAGGAGTTTGTAGCAGGGTGAGGGTTTAAGAGAATTGAATTTGATTTTGCTCATTCTCCCCTTTCTTCCCATTAGCTCTTGCTCTAAGGACAGTGCTCCATACCCAGAGACAGCAGATGTCCAATGGCAGCTCCATCACTCAATTCCTCCTCCTGGGATTCGCAGACACACGGGAGCTGCAGCTCTTGCAATTCTGGCTCTTCCTGGGCATCTACCTGGCTGCCCTCCTGGGGAATGGCCTTATCATCACCGCTATAACCAGTGACCACCACCTCCACACCCCCATGTACTTCTTCCTCCTCAACCTCTCCATTCTTGACATCGGCTCCATCTCCACCACTCTTCCCAAATCCATGGCCAATTCACTCTGGGACACCAAGGTCATCTCCTACTCAGGGTGTGCTACCCAGGTCTTCTTTTTCCTCTTCTTTATGATAGCAGACTATTTTCTTCTCACCCTTATGTCCTATGACCGCTACGTTGCCATCTGCAAACCCCTGCACTACGGGACCCTCCTGGGCACCAGAGCTTGTGACCACATGGCAGCAGCTGCCTGGGGTGTCGGCTTTCTCTTGGCTCTGTTGCACACGGCCAATACATTTTCCCTGCCCCTGTGCCAGTGCAATGCTGTGCACCAGTTCTTCTGTGAAGTCCCCCAGACCTTCAAGCTCTCCTGCTCAGATGCTGACCGCAGGGAGGCTGGGCTTCTCATGTTTGGTGTCTGTTTAGCATTTGTCTGTTTTGTTTTCATTGAGGTGTCCTATGTGCAGATCTTCAGGGCTGTGCTGAGGATCCCCTCTGAGCAGGGACGGTACAAAGCCTTTTCCATGTGCCTCACCTGGCCGTGGTCTCCCTGTTTGTCAGCACATCAGTGTCTGCTCACTTAAAGCCCTGTTCCATCTCCTCCCCATCCCTGGACTTGTTGGTGTCATTTCTCTACTCGGCGATTCCTCCAGCAGTGAACCCCCTCATCTACAGCTTGAGGAACCAGCAGCTCAAGGATGCAGTGTGGAAACTGATGACTGGGCGTCTTCTTGAAGCAATAAACTGCCAAATGTATTTTACATAGAAGTTCTAACAAAATAAATTGCATTCAAATCCTGTCTGCATTTATTGTTGCCATTGGAGGTGATCTTTTAACTTTGATAATGTTGTGGCCTCCTTTCTCATTCAGTGTCTTTTCCTTGGTGACTGAGTTGTTGTGTAAAGGAGAAGCCTTCTAGAAATTATATTTTTCCTGAGACCCATCCTCCAAAGCCTTTTTTGAGCTGTAGGGAAATTTCCTGTGTGCATGGGTGGAAGAGTCTTGGCATGGCAGCACCACCAGTCAGCACCAGTGCTTGATCTCCCAGAGCTGCTCTCTTTCCCCTTCCACGCTCTCCTTCTCATCTCCTGCCTTGCTGTAAGACCTGAGGGCTCTGGCAGCTCGGTCACAGCCGTGCTGGGTGGCAGTGCTGTGCCCGCAGGCAGGGACAGGCCGTGGGCTCTTGTGTGACAGAGCTGCATCCAGAACAGCCTTTGCATAAAGCAAGGGGATCTCCTCAGGGCAGCGCCTGAAGGCGGAGATCTTTTCCTAAATTTCCTCTCAGAAACTTGCCCATGAATGTTGCTGACGGGTGCAAACACTAGTGTAGAGATAGCAGTGTAGATGTGATGGGTTGGGGCAGGCTACAGTTTCCCTTCACAGCCAGGCCTCCTACAAGAGACCTTAAGGACCAGCAGAGATGACCCCCAAGCCAACCATTCCAGCCCATCCATATCCCGACTCTTCTATGAATCAGTGTTTCTATAACTTTTATTTGACGCTTCTGTGAGGCAACTCTTGAATGACTCTGCTACGATCCAGCCCTTCACAGAATGGTTTTGGTTGGAAAAGATCTTTAAGATTGAGCCCAACCAGTGATCCAGCCCTACTACACCCACCACCAAACCACGTTCCCACATAAGACATCTGCTTGTCTTTTAAACACCTCCAGGGATGGTGACTCATTCACCTCCCTGGGCTGAGTATTCCAATGCTTGACAACCCATTCAATAAAGAAATTCCTCCTAATATCTGACCTAAATCTCCCCTGACACATCTTGTGACCACTTTCCCTTGTCCTGTCACCAGCTACCAGGGAGAAGAGACCAACTCCTGCCTTGCTGCAACTGCCTTTTTGGTAAATGTGGGGAGCGATGAGTTCTCCCTTCAGTCTCCTTTTCACCAGACTAAACAACCCCACCTCCCTCAGCTGCTCCTCGTAATTCTTCTGCTCTAAACTCCTCCCTAGCTTCATTGTCCTTCTCCGGACGTCGTCCGGCATTCCAACGTCCTTCTTGTGGCAAGAGGCCCAAAACTAAACACGGGGCTCGAGGTTTGGCTTGACCAGTGCCAAGTTCAGGGGCACAATCACTTCCCTGGTCCTACTGGTCACACTGTTCCTGATGCAGGCCAGGATACCGCTGGCCTTCTTGGCAGCCTGGGCAACCGCTGGCTCACGTTCAGCCAAGTATCAACCAACACTCCCAGGTTCTTTTCCACCGGGCAGTTTTCCAGCCCCTCTTCCCCAAACCTGGAGCACTGCAGGGGTTGTTGTGAGCCAGGTGCAGGACCCAGCACTTGGCCTACAGTTCTCTGCAGTAACAAGTCCCTGTGGAGGCTTTGTCAGGAGCTGAGACCAATCAATACTACAAGCTCTTCTAAGTTCTGCTTTCACCTCTGAAAACTTTGCTCCATGTTCTCTGAGTAGCTGAGGTTTAAGGACTGAGCAACAAATACACACAGGATCAAATTAAAATACAGAAAGTCTTAACGATATCTTTCTCTTCCTGAAGTTTTCTTCAGGTCTTCAAGCCTTGTTCAGCTCACTGCAGTCATTTCCCAGTGTGGTTAAAGAGGAAGATTTCAAAGTGCACCTGACATATATTTTAGTAGTTTTTGGTTGAGAAAAGAGGTGACAGAAGCATTCTCCAATTGATGTTTGAGCAGAGTCTCTCCTCGGGAGGTCTGGAGGCTGGACTAGAGACTCCCAGCAGTCTCTTTCCCACCAGCCCTTCCAGGAGCCTGTGCCTTGACCATGTGCTCAATGAGAAAGGAGAAAGCTGGAGTTAAGGGCCTCTGCATCTAATATTCAAAGGAGAGTTCAGGGGAAAGGGAGCTCAGGTGACCTCTAGCCCAACACTCAGCTCCAAGCAGGGACAGCTCTGAGGTCAGACCCGGCTGCTCAGTCAGTGTCAGCATCCACAGAGAGAGTTCACACAGGAGCCAGGCATCTAAGCCCCCATTACGGAAACAGAGATGAGGCACCTGACCAGCTCTGTGCACACAGCCATCAGTGGGCGAGGCCTCCTGAGATTCCTTTGAACATCCAACTTCTTCTCCAGAGGAGTGAGATCCTTCTGCAGGTTTCTTGGCACATCTCCAGCCCAAGGCTGGAAACCAAATTCAAACACACTGACTTGGGTCCTGTCAGATTAATCACTAAAAGGTGGAGGGATCTCGATGTATCCAGGTTCCTGTAGCTGATTTAAGACCTCCAAGAAAGGAGCAGTTTGGAACTGTCATTGCCATTAGGTCATTTCATATTTGATGATTCTGCTCCCCACTGTCTGTCACTGACACCCAGAAACCTCACCTGATTTTCCTTCCTCTCTTCCCCAAACCTGACCAGGTGATGGGAAAAAGGAAGAAGAATGGTCCTTGGCCTCTGTGAATCCGCTGGGTCTGGCACTTGGAGAACAAGCTAGGAAGTGACTCTGCAAGTCTGACAACAAGGCCCATGGACAGAGGGGTGGGTGGAGGCTCCAGGTGATGCTGCTTGGGGCCATGAAGGTCCATGGATGCTCTCAGAGACCTGACGCTGCCCCACGGGTAGAGAGAAGGAATGAACCACACAGAGCCTTGACCGCTGATATGGTGGGATCCCGTGGAGAAGAGCCAGGCTGGAGCAGGGGAGAAGCGTGAGGAGGAAGGAGCAGCAGAGCTGTTCTTTACTGACTTTTAACCCCCTCTTCACCATCCTCCATGTTCCTCCAGGCCTTGGGGTGGGCAGAGCAATTGGGAGTAATGGAGTCATTTGAGCCTGGAAGAAAGTGTGAGGAGATGGACTTTAATGTTTTGTCCTTGTTTCTCACAATCCAAATCTTTCTTAACTGGTAATAAATTAAAATGTCCTTCAGGAAGTGAATATGTGTCTGCCAGTGACAGTCATTGATTCTTGACCTCCTTTGCTTTCTCTTGACCCCTGAGCTTCTCTGGTTCATTCTCTCCCTCTGTCCAGTTGGTTCTGGGTAGGGAGGGAGCAGCTGGGAGGGATCTGGCTGCTGGCCAAGGTTAACCCACCACAGGACACATCAGGGCTGCTGTGTCCAGTACGGGGCTCCCAGCACAAGGAAGACCCTTTCCAGCCTGGAGTGAGTCCTGCTGAGGCCAGAAGGATGGTTGGAGCACATCATGGACAAGGAGAGGGTGGAAGAGCTGGGGTCTGAGAATCCTTTTGGGATGAAAAACTGATCAAGGACCCAGTGCAGCTGGGGGAACCTAGTCCACAGACTTTCTCAGTATTTGATGAAACTGACAAGAATAACATTTCTTTTTGGACAAAATTATCACAATGAAGAAAAACTAAAAATCAAACCACATCAGCCACCAAAGAAAGGCTATTTCTTCAGTGCATTTCATTGTGAGTGATAGGCAGAAGAAGATGGGACATCACTGATGCTTAGAAAGTCCAGTAAGAAGTTTACAGACTGTGTCCTTGAGCTGCTGGTTCCTCAGGAGGTAGATGAGGGCGTTCACTGCTGGAGGCACCACTGAGTACAGGAATGACACTACCAGATCCAGGGATAGGGAGAAGATGAAGGGGAGCTTCAGGTAGGTAAATATGCCAGTACAGACAAACAGGGAGAGCACAGCCAGGTGAGGGAGGCACATGGAAAAGGTTTTATGCCGTCCCTGCTCAGAGGGGATCCTCAGCACGGGCCCTGAAGTTATATCACAATATTCACGGACATCACAGATGTCACTGAAGTCGCAATAATCACAGATGTCATAGATTTCACAGATATCATTGATGACACAGTCATCACATTTGTGACAGATGTCACTGATGTAACAATAATCAAAGACATAAGAGATATCGCAGATGTCACTAAAGTCAGAATAGTCTAAGACGTAATAGATGTCACTGATGTCAAAATACTCAGTGATGTCATAGAATTCACAGATGTCGCAATAGTCAATGACATCACAGATATCGCTGATGTCAATGATGTCACTAATGTCACAGATGTCACTGACATTAAAGACGTCCCATATGTCAGTAATGTCACTATGATCACTGACATAATAGAGCTTAGATATATCACTGATGTCACAGTAGTGACAGATGTCACATACAGCACTGATGTGACAATAGTTACACATGCAACGTCACTGATGTTACAATCGTCACAGACTTCAAAGATATCAGTAATGTCAATGATGACAGAATAGTAACAGAAATCACAAATATCATTGATGTCACACTAGTTACAGATGTCACACATGTCACTGATATCACAGTAGTCACTGACATCACAGATGTCACGTATGTCAATGAAGAAACAATCGTAAAAGATGTCACTGATGTAACAATTGTAAAAACCATCAGAGATGTAACAGGTGTCATTAATGTCACAATAGTCAAAGACGTCACTGATGTCAAAATAGTCAATTATGTCAAAGATTTCACAGATGTCAAAATAATCACAGACGTCTCAGAAGTCACGTATATCATAATAGTCACAGACATCACAGATGTCACAGATATCAATGATGTCACAATAGTAACTGACTTCAGAGACATCACTGATGTCACTGATGTCTAAGCAGTAAAAGATGTCACAAATGTCAATGATGTCTCAATAGTCACACATGACACAGATTTCACTGATGTCAATGATATTCCACTACAGATGTCACAGATTTCACTGATGTTACAATAGTCACAGAAATAACAGCTGTCATAGATGACACTAATGTCACAATAGTCAAGGTTGTCATAGATGTCACTGATGTCTGCGATGATTGTGACATCAGTGATATCTGTGACATCTGTGACTATTGTGACAACAGTGACATCGATGTTGCCTGTGACTATTGTGACATCAGTGACCTCTGTTTCATCTGTTACTATTGTGACATCAGTGATAGCAGTGACATTACTTAAGTCTTCGACGATTGTGACATCAGTGAGAGCAGCGACATCTGTGATTATTGTGACATCAGTTACATGTGAGACGTCTGTGATATATATTTACATCAATGACATCAGTAGCGTCTTTTACTATTGTGACGTTAGTGATATTAATATGTCTGTGATGATTGCGACATCAGTGACATCTATGACGATTATGGTATCAGTGAGATCAGTAAGGTCTGTGATGTCTTCGAATATTGATACATCAGTGATATTTGTGACTATTCTTACATCAGTGACACCTGGGACGTTTGTGTCGTCTGTGTACTATTGTGATCTGAGAAACATTTTAACGTCACTGACTATTGTGACATCACTGACATCTGTGAAAGTTTTGACAATTTTGGCATCAGTGACTTTTTAAAATTCTGTGAAGATTGTGCCATCAGTGACATCAGTGAAGTCTGAGACGTCCTTGAATTCTGTTATCATAGAATCATAGAAGAACCAGGTTGGAAGAGACCCACCGGATCATCAGGTCCAACCATTCCTATCAAACACTAAACTGTGCCCCTCAGCACCATATCCACCTGTGCCATAAACACCTCAAGGGAAGGTGAATCACCCCCCTCCCTGGGCAGCCTGATCCACTGCCCAATGACCCTTTCTCTGAAAATTTTTTTCCTAATATCCAGCCTAAATCTCCCCTGGTGGAGCTTGAGGCTATTCCCTCTTGTCCTGTCCCCTGTCACTTGGGAGAAGAGCCCAGCTCCCTCCTCTCCACAACCTCCTTTCTAATAGTTATAGAGAGCAATGAGGTCTCCTCTCAGCCTCCTCTTCTCCAGGCTAAACAACCCCAGCTCTCTCAGCCCCTCCTCATAAGTCCTGTTCTCCAGCCCCTTCACCAGCTTCGTTGCTCTTCTCTGGACTCGCTCCAGAGCCACAACATCCTTCTTGTGGTGAGGGGCCCAGAACTGAACACAGGATTTGAGGAGCGGCCTCACCAGTGCCGAGTATAGAGGGAGAAGAGCCTCCCTGGATCTGCTGGTCACGTCATTTCTGATCCAAGCCAAGATGCCATTGGCCTTCTTGGCCACCTGGGCCACTGCTGGCTCATGTTCAGTCAGCTGTCAACCAACACCCCCAGGTCCTTCTCCTCCTGGCAGTTTCCAGACAGACTTCTCCTAGTCTGTAGCTGCTCAGGGTTGTTGTGCCCCAAGTGCAGGACCCGGCATTTGGCCTTGTTAAACCTCATGCCATTGGACTCCGCCCAGCAGTCCAGCCTGTTCAGATCCCTTTGGAGCTTCCCGACCCTCCAGCAGATCCAGACTTCCACCCAGCTTAATGTCGTCTGCAAACTTGCTAAGGGAGCACTCGATGCCTTCATCCAGGTCATTGATAAAGACATTGAACAGGGTTGGACCCAGCACTGAGCCCTGCGGAACCTCACTTGTCACTGGCAAGTCTGGTACAAGGCATTTAAGCCTGGTGTAATGTTGTTTAGACTGGTTAAGACTGGTTAAGACTGGTATAAGGTGGTTAAGTCTGGTTTAGACTGGTTAAGTCTGGTATAATATGGTTAAGTTTGTATAAGGGAGTTAAGTCCAGTAAAAGGTGGTTTATGCTGGTTTAGACTAATTTAGACTGGTTAAGTCTGGCATAAGGTGGTTAAGTCTGGTATAAGGTGCTCTGGTGCCTCCTAGGAGGTGGAGCCTGTGATCCTGGTTATTTTCCACATGGGAGATGTTTCCAGCCCAGATGGTTCCATTTGTGTTTAACTGTTCCAGCCTTGCCCTGTGCTCCTTCACCCTGATTGGATTTGTTTCCCGAGTGCTGTATCGCTGACTCTAGGCTGTGCAGGGAGCCATCCTGGCCTGGATGCTGAAGATCCATTCTAATTTAGCCTCCTGCTTGTTTTCTTGTGATTTTCAGCATGGTCCTTTATTCCAAACTGGATTTCCACTGCTTTCTGGGTTTGGCAGCGTAACTTCTCCAGTCAGGAGATGGAGGAGGCAGGGACCAGCATTGCGGTCAGGTCTCACCCTGCAAGGCATGGGGGCTCAGACCCTTGGGAGTTGTCCTGGTCTCTCTTCTGCTGGAGCCTTGAAGCAGCCGGTCCCTAGAATGGACCGTCTGGGGTGTAGGGAGCCCTGAATCTGTGGAGGGAGAGCATGCTAAGCATTCCTCTCACGTTTTGAAAGGGTATTTTCTTCCTTTCCTGGAAAAATCATGCTGTGAACACGCCTGACATTAGAGGAATGTGTCCACTGAGGGTTTGTACTGGCTGGAGAAACAAAGCAGCTTCAAGCTGCCCTGGAAACCTGATGTGAACCAGGAGATGAAACTGAGTTTCCTTGATAATTTTTTGTTTCCTTTGAACGGACACAATCTCATTCATTCTATCTTGTCCTCATCTCCTGGTCTTTGCAAGGAGTCTTCCATCAATGCCGTCAGGATACAGACTGGGAGAGTGGGGCAAGCTGATCAAGCCTCCATCCCTGGGTCTGCCGCAGGATTATTTCCTTGGCTCAGACTCCGTGTGCTGTTCAGTGCATATGGGCACAGATCAGACCCTGCTCTGCTGGTTCTTCAAGTCTCTTGCAGGTTGCCCAGCTGTAAGAGCACACTGCTGCACGATCCAGCCCTGCACACTGACACTCTTTAGCTGTACATTGATGTTTTCACCTCTGGGACAAGTTCTTGGGTTAATCCCTGAGAGAAACTAGAAAAAGCCCTAAGCCTTGAGGTTTTGCCCTAAGGAGATCCCCTTGCTCTATGGAAAGTCAGTTCTGGAGGCTGCTCTGTCCCACAGGTGCCCACGGCCTGTCTCTGCCTGTGGGCACAGCACTGCCACGCAGCAGGACTGGGACCAAGCCCAGAGCCCTCAGGCCTTACAGCAAGGCAAGGGGTGAGGAGGAGAGTGTGGAAGCGGAGAGAGAACAGCTCTGGGTAATCAAGCACTGGTGCCTGGCAGTGCTGCCGTGCCACAATTATTTTCCCCTCCACCCATGCCCAAAGATGTTCTCCCTGCAGCTCTAAAAAGGCCTTGGAGGAAAGATATCAGGAAACAGAAGTCATTGAATATCCCTTTATTTTGTTGAAACACACAGAGAGCACAGCTCCACATTTACACAGCCAGTCATCAAGAAAAGAGAAGAAGACAGTGAATTAAAAACAGGATGACAAGATTATCACAATTGAAAAACCAGTAACACCAACAACAAATGAAAAAGCAAGTCTGGACCTGCCATGAGATCCATGATAACTGCTATACAGAAGGTGATGAGCAGATCATTTCTACAGAGAACTATCCAGTTATTAGTTTCCACACTGCATCCTTGAGCTGCTGGTTCCTCAAGCTGTAGATGAGGGGGTTCAGCGCTGGAGGCGCCACTGAGTACAGAACAGCAACCACAAGTTCCAGGGGTGGGGAGGAGATGGAAGGGGGCTTCAGGCATGTGACCACAACCATGCTGATAGACAGGGAAACCACAGCCAGGTGAGGGAGGCAGGTGGAAAAGGCTTTGTGCCGTCCTTGCTCAGAGGGGATCCTCAGCACAGCCCTGAAGATCTGCACATAGGACACCACAATGAAAACAAAACATCCAAATCCTACTACTACACTGACTATAAGAAGCCCAACTTCCCTGAGGTAGGAGTGTGAGCAGGAGAGCTTGAGGATCTGGGGGATTTCACAGAAGAACTGTTGCACAGCATTGTCCTGGCAGAAGGGCAGGGAAAATGTGTTGGCTGTGTGCAGCAAAGCAGTGAGAAACCCAGCGCCCCAGGCAGCTGCTGCCATTCTGAGACATGCTGAGCTTTCCAGAATGACACTGTACTGCAGAGGATCACAGATGGCAATGTAGCGGTCGTAGGCCATGACAGTGAGAAGATAAAATTCTGCTGAGAGCAGGAATGGAAAAAGAAAGACCTGTGCAACACATCCTGCATAGGAGATGGCCCTGTCTTCCCAGAGGGAGTTTGTCATTGATTTTGGGACAGTAATGGAGATGGATCCCAGGTCAAGGAGGGAGAGGTTGAAGAGGAAGAAGTACATGGGGGTGTGGAGGTGGTGGTCACAGGCGATAGTGATGACGATGAGGCCATTTCCCAGCAGGGCAGCCAGGTAGATGCCAAGGAAGAGCCAGAAGTGCAAGAGCTGCAGCTCCCGTCTGTCTGTGAATGCCAGGAGGAGGAACTGGGTGATTGAGCTGCTGTTGGACATCTGCTGTCTCTGGGCACCAGGATCTTTCATAGAGAAAAAGACAGTGACACGTTGGCGGAGACTTTAATGAGCTAAATCAAATCCATGTCTTAACAGACTCCCCCCCCCCTGCTAAGCACACCCTTTCCGTTTTCTAGGAGACCTTCCCTTGAACTCTGAGGCTACAGCCTCAGTGGTTCAGGCTGTGTGGGAGTAAGAGCAGAGCATCTTCCTGTGGCTATGGCTAAGTCATCCCTGACATAGAGACCTGAGTAGGGGCAAACACCGATTCTTGTGTCGAAATCTGTCCTGTGAAAACAATGCTGAAGCAGTGCCTGTGATCCCAGTGCTAAGAAGCAGGAATGGTAAAGGCAGATTAAGAGTTCTAGATGCTAACATCTCCCCCACATCTGTTCTAGGCAGTGTTCTTGGATGTCAGAAAGCCTCAGCATCTCTGTTGTACTGTGGGAGAACAGAGGGAGTCCTGTGAGGTGAGAGCATTGGCTGTGGCTCAGTGCAGGATGGGAGCTGTTCTGTCCCTCGCTCTTGCACCCATCTGCCCTGGGCTTGGTCCTTTCTGAGAGGAAGCGGGATCACACCCTCATGGTACCCTGAAAAGCCACTGCTGAGATTACAGGGATCCAACTCACACCACTCAAGGTCTCACCCTTTCCTAAGGTCTCAGCACTCCACTGAGACAAAGCCCTGGACACAAATCTCTATTTCAAAACAAAATAGCATTTCTCTCTTGTAGTATCTCTGTGCGACTCCACAGGGCTTTCAGGAAACAAAAAGGTGCTACAGGACAGGTTTGCATCCAGCAGGGAAGGTCATAGCTTGGAAGAACTCCTCAAGGAGACTCAAGTGTCCTTAGGATGGCATTTGATAAAGGAAGATGAAGTTCCTTCCCCAGCCCCACTGCCTGCACTGCCCACAGCCTCACAGTTCAGAGCAGCTCTGGGACACAGGTTCCCATGAACACAACTGCAGGAAAGGAGCCAGCAAGGCAGTGGGTGACTCTGCAGCTGGAACTCCTGTCCCCAGAGAACCTGGCAGTGAGAATGAGAAAACAACATCAAGAAGCAAGACAAGAAGAGAAACAGGGAGAAAAAGGGCGAGGGTCTGTCTGCAAGAGGCCAGGGCAGAGGCAGACGGGTATGCAGACAGTGTTCCCCTTACCAAAGGATGGGGAGGGATGGGCCAGCTTTAGAAGATCCCTCCAGGAACCTCATCTGTCCTACAGCCAGAGACTCACCATGGTCAGGACTGTGAGGATTTCTCCATCAAAGAACTCTCAGCATCCTCTCATCTCAGCCTCACTTTAACCTCTCTCCTACTCTCTCCTCCTTGCTGCTGGCAGGCGGTGCCCTCAACCCAGCTGGGCTTTGCAGAGGAGCTGCTCCTGGACAGACCTGGCTCTCTTATGAACTCCTGTATCATTATGATCTCATTCCATGCAAGGAACCCAACCAAGCTCAGCAGCAGAGGAGCAGCCCAAGGCAGCGCTTTCTCTGCCCCTCTGGGCTCCCTTGAGGTGTCCCTCGGGCTCCAGGGAAACCTGCTGAGAAACAGGCTGACGCCATCCCTGATGTTCCCTCCCTCAGCCGGGGAGAGATACTGTCCTGCATTGTCATTTCTCCTGTTAGAAAAATAGTTGGCCAGGAGTATCACTTTTCTTTTCTCATCATTAGACAGGACCCCAGGAAGGTGACAGGGAATTCTCTCCTTTCTCCAGGCTGCAAGGTTGTATTCCATTGAGTGACTTCAGACATCCTGGGTCTTTAGACCTGTGGCTGGAAAGACACTCAGATCTCTTCTCTCCCAGCCATGTCTGTGCTCTAAGCAAAGCATTTGCACACATGGGGTCCTGGACACTTGGTCCCAGGTTTCCTTCTGTCAGGGATGAGCTTTCCTGGTGCCACAGTGGCAGGGCTTCAGCCCCAGTGGGCAGCGATGTCCTCAGCCAGGGGCACAGGCAGGAGGAGCTGGAGCTGTCAGTGCTGTTGACAGAGCTGTTGCTGCTTCAGGAGCCATTAAAGAAGAAATATATACTAAGTGGCCACTGCTACATCTAAGAAGGGACAGATCTGAGATTCCCTGTCTCCTCCTGTCTTCCAGCTTCCCCAGCAAGGTCTCCCAGGCATCTGTGACTCAAGGCAGGACTCTGGTGGAGATCTGTGAGTGGTAGATGGGGAGCAAGTCAGGAATCACTTAAGCAACCACAATCTTTCTCTGTCTACTCTCCATCATCTTCCAAAGGTCATGGAGACTGGGGGAACTCCCTGACCACTGACATCACTCCTGCATTGAATGTCCTTTTCCCAAATGGCCAAAAGTGTACAGGAGAGAGGAAGGCTGTGCCCCAGACCTTGTCCACTCAGATCCTGTTTCTGGATGTCTGAAAGAGAAAGGAACTGGATTTCCCTTGGGCAGATTTTGTCTCATTTTCTTCTTATTACTCAACTCTTTTATGACCTGACTCCTATAGTACCTCACTCCTCCATGACCAGACACTTATATGACCCAGTCCTTCTGTGACCTGAGCCTCCTATGACCTCACTCCTCTAACAACTCTATTATAACCCAAGGCTTATATGACCCTTCTATGACTTTTCTATGACTCGGCTCTTTTATGTCCTGAGTCTTCTGTGGCCCTTAGATCACCCACATTTTCTGTGAAACTTTTATGATCAGACCCTTCCAAAACTTCTCTATCCCTTCTATGACCTGAACTTCCCTTTACCCAACTCTTCTATGATCTCACTCTTCTATAACACAACCCTTCTGAAAACTGACCCTTCTACAACTCAAGCTTTCTATGACACAACCCTTCTCTTACTCTTATAGACTTTCTATGGCCGACTCCCCTGTCACCTAAATAATCTATAACCCAACTGTTCTGTGACCCATCTCTTACACGTCCGGGCCATTCCATGACTCCAGTATTCCTTGACCCAACCCTTCTATCACCTTCTATGACCTGCTTGTTCTCTCACTCTTCTATGACATGAATTTCTAGGACCAAACTCTTCTGTGGCATGAATCATCTCTGCTGCAACACCTCTACGATCAGACACATCTATGACCAGACTCTTCTATGACCCAACTCTTCTGGGACCCTAAGATTACTTGACACCTCTTTGACCTGACCTGCTATGATGCGAATCCTCCAAACTCCTATATGACCCAAATCTTATATGATCTCCATTTTCTATGACCCGGCACTTCTATGATGTAAACTTTCTCTGACCCAACGCTACCATGTACCTTCCAAAAGAAACTCTTCTATGAGCTGACTCTTCCACAATCCCAGTCGTCATGACCTCATTCTTCTATGACTCTTGTATGAGTACATGTGAATATGACTTGCCTATGACCCAACCCTTCTCGGAACAAACTCTTCTCCACACCGAACTGTCTATGAACCTTCTAAGACCAAACCTCTGGAAACCCCTAAGAAACTTTCACACTTCAATGACTCAACTATTCCGTGACCCAAAAATTCTATGACCTCAATCATCTGAGACCTGAGACTTCTATGACCCAGCTCTGCTAGGAGACTTCTATGACCCAAACTAGCTATTAGACTTCTATGACCAAACACTTCTATGAACCATCTCAAACAAAACTCTTTGGTTACTCCTCCATGACCTGAACCTTCTGTGACCTGAAAATTATCACACTGAAATGCTCTAATGCTCAACTATGACCCAGCCCTTTTATGATCCTACCCTTCTATTACCCAACTCTTCTGCCACTGCATGGAGCTGTGAGAGCCTTGACATCTCCCATAACTCCACCTGCCTGTATTTGGAATCACAGGGAATAACTGCTCCCACTTTGATTCAGCAGTGTGAGATTGTTCATGACACCAGTGTTATTGTAGCCAAAGCCAGAGCTGCCTTCCCAGGGCCTGGGGGTCAGGGCTTGGCCTTTCTGCTTCACCAAGCAAGCCCAGGCTTTTCTAAGCATCACAGCTGCCTGCACAGTGCCTTTGTCTGCCTGCAATCATGGCCTCCAATTCATGGCTCTAACGAGTCCCTGGGGAGGCTTTGTTTCTAACAATCCTGAGTGAGACCAATTAATACTTCAAGGTACTCTGAGTTCTGCTTTTGACTTCTTGAAAGCTTCAGTCCACCTTCTCTAAGAAGTTGAAGTTCAAGGACTCATCAGCAAATCCACCCTGGGTCTCATTAAAGTAGAGAAAGACTTAAAGAGCTCTTTTTCTGCCTGGAGATTTCTTCAGGTCTTCAAGCCCTGCACAGCTCCTTGGAGCCATTTCCCAGTGTGGCTGAAGAGTAAGATTTCAAAGTGCACCTAAGAAAAACATATTTTAGTTTAAACTGTATATTTCTATAAATTTTCAAAATCATAGAATGGTTTGGGTTGGAAGGGACCTTGAAACCCATCCAGTTCTAACCCCCTTGCCATGGGCAGGGACACCTCCTTCTGGAACAGGCTGCTCAAGGCTCCATCCAGCATGACCTTGGACACGTCTGGAAATGGAACATCCACAGCTTCCCTGGGCAACACGGGCCATTAACTCACCATCTTCTTTGTGAATGATTTCTTCCTAATGTCTAATCTAAATCTTCCCCCTTCCATTTCAAAACTATTCCCTCTTGTCATTATCATTCCATGTCCTTGGGTAGGACCCTCCCTTACTTTCTTGTGACCAAATTCAGGTACTGGAGGGTCACTAAAAGGTCTCCTCGAAGCTTTGTCTTTTCCAAGGTTAGGGTTTTCCAGGAGACAATCAATATTTCTTTGGAAAATCTCTTTTGAAAGGGCATGGGATTGGTGGACGTTTCTTGTGAGTGAAAACAAGCAAGCGTCCTGGTGCCCAGGTCCATCTCCCCAGGGCAATCCTCAGCTGGCCAAGTCTCTGCCCATGGTAATCCAAGGAAATATTTTTTTTTTATTGTGGACTGAGCTAAAATTAGTTTAATAGAGGAAAGAGTATAGATAAAAACCAACATAAACTAAAACCAAAGTACATGCCACCTCCCCTAAGTAGACTGATACCCCACCACTCTACCACCACCCATCACCCTGAACAATAGAAATATCCACTTCTACTGCCACAGCTTTTATAGCTAAGCGTGTCATCTGTGTTATGGAATCTCTCTCTGGTAAGCCAGGGTCAGCTCTCCTGGCTGTGTCCCCCTGACAACTTCTTGCCTGCCCCCAGCCCCTCACTGGGTAGGAGAAGAAGGAGCAACTCTTGATGCTGGGCAAAGGAGAAAATCGCCACCCTCACTCTTCTGGCACCAGGATGATGCCGCAGGACCCAGTGAGTCTCACATTTCAAAAGGAAAGTGGAGAGGACCTGGAGGAGGTCTGCCAGGATGGAGTTAGAGGCCACAGTGTTAGGGGTGAGGGTGCACTTTGGCCTGCTGAGGGAGGCTTGGGGCAACCTGCTAAGTGGGTCTCTACATCGTATGCTCATAGAAAACCTGGGGAAAAGAGAGCTCAGGTGATTTCTAATCCAATGCCAGCTCCAAGCAGTGCCAGCTCTGAGGTCAGATCAGGCTGCTCAGTCCATGCCAGCATCCACAGAGAGAGTTTAAGCATCAACAAGGCCCTTAGGCCACGACTAGAATAAAGGATTTTGGCATTTCACCAACTCCATGAACACAGCTATCGGTTGCCCACGGCTCATGTGACATCTGGGAACATCCACCTTCTTTTCCAGGGGACTAGGATCCTTCTCCCAATCTCCTGGCCCATATCCACCCTGTGGGGGCCTTTAGGCTGGAAAGAGAATTCAAACACAACGACTTGGATTCTGTCAGCTTAATTGTTAAAAGAGAGAGAGGTGAAGGCATCTCAGAGGTTCCAGGTTCCTCTGGCGGTCTTAAGAGCTCTGTGAAAGAGAGAGGAGAAGAGTTTTGAACAAGCTTTGCCTTTAGAACATTTCAAGTCTGAGGGCTCTGCTCACCATTTTCTATCACTGACAGCCTGAAACGTCACCTGCTTTTCATTGACCTCTTCCCAAAACCTAACTAAGTGATAGGAAAAAAGGAAGAAGAATGTTCCTAGGCCTCTGTCAATCCGCTGGGTCTGGTGCCTGGAGGGTCACAGTGTCATCCATTGTACAGACAAAAAGGATGAAGCTGGGAGGTGACATTCCAAGTGTGACTCAACAGGGCCCATGGACATGACCGGCTGTGCCTGTGTCTGTGCCTGGAGACCCACAGAGCCACAGCTCAGATCAAGCTGGGGCTGAAACCCAGGCCTGGATTCAGTATCTCCTTGGCCATGGACAGAGGGGTGGGTGGAGGCCCCAGAAGATGCTGGTCAGGGCCATGAAGGCCCATGGATGCTCTCAGGGCCCTGACACTGCCCCATGGGTAGAGAGAAAGGAATGAACCACATGGAGCCTTGAATGCTAATATGATGGGATCCCATGGAGAGGAGACACTCTGTAGTAGGGGAGAAGTGTGAGGAGGAAAGAGCAGCAGAGGCGTTATTTACTGACTGCTAACTCCCTCTTCTCCACCCTCCATCCTGCTCCTGGGGTTGGGGTGGGCAGAGGAATTGTGACAGAATGTTTTAGTGTAGACTAGTGAATTCTAACTTAAAGGCGCCTATTAAGATGTTTTAGGAGAATTGAATGACCCTCGCAGGGAAGATGCTATCATGGAATGCTGCTGCTTCTGAATGTCTTCTCTTATAGCACTTTCACTGCAAAGCACGACTTGGAGAACTTTCAGTCTAGGCTTCTGAACTGTAACATAAACATGGCTACTAAGGCATCACTTCAAAATTTCAGATTGTTCAGCATAAGTCCCTCAGGAGAGTTGCTGCAATCAAATGCTGACTCTCGTTAAAGCCTTCTCTGCAAGTGCTTTCACTGCAAGTTACAAAGCACGACTAACAGAATGTTTCAGTATCACACAGAATCACAGAATAACCATGTTGGAAGAGACTGGATCATTGAGTCCAACCATTCCCACCAATCCCTAAGTCATGCTCCTAAGAACCTCATCCACCCTAAACTTAAACACCTCCAGGGACAGTGATTCAACCACCTCCCTTGGCAGACCGTTCCAATGCCCAACCACCCTCTTTATGAAGAATTTTTTCCTAATCTCAAGCCTAAATCTCCCCTAGTGGAGTTTGAGACCATTGCCTCTTGTCCTGTCCCCTGTCACATGGGAGAAGAGGCCAGCTCCCTCCTCTCCACAACCTCCTTTCAGGTAGTTATAGAGAGCAATGAGGTCTCCTCTCAGCCTCCTCTTCTCCAGGATAAACACCCGCAGCTCTCTCAGCCGTTCCTCATCAGGCCTGTTCTCCAGCCCCTTCACCAGCTTTGTTGCTCTTCTCTGGACTCGCTCCAGAGCCTCAACATCCTTCTTGTGGTGAGGGGCCCAGAATTGAACACAGGATTCGAGGAGCGGCCTCACCAGTGCTGAGTCCAGAGGGAGAAGAACCTCCCTGGACCTGCTGGTCATGTCATTTCTGATCCAAGCCAAGATGACATTGGCCTTCTTGGCCACCTGGGCCACTACTGGCTCATGTTCAGTCGGCTGTCAACCAACACCCCCAGGTCCTTCTCCTCCTGGCAGCTTTCCAGCCAGGTTTCTCATAGTTTGTACCTCTGCTTAGGGTTGTTGTGTCCCAAGTGCAGGACCCGGCATTTGGCCTTGTTAAACCTCATGCTGTTGGTCTCAGCCCAGCAGTCCAGCCTGTTCAGATCCCTTTGGAGCCTCCCGACCCTCCAGCAGATCCAGACTTCCACCCAGCTTAATGTCATCTGCAAACTTGCTAAGGGAGGACTCAATGCCTTCATCCAGGTAGTTGATAAAGACATTAAACATGACTGGACCCAGCACTGAGCCCTGGGGAACCCCACTTGTCACTGGCCTCCAGCTGGATTTAACTCCATTTACCACCACCCTCTGGGCCCGGTCATTCAACCAGTTTTTCACCCAGGAGAGTGTGCACCCGTCCAGGCCAGAGGCTGACAGTTTCCGAAGCAGAATGCTGTGAGAAACTGTATCAAAGGCTTTATTGAAGTCCGGGAAGATACATCCACAGCCTTTCCCTCGTTTAAGAGTTTAGTCACTCGGTCATAGAAGGTGATCAGATTACTCTGGCAAGACCTGCCTTTCATGAACCCGTGTTGACTGGGCCTGATCACCCGGTTCTCTTGCAAGTGCTTCATGATCGCACTCAAGATCACCCGCTCCATGACTTTCCCCTGTACCGAGGTCAGGCTGACAAGCCTGTAGTTCCCCGGATCCTCCCTGTGCCCCTTCTTATAGATGGGCACGACATCAGCCTCCAGTCCAGTGGAACCTCCGCAGGCATCCAGGACTGCTGGAAGATGATGGAAAGGGATTTGGCCAGCACATCCGCCAGTTCCCTCAAAACTCTTGGGTGGACTCCCTCCGGCCCCATAGACTTGTGGGCATCTAGCTGGGAAAGCAAGTCTCTAACCACCTCCTCCTGGACCCTGGGAATCTCATACTTCTCATCCAACCCTTGAGGTTGTGCACAGAGGGAACAATTTTCCTTACTGTTAAAGACTGAGGCAAAGTAGGCATTGAGCACTTCAGCCTTGTCTTCGTCCCCTGTTACTCTTGTTCCCTCTGCATCTACTAGGGACTGGAGAGTCTCCCTAGCCCTCCTTTTGCTGTTGATGTATTTGTAGAAAGACTTTTTTTTGTCTTTCACAGTCTTGGCCAATCGCATTTCTAGTTGGGCCTTAGCCCTCCTGATTTTTTCCCTGCACATTCTCGCTTCCTCCCTATAGTCCTCCCAGGATGCCTGCCCCTTCCTCCAGAGGTCGTAGACCTTCCTCTTCCTATTGATGTCTCTTAGGACCTCCCTACTCAACCACGCTGGTTTCTTACCCCGCCGGCTACTTTTCCGGAACTTGGGGACGGCTTTCTCCTGAGCTGCTACAAGTTCCTTCTTGAAGAGCACCCATCCCTCTTGGACACCTTTGCCTTCAAGGAGCGGCTCCCACGGGACTTTTCCGACCAGCCTTCTGAACAGCCCAAAGTCTGCTCTCTGAAAGTTGAGGGCAACTGTTCTACTAATCTCCTTCTTCATTTTACCCTGCACTGAGAACTCTATCATCTCATGATCGCTTTGCCCCAAGCGTCCTCCAACCTTCACATCCCCCACCAGTCCTTCTCTGTTCACAAACAGCAGGTCCAGGAGGGCACCGTCCCTTGTCGATTCGCTCACCAGCGGTGTGAGGAAGTTGTCTGCCACACACTCCAGGAACCTCCGGGACTGCTTCCTTTCTGCTGTATTATACTCTCAGCCTATATCTGGGAAACTGAAGTCTCCCACAAGGACTAGAGGTAGCAATCTTGAGTCTAGTCTCAGTTGTTTGTAGAAGAGCTCATCAGCTGCTTCTTCTTGGCTGGGTGAAGATGGTCCTCAAAGAAGGCTGAGGAAATCACCATCTGAAGAGCTTGATGTTCCAGCTGGGGACGGTGACTTGGAGACGGAGGTACCTACCTGCTGCACGATGGGAGCCACTAAAATCATAGTTCTTGTGTTAATCCAACTTTAGAGCAAGCTCGAAGGAAACTCGAGCCCCAGGTGCAACCAAACCCTTAGCGAGGTTGTCTAAAATAACGAGGGCTGGTCCCAAGCATTGCTGCGGAATCTCTTCTCCAAGCATGGAGGAATCGCAGGGATGGTGGAGTCTGTGAGCTCGTGGGGCTTCCCTGTAGGAGCTAAGAGGGTTGGTCACCTGTTCTCTGTGACGCTCCTGCTCCCTCCAGAGGTGTCTGCCCATGTCTACCTTCTCCAGCAGCTTTGGGGTTCAGTGTTACGAGTCCTTGTGCGTAAACAGAACCGCGTAGTCACAGAGGAGGAAACTCTTCGGAAGAGGACACTAATAGCTGGGTGGTGCGAACAAGGACAAAGCTTTCGAAGCAAAGATAATAATATTTTTATTTCACAGTTCAGCGCTGAATTGGATGTCCTTCTATAAAAAGGCAGACCCTCTTTCAAAAGCAGTGGGTGTATATACCAGTTTTAGACAAAGATCCAGAGAAATCTCCCCAAGATTATAATTTTTGGACTTTTCAACCACTCCCGGAGACTCCCTTCAGGTTATTGCTTGACCGAAGACAACTACATCTTCCTAGACATTTAAACATCGTGTCTGGAGATTGTCTGCATATCATCTCTCGATACAAGACAGATTTATATGATGGGATAATTAAACATACAAATCAGCTGCAGCAAAATGTATCAATTGATTCTCACGGGTGGATGAGGATCTGAGGGCTGTGGCTTCGTGATTGGTAGGAATGGATGGACACAATGATCCTTTGGCTCTTTTCCAACCTACTTATTCTGGGATTCTAGGGTCTCATCTAGAGACCCCCCGGGACCCCTCCAGAGCCCCCTGGGACCCCTTTAAGGCTTTCTGGGACCCCCAGTAACCCTCTACATTCTCCTGGGGCCCTATTAGGGCTTTCTAGGACCCCCAGGACACATCTAGAGATGCCCAGGACCATTCTAGATCCCCCTGAGTCCCCTTTAGAGCCTTCTAGGACCCTTCTAGGAACCCCAGGAACCCTCTAGAGGCCCCTGAGACCCCTTTAAATCTATCTAGAGCCCTTCAAGAATGCCAAGGACCCCTCTTGAGCCCCCTGGAACACATTTAAGGCCTTGTAGCACCCTTCTAGGAACCCAGGACCCCTCTAGAGCACCCTGGGACTCCTTAAGGGCCTTCTAGAACCCCTCTAGGACCCACAGGATCCACCCTCTAGAGCTTCCTGAATCCCCTTTAAGACCTTCTAGTTCCTTTCTAGGATGAAAGGAACCTCTCTAGAGCTCAATGGGACCTTTAGAGTCCTTCTAGGACCATTTTAGGAACCTCAGAACCTATCTAGAGACTCCTGGGACTCATCCTGACCCACCCTGGGTCCCCTTTAGAGCCTTCTTGGACTTCTCTAGGACCCTCAGGAATACCCTAGAGGCTGCTGTGACCCCTTTAAGACCTTCTACGTACCTTCTAGGACCACCAGGACCCCTCTAGAGAGCCTCAGGGCCCCCCTTGAACCCACTGGGACCCCTTAAGGGCCTTCTAGGACCCCTCTAGGACCGCCAGGACCCATCTAGTGACTCCCATGACCATTCTAGAGGTCCTTGGGACATCTTTAAAACCTCCCAGGACCCTTCTAGGGCCCCCAGGAGGACTTTAGAATACCCTGGGACACTTTAAGGCCTTCCAGGATGCTTCTAGGATACCCAGGATCACTATAGAGACATTCAGGACTCTTCTACAGGCACCGAGACCTATCTAGAGCTCCTGAGCACTTATCTATGGCCTCCAATTCCCCTACAGGTACCCCTAGCACCATTCTAGAGCCCCCTAGGAATGTTCTTGGACTGTCAGGACCCCTTCAGAGTCCTCCAGGACCCCTTAGGATCAGGTCCCTTCTAGGACTGCACTTTTTCCCACAGGACATATTTTGAGACCCTGGGAATCTTCTAGAGCCCCCTAGAACACCTTTAGGGCATTCTACAAGCCTTCTAGGATGCCTAGGACCCTTCTAGAGCCCCCCAGCATCCCTCTAGAACACCCTAGGATCTTTCTAGGACCCCCCAGGACTCCTGTGGAGCCCTCTGGGACCCCTTTAGCACCCTCTATTTGATTGATTTGATGGTGCAAGAGGGGAATATTGACAACCCTCCCAAGACGCCCCTTGTTCCTGGATTTGAAGGCTCTGGAATTGTAGAAGCTTTTGGAGACCGTGTGAAAGGTTGTGGTGGGACCCATTGTGATATCACAATGGGGACCCCCCCACCACCACCCCCGACCCTGGAGAGCTGAGGGAGATGCAGCCCCCAGGCTCTCAGTGTCTCTCTGGGAGCTCAGGGAGCTCGCATCTTACCCCGTGGTGCTGAGGCGTTTGCCAAAGCTTCTTTGTTCTCTTTGCTTACGCGTTTACCTCCATCCCTAACGATGGCAAGGAGACCTCCTCGGAGACCCAGGCTGGCCTGGCAGGAGAATGCACCTCCACGGAGGAACATCTCTTCCCCAGAACTCAATGAGGAGACCCCAGTCGTGCCCATGATGATCTGTGAGTGAAGGGACCTGGTGGGCTGGGCAGGGCTGGGCGCCAGGGCCAGGGAGGGGATTCTGTTCCTCTGCTCGTGTGAGACCTCTGCTGGAGTCCTACGTCCAGCTAGGGAGGTCTCAGCAGACGAAGGACATGGATCTGTGAGACCAAGTCCAGAGGAGGCCACGAGGATGATCTGGGGGCTGGGGGCTCCTGGAAGGCTGGGGAAGGGCTATTGATGTTGGGGTTCATGGACAGGATGAGGTAGAAGGGTTTTGAGCTGGAAGAGGACAGATCGAGATGAGATCTTGTGGAGAAATGTTCTCCTGTGAGGTTGGTGAGGACCTGGCCAAAGCTGCCTGGAGATGTTGTTGCTGCCCCATCCCTGGAGGTGTTCAAGGCCAGGTTGGATGGGACATGGTGCAACCTGATCCACTGGGAGATGTCCCTTCCCATGGCCGGGAATTGGAACTGGATCATCTTTAAGGTCCCTTCCAACCCAAACCATTCCATCATTCCATGATTTGGGGTTGTCCTATGTAGGGACAGGAATCGAGGATCCTTGTGGGTCCCTTCCATCTTCTCCCAGGGATGGAGCAGAGGGGCCCCAGCTCCTGCTTTGGGGCAGAGGCAGCGATGCTGGGGGACAGGGATCTTCACGAGGGCTTTCCGGGATGTGTCCTGTCCAGCATGGCAGCCCAACTGCACGTGGAACGTTGCAGGGTCTTGTTCTGACCCAAGAGCAGGATCCGGCCAGGCAGCCAGTTCTCTCCCCAGCAGAGTCTCCTCTCCCCTTCCACCACCTCCTCTCACAGCCCTCCCTGCTCTCCTCCTCTCGTAGACAACGACTGGTTGCCCATCTATGAAAAGGAGGAGGATATAGTGGACTTCATCTACGCTTTCCTCAGTGGCACAGAGGAGGTAACTCTGCCCCTCGCTGCCTGGGCAGGAGCTGCTTCTCCCAGGTCTCCATCTCCGCTGCTCTGGTCCTGCTGGCCCTGGGCGTCCCCCTCTCACGCTCCCTCGTTGGTCTTTGTGCCAGGAAAGCAGCAAGAAGCTGAAGTTCCTTGAGTGCGTTTGTTACCTGTGCCAGGCTGCCAAGAACAACGGCTCATTAAGAGGCCTGGACCTTTTCTGCTGCAGCTACAATGTGGTGGAGAAGATCAAGGTGAGAGGCCAAGCAGGAGCTCGGAGGAGGAGGGCAACGCTTGAGCAGGGTGAAGGGAAATGTTCTCAAGGGGCACCAGGGGAGGTTTAGATTGGATATTGGAACGATGTCGTTATGGAAGGAGCGGAGAAGCATCGGGAGAGGTTGCCCAGGGAAGCGGTGGAGTCTCCGTCCGTGGAGGGGTTCAAAACACATGGGGATGTAACGCTTCAGATGTGGATTATTAGGCACGGTGGGGCTGGACTGATGTTTGGGCTGGACGAGCTTAGAGGTCTTCTCCAACCCTAATGATTGTATGATGCTATGAGGCTCTGGAGGCCCTGGGTGTCGAGGCTCTGGTGTTCCTGGGTGCTGCTGGTTGCCAGGTCTCACATCAATTGGCCTTTGCAGGAGCTGATAGAAGAGAAATGCGCTGACCAGCAGCTCCAGATGGAGCTGTGGCAGAAAGCCATGTGTGCCATCACCGAACTGAGGTACCTCAACACCCCTCACGGTCACCCCTGGGCGACGCGTCCATACACACGAGGCCTCCAGGTACCGCTCCCGGCACCAGTGCCTGACTGGATCCTGTCTCTCTCTCCGCAGCTCGTTGCAGGGAGTGCTGGGGGACAAGGAGATGCTCCTGCTCCAAACCTGCCTGAGAGCAGTCTTGCCGTTCTCTGTGGAAGTCACACGCTTCTGTAAGATTCAATCCATCAGTGACCAATGCAGCCCAGTAAGTGCTGAACGAGCTACAGGAGCCCCCACGACCCTCTGAGCTGCTCCCTGGCCACCCCGTGCTGTGACACCACCAGGGGTCCAACACGCCTTCGTCCTCTTCTCATGTTCCTGTCACCTCCCCAGGATGCTCCGCACTTTGGGACGTGTGGCAGTCCCGCCCCGGCACTGGGAGATGGGATCCTGGTGCGGAGGGGGACAGCGGGAAGCTCCTGCCACAATTCTCTGTCTTCTTTGCAGAACCTGGAAGTCCTGGACATGATGATGGAGAAGTTGGTGGGCATCATCCCGGTCACCAGGCTCAATCAGGAGCTGCCGCACGTCTTCCAGGTCCGCAAGGAGTTGGGTTCTGAGGGGCTGCTCCTCTCCCTGGAAGGAGGGGGTGTCCACTCTGGAGTCGAGGGTCCCCACCTCGGTGCCAGGCAGAGAGAGCACTGCCAGGAGGGTGCCCAGCTCCTCAGGGAACCAGGGGCTGCCAGCTGCAGGTCTCCTAGGGCAGGGCCCCCACTGCAGGCTTCTCTGGAGAGCAGAGGAAGCCTTCATGGCCTGGATGAGTCCAGCCCAGGAGCTCAGCAGCGCTGCTTCCGCTGGAGGAGAAATCTGCTCCCAGGGTTCACTGGGACCTTCTCTCTTCCCAGACCCTTCTGAACTTCACCCGCTCTGAGAGACCACTTGTGCGTGAGAGGGCCCTGGGCAGGATTGGGAAGCTGATTCGTCTGCTGACCAACCCCAATCTGCAGGTGAGGAGCCAGGAACGCTCCAGCCAGGTCACGTCCCCTCCCTGCCCACCGGAGTGGCCAAAGGTCTCCCCGCGTGGAGCTCCTGCCCAGTTGGCTGCTCTGAGAGCCGGAGCCGGCATCCCCCGGCAAAGCCTCGACTCTCAGGAATGCAGCCCTCAACCCTTCTCCTCTTCTGCCTCCCTCACGCAGGCCTCACATGAAGAATCAAGATCCACGGTCAGCCCTGTCTGCTTTGAAGGGCTGCAGATCCCCATCCCGGGCCAACTCCTCGGTCATCTCTCTGTTGTCCCGTACTCCTCAAAAATGAAAGAACATCTGGCTTTGGAAACACTTTGCTATTTGATCAACTTCATCCGCAAGCAAAGAAGTAAGAGACCTTGGGGTGGGTTTCATCCCTCCACATCGACATCTCCTGATAGCTCCACCTCTCTTTAAGCATCCTTAGACCTTAAGGATGGTGACAATAGGGTTGACCTTGCTGGCCAAGCTGCATTCCCCTGTTGACCCTTCTGCCCCTTCCCTGCTTCTTCAGGCAGGTCCATGGCAAACGACGCAGGAGAACAGAGCCAGGAGGATCTTGAGGACAGCCCTGTGATGGATTTTTTCTCCATCAGAGACGCGCCCATGGTAAGGAGTTCCTCCATCGCTGGGACTTGCGAGGCATTGACAGGGGACTTGGAGGAGCAAAGGCGTGGAGACTCAGTGGGGCTGGCGTGGCCTCGCTGTCCCTGCTGAGAAGGTTCCTGTTGTCCCCAAGCGAGGCTGCACTCCAGGGTCCCAGCAGCACCTCCAGCCCCGCTGGCCAAGGCCTGGATCGCTTGAGGGTCACCCACTGCCCCCATGAGCCCAACACTTTCCTGTGGAAGTTGCCTCCAGCGCTGCCGGGCTCGTGCTGGGACATCTCTTCCTCCTTTCCTTCCTCCTGTAGAGGTTTGCAAGATACCTGGACGCTGTGGAGAAAACCGACATCGTCTGTGTGGCCATCGAAGCGTTGAGAGAGGCCAGTGTCTTTGACAAGGAGACAGCAAGAAACATATTGGACGTGGCCATGAGCGCCCCTGAGTGTTGGCTGATGGACGTAAGTGGCCTGGGTCTGGACGGCCCAACCCTTGAGCCCTGCAAGATATTCTTCCATCCCTCCCTCCTAACCCAGGTGTCTCGGGCACCTGAACACACCTGAAACCAGTCGAGAGGGATGGAGCTGAGGAGGTGGCTGCTCTCCAGGGCCAGATCCATCCTCACCTGTTTCTCCTCCAGGTGCCCCATGTGATAAGATGCATCCACGAAAATATTGAAGGCATCAACGTGGAATCGGCTCGTCAGAGAGTGGAGGCCCTTCTGCTCCTCATAACCGAGTGTCACCTCACGGAAGTGGTCTCAGCGCTCATGGAGATCGCTCCACCCAGAGACAGGTCCTGGCCCTGACAGCCTGGAGGGGGACACGGAGACTCTTTGGTTGCCCGAGCCAAGGGATCGTGAAGGACACACCCAGGGAGCGGGGCCCTCCTTCCCACCACACTTTCCAGCCCCATGGAAGCCTCTGCGGCAGCCAAAGGCTGCCAAGCCAGCCCAGGGTTGAGGGCCACAAAGTTGGCCAAGGGTTTAGAGGGGAAGCCATGTGAGGAGCGGCTGAAGTCACTTGCTCTGGTCAGCCAGAAGGAGACTGAAGGGAGACCTCATGGCACTCTGCAGGTTTCTCCCATGGAGAGCAGGACGAGCAGGGCCTGAGCTCGTCTCCCTGACCCAAGGGAACGGCAGGAAGATGCATCAGGGGAGGTTCAGGTTGGACATTAGGACAAGGTCCTTCACCCAGAGGGTGGTGGAGCACTGGAACAGCTCCCCAGGGAAGAATTCACAGCACCAGGCCTGACAGTGTTCAAGAAGTCTTTGGTCAAGGCCCTATACACCTGGGGTGGGTTTTAGGGTTGTCGTGTGCAGGGAAAGGAGCTGGACTTGGTGACCCTTGTTGGTCCCTTCCAACTCAGGGCATCCCATGACTCACCACGCTCCTCCCAGCCCCACACTGAACCTCCCCTCGCTCCTCTCCTGCTGCCCCGGCCGCCCCAGCTGAGCTCCAGGGTCCCTGACCTGCAGGGCTGCCCCAGGCCAGGCCGTGGGGGCCCTGCTGACGGAGCGCTCTGCCTTGCAGCTCGGCTGTGCCCGTGTGGCAGGTCCTCTTCTCCGCGCCCCAAGCGATGGAGAGAGTCTTGCTGGGGCTGTTCAACTGGCATCAGGCGGAACACGCTCGGCTCCTCTGCACTTTGCCTGAGGACACCGGGATCCTTCAGTTGCTGGTGAGTTACCACCCAAAGCCCTGGTGGCCTCGGCCTCAGCTGCTGGTGGAACCCAGAGCTGCACGGAGCGGGGAGCCACATCTGCTCTGCCCCTCACTCACTGCTGCCTTTCTTCCAGGTCCTGGCCTGCAGGGAATTTGAAAATGAGAACTTTGAGAGACTCTACAAATTCTGGAGATCCCTGAGGCGCCCAAGCCTGGCCTGGCGCCCAGCGGTTCTCCAGGGTCTCCTCACGCTCTCTCAGAGACCCGAGAAGGTGAGCGCGGCCTGGCCAAGGGGAAGGTGGTGGCTTGGCCTTGGCTGGAGTCAGGCAGTGAGGGGATGACCTCAAGCACCATCCCTGCCAGGGGGGCCACCTGGGGACATTTACAGGCACGGAGCTTCTCCCAACGACGAAATTCTCTTCTTCATGCAGGCAAGAAGAATGGAGATCCTCCTGCTGGACCTGACTGAGGACCTGGAGCACAGCAACGCAGATGTTATTGTGAAGGCCCTGGTGACCCTGCAAAACATTCTGGGTCAGCTAAAGAAGAAGAAGGCCAGCTCCATCACCGTGCAGCTGGCAGAGAAGCTGTGGCCCCTCTTCCGTCACGTAAGGCTATGGGAGAGCCCGAGCCCCGCAGACGGGCACTGGGCATGGACAACGGCAGCACCTGGAGCAGGGGCTTCTGCTCACCTTTCTCCCTTGGGTTTTGCAGCCCAGATTGTCCCTGAGAGCTGCTCTGGGAGCCCCGAGGCCTCCTCCTTCCCTAGCTGTGCTGGGGAACAGGACCAGATCTTTTCTCCAGGCAGCGTGGCCACGGGTGCATGTCCCACGGGCGGTGCTGAGGACCAGACCCACCTCCTCCTCGGCCTGTTTGGGTGGGAACTCATCCTTAATGTGGCTGGTGGAGCTGGTAGGGAGCACTGGGTGGTCAGGAGAGCCCATGGAGGGGCCCTGGACAAGTTTGGGGCCATTCAGCTGCACCTACCGAGTTGTCCCACGCCTCCAGTGACCAAATCCAAGCCTGGAGCATCCTGCTCACCACGGGCAAAGAGATCTTGGTTCTGAAGTGCTGCTGTCCTTCTCCCTGCCAGGGGCAAAGCCAGGTGAGAGAACGAGCCATCAGGTTCTTCACCCAGCAGCTGAAGAGCGTGGTGTGGAGCCACAGCGGGGAGATGAAGGAGAAGGTGCGAACGGCCCTGTTCCCTCTCGTTGCTTGCATTGGGCACGAAACACCGAGCGTGGTCGAGGTACGGATCTCAAAGCTGAGCTGTGATGCAGTGAGGAGACTCCCAGGCACCTCGGCCAGGGCAGGTGCCACCTTCCTAAGGCCACCATGGCCCCACCTACAAAGCCCAGAGGAGGAGGACCACAAGTCTCCTTGCTCGGGCTGTGGTGCCATCTCCCACCTTCTGCTGCTCCACAGGCTTCTGAGGAAGGTCTCCTGGCTGCGGCAAAGTTCCTGGGATGGAAACTGCCCAAATGCTGCGTTAAGACACGGTTGATGTGGTTCATCGCAGACTACTTGGTGAGAACATCCCCAGGCTGTAGGGCCCAGGCTGGACGAGGGCTGCCCCCCACATCTGGGCTGTGGGTCTCACCCACCTTGCTCCAGCCTGGAGCCACGTCCTTGCTCCCTGGCCTCAACAGCAGAGCCCCCAAGGGTTCTTCTCCACATTCGGTGGGATAGAGAGCTCCCAGCCACGGGGGATACTGGCAGGAGGGACTGGGCTGGCCAGCTGGGGAGGGACTGGGACATGCCCTGACCCTTGTGGTCTCTCCAGCTGAAGCAGGACATGAAGAGGGCTGAGGACTACTTAAAGCAGAGCCTGCAGTACATCTACGATCCCCAGGATGAAGTGCGAGAGGCAGCTCTGGTATTCCTTGGTGAGAAACCAGCCCTTGGTCCCTCTGTGGGGACACCTTGTCCCCGTTCCCACCACGGCGCTGGGGAGCAAGGGGGATCTGATGGAGCTTCTGCCCCTAGGAATTGCTGCTCAGCCCTTGAAGGACCAAAACCTGAAGATGATGTTAGAGATCAGCAGACGTGAGGAGGGGCAGGGTTGGGTTGGCTGGTGGGACAGGGTCTGGGGTTCTACCATGCCAGGTCCTGCTCTGGGGAGGAGTGTGTGGGGCACTCCTGCCCCACAGCTGCTATCTGGATGGGGCTGGTCGGGTCTGGAGGGGATGCTCGGAGGTCTCCGTAGACATGGGGCTTCATCTCAGCTTTGGTTTTCTCCATCACAGGCCTCGAACCCCTCAGAAGAGATCCCTGCCTCAGAATCCAGAACATAGCAAAAAACACCGTGCTGCTGCTGGGCCCTCGACTGACGAATCGAGAAACAGAAAGCCTTCTGTGAAGGATCTGCTGCTGTTGGGGCTGAGCCAGGCTGAGGGGCAGCGTTCCACAGGACCACGGCTCCATTTCAGGAAAGCTGGAGCCAAGAACCTTAGAATTATGGAATGTTGGGTAGGAAGGGACCTCAGAGCCCATCCAGTTGCAATCCCTTGCCATGGGCAGGGGCACCTCCCGCCGGAGCAGGTTGCTCTCCCTCCTTTCTCTCCCCTCCCCTCCCTTCCCCATCTCTCTCCTCCCCGTCCCCCTCATCCCCTCCATTCCTGGAGCAAAAGGTGTCCCTGCCTGTGGTGGGACCTGGATGGGTTTCCAACTCAACTCAACACAACCCAATCCAACCCATGATTCCAGCAACGGAATTCAAGCTGCCCAAGTATGTCCTCCTGGTCTTGTTGGAAAACAGACAGGTCCCCAATGAAGAATAAAGGTCCACGGACAGCCCTGTCTGCTTTGAAGGGCTGCAGATCCCCATCCTGGGCCAGCTGCCCTATTTAATCCCCAGATAGAAATGTCTCTAAACTAAAACGTTCCTTTCTTGAACATCAGGAAAAAATCTTTCAAGGGTCGTTGGGCACTGGCAGAGGCTGCCCAGGGAGGGGGTTGAGTCACCTTCCCTGGAGGGGTTTAAGGGACGGGTGGACGAGGTGCTGAGGGACGTGGGTTAGTGATTGGTGGGAATGGTTGGACTCCATGATCTGATGGGTCTTTTCCAACCTGCTGATTCTATCATTCCATGAATTTCTCATCAGTGTATTCCGTACGGTTATTCGTGTTTCCCCTGGCCATTCAGTGGGTGGCTCCTTTACTCCTGGTCACGTGGGCCACTTACTGCGGCTTAAAAAATTCCATGGCAGGTTTCCACACAGCATCTTTGAGCTGCTGGTTCCTCGTGCTGTAGATGAGGGTGTTCAGTGCTGGAGGAACCAGGGAGTACAGAACTGCCACCACGAGGTCAAGGGATGGGGAGGAGACGGAGGGAGGTTTCAGGGAGGCGATCATAGCAGCACCGACAAACAGGGAGACGACAGCCAGGTGAGGGTGACACATGGAGAAGGCTTTGTGCCATCCCTGCTCCGAGGGGATCCTCAGCACAGCCCTGAAGATCTGCACATAGGACACCACAATGAAAACAAAACAGCCAAAAGCTACTAAGACACCCAAAACACTAAGCCCAGCTTCCCTGAGACTGGCCTCTCAGCAGGAGAGCTTGAGGACCCCAGGCAGCTGCTGCCATGTGGACACAAGCTCTGCTGCCCAGGAGGGTCCCGTAATGCAGGGGTTTGCAGATGGCAACGTAGCGGTGGTAGGACCTGATGGTGAGGAGAGAAAACTCTGCTGAAAAGAAAAAGATGTAGACAAAGACCTGAGCAACACATCCTGAGTGGGAAATGGTCCTTTTGTTCCAATAGGAATTGGCTATGGATTTAGGGACAGTGGTGGAGATGGATCCCAGGTCAAGGAGAGAGAAAATGAGGAGGAAGAAGTACACGGGGGTGTGGAGGTGGTGGTCGTAGGTGATGGTGGTGATGATGAGGCCGTTGCCCAGGAGGGCAGCCAGGTAGATGCCCAGGGAGAGCCAGAAGAGCAGGAGCTGCAGCTCCCATGTGTCTGCGAATGCCAGGAGGAGGAACTGGGCGGTGGAGCTGCTGTTGGACATGTGCTGCCTCTGGGCATGGGGCACTCTCAGAAGGGAAGGGACAGCGACAAGTTAGGGGAGCCTTCTCTGAGCCGAATTAGAGCCATTTCTCATTTCCTCCCCTGCTGCACACAGTCTATCCCTTCTCTCTCATCCCTTCCTCCAGCTCCGTGCCTGAAGCCCTGCTCGGTGCAGGCTGAATGTGCCGGGAGGAGCAGGACCTCTACCCACTGGCTGCGAGGAGTCAGCCCTGCTCTGCAGCAGGGGGTCATGGGGACGGTGGGGACAGGGAACACTGCTGGGGTTCAGCTTTGTCCTCTGGAACTGCTGCTGGTGCAGAAGGTCCTGGAAGCATCCAAACTGCCAGAGATGAGGAACTGAGAGGGTAGAAGGAAGGCAGAGAGTCTTGGGGCTTTACCACTCTTGCTCCAACCCCAGGCAGTGTTCTTGGATGTCAGAAACCCTCAGCATCCCTGCTGCACTCAGGGAGAGCATTGCCTGCGGCTTAGTGCAGAGGGAGGGGAGCTGCCCTCTACTTTGCTCTCGTCCCCAGCAGCTCTGGACTTGCACCTTTCTGAGATGGAGGGGGATCACACTCCCTTATTACCCTCAAAAGCAACCTTACCCTTCTGAGCACAGAGGGATCCACCTCACACCCCTCAATGACTCACCCTTCTCTAAGCTCTCAGCATCCCACTGTCAGCCCAGGACACGCACGGCTCATTTCACAAACCCAGAAGCGTTTCCTTGGCTGTAGCATCTCTGCATTTCTCTCACCATCATCCAGGAAGCACCAAGTTGTGATAGCAGAGATTTATATCCTGGAGGGAAGCTCACAGCTAGGAAGGAGCCCTCATGGAACAATCTGAGTATCCTAATGATGGTGTTTCAGTGAGCAAGAGTCAGCTCTTTCCCCAGGGAATGACTCAGACGGCTCTGTCCACAGCCCCACGGGTGAGACGAAAGCTTGGACGCTGCATTCCCACGGACACACCTGCATGGGAGGAATGTCGAGTCAGTGTCTGACTCGACTGCTGAAACTCCCAAGCCCAGAGAGCCTGGCAGCATGAACACGAGATCAACAGCAAGAACACAGACAACCAGAGAAGCCAGCAAAGAAGCTGGTCCAGCTGAGAGAGGCCACAGCAGAGGCAGCCGGGCACTCGGGACAGCGTTACCCTAACCCAGCTCTGCTCACTCCCTCCCAAAACCAAACATTGCTGCACGGTTAGTCTCAGCCCCTGTGCTCTGGAGCGGAAAATGGACTCATGATTAGAGAGCTGCACTGTGGCTGTGCTGGAGCTCTGGCTGCAGAGGACAGGGTTCAGTCTTGGAGCCCAAGCTGAGGGCAGAGACTTTGTTGGGTGGGAGAAGAGGCAAGGGGGCTTGCTCAGAGGGAGGGTCTGTGTTGGATGCAGTCAGACAGGGGTCTCTGTATTTGCCCTTCCACAACATCTGTTTTATGTTTCCTCATATTCTCTGATCTTATCCCTTCTGCCCAGGGATTTTCCTCACTGGAGATGTTTCCCTGTCCCATCTCTTCTCCCTGTCAGTGCTCACAGACCCCATCAGACCCTCTCTGCATCCCCCTGGCCCCACGCAAACCTGCCTGTTTTCCATGTCAAGCTAGGCACAGGGTCTTGTTTATAAGCAGAAAAGGACAGGACAGACTGAGCCTGATGGATCCAGCAGAGGTGATGCTGGTGCTGCCCATGGGAGAGGAGCAGCTGGAGACAATTTAGGAGGCTCCTATCAAACCTACTGACCAGTCAAGGACACAGCTGAGGAGTCTCAGTGATTTGTTCCAGCATGTGAGTCCCTTGTCCATTTCTCCCCTGAAATATCTCAAGTGCAAGAAACAGAAAACACAGACCTAGAAAAGTTCTTTATCTTTCCCGTAATCCCTGCCCTGATCTTCCCCTTGAATTGTCCTTTTAGAAATATCATGGGATGATGTGGAGCAGCACTGACTCTGGTTTTTCTTTCTGCTGGAGAAAGTGCAAGAGCCCTCCTGACAGATCCCACAGGCTGTGGCTGTGCCGGCTTCAGGAGATCCCTCCAGGAACAGCACCTGCCTTGTCCTGCACCCAGAGACTCATCTGGAGAAGGACTGTGAAGAGCCTGCCTCCCCCCTCTCTCTGCTCCCTCCTCTCCTCTCACTGCCTGCAGGCAGTGCCCTCAGCCCTGCTGAGCTTTGCAGAGGAGCTGCTCGTGCCCACACCTGGCTCTTTTCAGAACTACCCTCTTGTTATCAGCTCACTCTGTCCCAGGAGCCCAGCCCAGCTCAGCAGCAGAGGAGCAGCCCAAGGCAGCGCTTTATTTGCCTCCTCTGGGCTCCCTGGATGTGTCCCTGGAGAAGGAAAGGGCCAGTCTGTGGGGTGGCTTTAGTCAGCAGCAAAAGGGTTAATGGGCGCTGGCAGAGGCTGCTCAGGGAGGTGGCGGAGTCACTATCCCTGATGGTGTTTAAAAGATGGGTAGATGAAGTGCTCAGGGATCTGGTTTAGTAGTGGACAGGTACAGTTGGAGTTGATGATCTCAAAGGTCTTTCCAAACCTAGCAATTCTATGATTCTATGATTTTTGTAAACATCAGCCAAAGTAAAAAAGCACGTACAGCACCTGGGAACCGATCAAAACCTCCATCACAGACGATGCTGGATTGTAGAGGATTCCAGCAGCTTCCTGGTGACAGAGCTTTGGGAGGAGATGTGCTGGCTGAGCAGTATCGGGGACTCAGAGAAGGAGATTGACTGATGGAATTGTACTGTGCAGCCCCCGAGAGAGATGCACCAGCGCAGGAGACAAAAGACTCCCCAGCCTCCTCTCACCATGAGGGAGACGGAGGAGATCCAGGAGACAGAGTAGGATGGGAAAGGGTTTCTGCAGCCGCACCTTGAGTCCTGAGTGCAGTGTTGGGCACCACAGTATGAAAAGGATTGAAAACGACTGGAGAGAGTCCAGAGGAAGCCAGAGAGCTTTGGAAGATATTAGAGGGGAAGGCGTTTGAGGAGTGGCGGCTATCACTGGGTCTGTCCAGCCTGGAGGAGAGGAGACTAAGGGGAGAGATCAGACACAGTCTGCTGTTTCCAAACAAGGCAGGAGGAGGAGCAGGTGCTCAGCTCTTCTCTCTAGTGACCAAGGACAGGACCTGATGAAATGGCAGAAAGGAGAAGGTCCCTTCACACTCAGGACATTCTATGATTCTTTATTTTTCCTACAAACAGACCAACACCTCTTTCCAAACAGTCTCAGCCGTCATCTGAGACAACACACACATCATATTAAAGCAGTGGTGGAAAATGATTGCGGTGTCATTTCATCATAAGTCGATCCCATAGGCATTTATAAAAACTTGTAGGACTTTTGCAATGGACCTAGGCATTTATAAAAACTTGCAATGGACCTAAGAGAGCCTGTCCTGTGTTCCTCTCCTGCTCCTTCTCCTTGGCTTTGGCTGAACTGCAGAGGCAGTCGGGCACCTGGGCTGTTCCTCAGCAGCCTGGTCCATCAGCGTGGTTGTGCCAGGGGAATGGAAAGGGCTTTTCTTTTTGAGGGTCCTTAGGAGACTGTTCCTTTTTGGGGAGACCGACGGTTCTGAATGCACGTGCCCTTGCTGAGGATGGTTAGGGCTCTTCTCCTTGGAGGACTCAGCGATCCCAGACTGGGAGGGGGCTCTTGTGAGTTTCTTCTGTAGACTGAGAATCTGTAAAGGGAGAGAAAAGTAATTTCCTCAGGTCATGTCAAACACCGAGGTAGACAGAGTAGGACCCAGAATTTTATTTAAACATTTAGGTTATTAAGTATAATGTTACAATTCTGAGTCAAGAATATAAGCTTACGTCTAGGCCAATATTATCGTTCTATAAGTGCTGAAAAGACTATAAGACCTGTACGGAATTCGGTGCTGGAGTCCTTAGATGTTTCCTCGAAGCTGCTGCGAGTGAAGTTTCTGCAAATGCTCTGGCGCAGTGTCTGTGGGTTGTGGACGATGTCGGTGGGGGGTGTCAGGCCAGCTGAGAGGGAGCTCCGATTTGTGCTTGCTCCTCTCATTATTTATAGTCCGTTCCGGGGCGATAACCTCTGGGGAGCCGATCAGCCCAATCTTCTTTACCTTTTGTCACTGGTTCCGATGATGTGGGGACAATGGATTGTAGTGCAACCTCCACCCATGTGCAGGAATCCAGAGAACTCTCAGCAGCTTGGGGGGGAGTGATGGGAAGGATATGTCGCTGGCCCAAAAAATAGTTTTCAAGCTCAAAAAAAGCCACGTTTCAGGACACAGAAATCACCGTTCTCCCCCCAAAACCGGTGTTCTATCCCCAAAAATTGGTGTTTGAGCCACAAGAATAAGGTGTTCTGGCCCCAAAATTGCAGTTCTGTTCCCAGCCAGGGTGCTTTGGGCACTGAAGAAAGCAGAGATCAAAGCCAGGGGTCTGGGAACGGGGGCTTTGGCCCCAAAAGGGTCCTCTGGACCCTAAAATGGGAGTTCTGGCTCTGAAAGTTGCAGTTCTGGACCCAGACGTGTGTGCTCTTGCCTGAAATTTGGTGGTGTGGCTCAAACGTTGGTATTTTGGCCCCCAAAATCGGTGTTCCAGCCCTAAGAAATCAATGTTTTAGCCCCAAGAATTAGTGTTCAAGCCACAAAACTATCAGAATTCTGTCCCCAGAAAGGGCAGTTCTGGCTCCAACCAGGGGGCTGTGAACTCTGACGCAAGCAGAGATAGAAGCCAAGGGTCTGCAACTGGGGTCTCTGGCCACAAAATGGAAGTACTGCCCTCAAAAGTCAAGTTCTGACGCCTAATATAAGTGTTCTGGTCCTAAATTTGATGTTTTGACCTGTACAAAATGTATTCTGGTGCAAGAAACCAGTGTTTTGGCCCCAAAAATGAGTGTTTCCTCCCCAAAATCAAACTACTTGACTCGAAAATAAACGTATTTTTTCCCTCAAAATCAGTGTTCTCGACACAGAAATGGGAGTTCTGGCATCAAAAATCAGTTCTAGCCCAAAAATCGGTCTTCTGGCCTGCAAAATTAGTGTTCCGGCCCTAAAAATGGGAGTTCTGGCACCAAAAAGGAGTGTTCTTACTCCAAAAATCAGTGTTCTGTCCCCATTTAGGGGTCTGTGGGCACTGACATAAGCAGGGATGAAAGCCAGAGGTCAGGGGATGGGGGCTCTGGCCTTGAGGGGGGCTCTGATTGACTCCGAGGGGAGAGCTGGTCTCTGATTGGCTCAGAGGGGAGATCTGGGCTCTGATTGGCTCAGAGGGGAGAGCTGGGCTCTGATTGTCTCTGAGGGGAGAGCTGGGCTCTGATTGGCTCAGAGGGGAGAGCTGGGCTCTGATTGGCTCAGAGTGGAGAGCTGGGCTCTGATTGGCTCCGAGGGGAGAGCTGGGCTCTGATTGGCTGCAGCCTCACGTCACTCACACTCAGGCCCCACCATGTGCCAGTAACTGTCCAATCCCCACCCTCTCACGCTGTTGCCAGGCAACGGCTCCGTCCCCAGGGTGGGGCTTGGGGGGACATGAGGGCCCTGAGGGACGGGGGAAGAGGCAAAGCCAGGTGCTGTGAATGGGGGTTCTTCGAAAAAAGCAGCGCTCTGGCCCCAAAACTGGGGGCTCTGGCCCAAAAATAGGGGGTTCTGCCTCCCCCGAGGGTTCTTGCCCCAAAAGTCACTATTCCAGCTCTAAAATTTTGGCTTCTGTCCCAAGAATCAGCACTCTTGACCCTCAGAATTGGAATCCTGGCCCCAACAATCAGAGTTCTTGCCCTAAAAATGGGGGTTGTGTCCCCAAAACATTGATGTTCCCACTCCTACCAGAGAGCTCTGGGCACTGAGGAAAGCAGGAATCAAAACAGGGCTCTGGGAATGGGGGATCTGGCCACAAAATGAGGATTCTGGCCCCCAAAAGCGGTGTTCTGGGTCCCCAAATGGGAGTTCTGAATGCCAACTGGGAGTTCTAGCAGTAATACTCAGTGTTCTGTTCTCAAAAATCAGTGTTCTGGCTGTGAAAATCAGGGCTCTGTCCCCAACAATCAGTGTTCTAGCCCAAAATATTGGTGTTCTGACCCCCAAAGTCAGTGTTCTGGCCATATAAATCTGTCCAGTCTTCTTTCCCTAGAAATCATTTTTCTGTTCTTGCAGACTGCAAGACATCTTTGAGGACCCTGACACGAAGGTTTCCTTTGAAATTCACACCGAGGAGAAATGGAAACGTGAAGGCCTCGAGTTTCCAGTCGTAGGGACGAGACTCCTACTGCTGCAGGGTTGGGTTGAAGGTTGTAGGGCTGACAACGAGCTAAGGGACACCCAAGGAGCACTTGGTTTTGAGCTGCAGGCGGGCGTTGCTGGAATTTCTGCTCAGCAGCAGGGACAGCGAACGCGAGCCTGGGGCTTGCAGGGGCCAGGTGGTTTTAGGCTGTCTCCGCACGCTGCCGAGCTGGTTCCACAGCAGCAGAGCTGCCAGCGTTGGGGTGGTGGGGCCGCAGGGGGCATTTTGTTTAGAGCCGCGTGTGGAGGCTGCAGGGCTGCAGGCTCCTCACCATCAGGGCCACCAGGGATGGGCTGGTTTGGAAGTGATGGTAGGGCTGCTAGTTCTCCAGGCAGGAGCGGTGCCTGTTGGGCTTTTTCTGGCAGCAGCACGGCCTCCGGCGGGCTGGGAGAGGCTTCTGGGACCATGTCAATGACAACTGTGTCTGGAGGCTGCAGGACTGGTTCAGCCACCAGCGGTGGCTGCCGGTGTTGGCTCCAGCTCTAAGGGCTGCCGGGCGGCTGGCTGGGTTGTCAATGCATGAGGGGCAGCTGCTGGTTTCCATCAAGGCTCCCGGGCAGGCGGGGGACACAGGGAATTCCAAGGAGAGAAACAGCTGTGCAAAAGCACCTCTGGAATCAAAGAAACGTATTCTTAATAGTTTAATTTAACCATTAAGGCAGGTTCACTTTTATTCAGCGCTGGAGAAGACTCGGGATTGGTCCTCAGGGTGCTTCTGCCGAGCAGTGATTGCACAGAAAATTTATACACAGAATTGTTTTCAAACTCATACTATTCCCCAAAATGACAAGCATTCCTTATTCCTGGAACCTCACTGCAGGTCCAGGGGGAATGAAATCAAACAGCTCTTAGTCGTTCCGGTGTGGCCATATCTGAGTGGTCAATCCCAACGACTCTGGGAGACAAGAAGGGTCCTTATAGTTCTCTTAGTGGTTCTCTTGTTTCTAACACACAAGAGTTGATGTTCCATCACACAATTAACCAATCACCATTTCAGTTTGGGGGGTCACAGGGGTTTTGTGAGGGGCACAGGGGGTCAGAGGGGACCCAAATATCTTTGGGGGGACCGAGGCATTTGTGGGGAGGGGGGTCCCAAGAGGCCATGGTGGGGGGGTCAGGGCTCCACGCCAGGTCTGTATCTGCTTGGGTGCTGGGGCTGCTGGGGTGAGGGCGGGGGGGCTGAGGGGGCAAAGTCCTTTTGTTGGGGGGTCACAGGGCTGCATGGGGGTGGGGGTCCTGCAGTCCTGCGTGCTCTCTGAGAGCCCCTTTAATGACCCACAACACCCCACCCGGCGCAAAGGGCAGTGGGGGGGGGGCTGTGTGGACCAAAGGCTCTGTGCCCTCTTCCAAGATGATGGAAGGGACCTCACACCCGGCCCCGTGTGGTGCATGCTGGGAATGGAGCATTTACTGATGCCTGGAGCGAAGGTGAGGGAAGCATGGGGGGAGTGAGGAGCGCTTCAAGTGAGGGGGGAACCCCAATACCTGCCCCTCCGTGGAAGAGGGGGGGGCTCGGTCCATATGGGGAGGGTCTCCCAGAACTCCAGTGTCCTCCCAAAGCACCCAGTGCCCTACCAGTGTCCTCTGAGTTCTCCCAGTGCACTCCCAGTGTCCCACAAGTGCTCCCATTTCCCCCTCTACGCCCTCCCAGTGCTCCCAGTGACCTCCCAATGTTTCCAGTGATGTCCCAGTTACCTCCCAGTGTTCTCCCAGTGCTCCCAGTGCCCCTGGACCCTGCTGTTCCTCTTCTCCTCCTTCAAAAGCCCCACCAAGGGAGAACCTGGGCTGGTGCCTTGTGGGGTCACCTCTGGTGGATTGGGTTGGACCTCATGTTCCTTGGAGACCCCCTGGAAGCCCTCGAGGTGCTCAGTGATGAAAGGAGATAGAGAGGACCTGGCATCTCCTCCCCACCCTCGCCACCAGTATAAAGACCGACATGTCCAAGAGAAGAAGAATAAGGTGTTATAGCCCCAAAATTCCAGTTCTGTTACCAGCCAGGGTGCTTTGGGCACTGAAGAAAGCAGAGATCAAAGCCACAGGTCTGGGAACGGGGGCTTTGGCTGAAGAAGGGTCCTCTGGACCCTAAAATGGGTCTTTAGCCACCAGGGTAAAGACCTACATGTCCAAGAGAAGAAGAATGAAGGAGGACAAGGGTTCTGAGGAGCCCCTGAGGGACCTCGAGTTGGTCAGCCTTTAGAAGAGGAGGTCGAAGGGAGACCTCATCGCTCTCAGAAACTGCCTCAAAGGAGGTTTTGGAGAGGTGTCAGTCTCTTCTCCCAAGTGGTGGGTGGTGGGACAAGAGGGAATGTCCTCAAGCTGCACCAGGGGATGTTCAGATTGGGCATCACGAACAACTTCTTCACCAATAGGGTTCTCAAGCACTGGAAGTGCCCAAGGTGGTGGTGGAGTCCCTGTCCTTGGAGGGATTTAGAAGCTGGGCAGATGAGGTGCTTGGGGACATGACTTAGTGGTGGAAAGGAATGGTTGGAGTTGGCGACCTCAAGGGTCTTTCTGACCTCATGATGGAGGTGGGGAGACCCTGGAACAGGGAAGTGTTTGCTGCCCCATCCCTGGAGGGGTTCAAGGCCAGTTTGGATGGGGCTTGGAGCTCCTGATCTGGTGGGAGGTGCCCCTGCCCATGGCAGGGGGTGGAACTGGATGGGCTTTGAGGTCCCTTCCAGCCCAACCCATTCCATGATTCTATGAGTTTGAGCATCACCATAGAAGCCCAAACTCTCCATGAAACCAAGTTCTCCTCAAGTCAAGGAGAGCAGCAAACAACTTGTGGTGACCAACAGTGTGACCAGTGACAGCTTGGCCATGTTGAACCGCACCCGATTGTCCTCAGCCTTTGGATCCAGTCTCTCCAGGTCCACACTCAACTTCACTTCCCACAACTCTGTCTCATCGAATCTCGCTCCACTTCACTTAAACAACTCCATTTGATTGACCCCAATCCGTTTGCTTTGCGTCCTCCAAGAGCAAAGGATGAGGCTGAAGGAGGAAAAAAATGTCCCTGGGGCTTCTGAATTCCTCATGGTGAAGCTGCAGGGAGTGGCGAGAGGACACATGGTGGTTCCCCATCTTCAACCGACTCCTCAACACCTCCAGCAATTTGCTGGCCAAGAGGAGGTTGTCCTTGGGTCAGTGTCACAGAATCACAGAATCACAGAATCAAAGAATGACCAGGTTGGAAGAGACCCACTGGATCGCCGAGTCCAACCATTCCCACCAATCCCTAAATCATGCTCCTAAGCACCTCATCTACCCTAAACTTAAACACCTCCAGGGACGGTGACTCAACCACCTCCCTTGGCAGACCGTTCCAATGCCTAACCACCCTCTCCGTGAAGAATTTCTTCCTAATCTTAAGCTTAAATCTCCCCTGGCGGAGCTTGAGACCATTCCCTCTTGTCCTGTCCCCTTTCACTTGGGAGAAGAGGCCAGCCCCTCCTCTCCACAACCTCCCTTCAGGTAGTTGTAGAGAGTAATAAGGTCTCCCCTCAGCCTCCTCTTCTCCAGGCTGAACAACCCCAGCTCTCTCAGCCGCTCCTCATAAGATTTGTTCTCCAGCCCCTTCACCAGCTTTGTTGCCCTTCTCTGGACTCACTCCAGAGCCAAAACATCCCTCTTGTGGTGAGGGGCCCAGAACTGAACACAGGACTCGAGGTGCGGTCTCACCAGTGCCGAGTACAGGGGAAGAATAACCTCCCTGGACCTGCTGGTCACGCCGTTCCTGATACAAGCCAGGATGACATTGGCCTTTTTGGCCACCTTTGGGCACACTGCTGGCTCATGTTCAGTCGGTTGTCAACCAGCACCCCAAGGTCCTTCTCCTCCTGGCAGCTTTCCAGCCAGGTTTCTCCTAGTCTGTACCTCTGCTTGGGGTTGTTGTGCCCCAAGTGCAGGACCGGGCATTTGGCCTTCTTAAACCTCATGCTGTTGGTCTCAGCCCAGCAGTCCAGCCTGTTCAGGTGCCTTTGCAGAGCCTCCCGACCCTCCAGCAGATCGACACTTCCTCCCAGCTTGGTGTCATCTGCAAACTTGCTAAGGGAGGACTCAATGCCTTCATCCAGGTCGTTGATAAAGACATTAAACAGGACTGAACCCAGGACTGAGCCCTGGGGAACCCCACTTGTCACTGGCCTCCAGCTGGATTTAACTCCATTTACCACCACCCTCTGGGCCCGGTCATTCAACCAGTTTTTTACCCAGGAGAGTGTGCATCCGTCCAGGTCAGAGGCCGACAGTTTCCGAAGCAGAATGCTGTGAGAAACTGTCTCAAAGGCTTTACTGAAGTCCAGGAAAACCACACCCACAGCTTTTCCCTCGTCCAAGAGTTTAGTCACTTGGTCATAGAAGGTGATCAGATTACTCTGGCAAGACCTGCCTTTCATGAATCCGTCCTTATCTCCCATCGCTTTCGTGGCTCCTGTGCCCACCAGGAAGGTTGTGGAGCAGCACCCACTGATTGCAGCCTCAGCTCAGGACCAGGACCCTAAGCAGGTGGGACACCAACCCTGAGGATCCATCTCAGCCTGCAGGTTCCTGCATGTTGGCAGCTGGGCTCACGATGATGGATTCGAGCATTTCCTGGGCTCACAACCTGAACATCTGCTGGCTACACTATGTAGTCTCAAATTCTTCTTCTCCATTCCAAGCTTAGGAAAAATTGAGAAGGGATCTCAACATCTTTTTGGTCATGATGGTACTCCTTTGACTCAGTAAACCAGATTTCATGTCTATTTAAACGGCTTTAAATATAGTTTTGAAGCAGTATAAATCAGAGTGAATGTTACTGAATTTTATGAGTGTAAATGCTGATACAGTGCCAGATATTAATTCTTTACATAAAGCAAAAACAAAGTCTAAAGTCTTTGTGGCACTGTTAGTATTGACCAAGAATGAATATATAACTTCTGGTCATTTTAACTCAATTTCCCTTTCTCACTTGGAGCCTTTGAGCCTGAAGGTTGTTTCTGGAGAGGCAGAAGAGCCCTTAGTTGTACAAACACATGAAGTTTGGTTAGGGAATGGTTACTTAATTGTGATCCCAGAGCGAGCCTCCTGGGGATCCCTGCAAATGGGAGTCCTTGTTAGCATCTCATTATCCAGCATCTTGTCTTTATCAATTTTTTCTTTGCCATGGCTTTTCTTTGCCTTGGGCTGTGCTGGGTTCTATGATTCTGTGACTGCAGCTGGAGTGCTTCACCCCAAAGCAGGCTTGTAGCTCCCTTTCACTGAACCACGTTCCACTTCACTTCCCACTACTGCATTTCACTGAACCCCTTCTCCCTTCCCTGCCACAGGGTCAGACATGACAGGAGCCTTGCATGGAGAAACACCTGCTTTGATTTATTCAAGTGAAATAAAACAAGTCCTTTCAGTGTGGGTCCTCAACAATTGCTGGGGGCAGGGTGAGGGCTCTGGCTCTCCAGGGTGCCGGGGGTTCCAGCTGTCCAGGATGTTTTCCACTCCAGCTGCCTGGACACTCTCCCAGCCTTTGGGACAGGTTGTCCCACTCAACAAAACTCAAGTGTCCAGGAGAGCACATGGGGAGCACAGATACTTGTCCTGTTTTCCTTTCAATTACATGGACAAAACCCGTCCCTGCAGCAGGGAGGACCACCCCAACGCTCCCTCCTCCCTGACAGGTGACACTGGGTCACCACAACACAGTGATTAACGGGCCTGCCAGTGGCTGGCATCTCCTCTGCTCCTTTGACAGAGATGGGCACTGAGCCCTTAATCCCTTCCAAGAACACGTCCTTCTGCTCAGCTTCTCTGTCCGTCTCTCGAGAGAGAAAGCAGGACAGTTGGATTGGATGGAACCGTTCCCCTTAGGGAGGTGACATCTGTAAGAGGAGATCCTCAAAGACCCTGGCCAGGTCTAGGAAGAAGGGTTGGGCTTTTGGGGCTGCACGCACCACTGCTCCAAGCAGCAGCCGTGCCCGCTCTGCTGGGAGACCAGGTGACAGCAGGCGACCTGCAGGGCGTGTGTTTGTGGTGTTTGCACGGCGATGCCAGAGCTCTTCCTTCCAAGGGGAGGGGAAGCGGCTTCAACCAGGCCAGCGGGGAGACTGCCGAGGGAATTGAGACACAGACTCGAATCTGATGGATTGAAGACCTTTCATTGTGTTAATTGTGTCTTTATAAACCATTCTAGATTAAACATAAGACGCAAAACGTTATATGATTGGTCAAATCTCTGGTTGAGTGTTAGTAACCGATAACACAGAATCCTTTCTTATTTTCATTTGGTTAATAGTTACATCAGGTTACGCTATTACTAATTTATCCATAAAGCACTTACAATATTCATCACAAGATAGTCTGTTTTGGGCTAGACTTGTTTTTCGCTCAGCCAGTGCTTCTTGTGCAGACCTCTCTTGTAGCGTTAAACCACAGACTTGCTCAATCCTTCCCCTGCTTGCAGCTCGTGGCTAGAGGAGCTCCACATAACTTCCTCCTTCAAGGCCATTATCGATCAAGAAGGTCTCCGTGCCGTGGAGGAGATTCCCCATCCTGACTCTGCAGCTGAGGCCTCAGCCACCTTTTCTCTCCCCAGAGCCCTCTCTGCAGATCCAGGAGCCCAGCTGGAAAGCGGCAGCCGCCCCTCACACCCAGACAGCTGGAGCCCCGGCACCCTGGAGAGCCAGATCCAGCTCCCTCAGCCACTGCTCGTGCCTGGAAGACCAGAGCCCTCGCCCTGCCCCTAGCATCCCCCATCCAGCCCATCCTGGGTGTCCCTGCTGCAGAGGAACCAACCCTGCATCTCCAGGCACAGCTCGGGCTGAGAGAGTCGCTGCCGCCCCCGCCAGCCCTCAAGCGGCCCCAGCGCTACAGAACCAACCTGGCAACCACAGGACTGAGACTTGTGCCATCTGGATCACCTCCCTGTGAGGTGGACATGCAGGAACGTGGGGTCCGAGATGGATCCTTGGGGCCAGGGCCGCACCTGCTCAGGCTTCTGGTCCTGAGCTGAGGCTTGAGTGAGAAGGGGTCTATAAGGATCATCAAGTCCCACTCCTTTCTCCTCATTAGACTACCTGAAACCAAACCAAGAGCACAATCCAGATGCTCCTTGAACTCTGAAAAGCTTGGTGCCCTGACCACTTCCCTGGGGAGCCTTTTCCAGAGTGACCAGCCACCCTCTCAGTCAAGAACCATTTCCTAACGTCCAATCTGAACTTCCTCTGATGCCGTCTCAGCCCATTTCCATTTCCTATCACTGGTCACCAGAGAGACAATCTCACCCATCGACTGTGATGAGCAGCCAGTGCTGGAGCTGGGGATGGGAGAGACCAGTGCCCTGGGCACCTTCCCAATCTGTCCCAGCCACCAAGGGCACCCACCGGCCTCCTCTCCCCAGCTCCTGTGGGGCTGGGCTCTGCCCCTCACACCCTCTGCAGCCTTTCACACCCCCACTGCCTGGGGCAGCAACACCCGGTGAGGCAATGAATGAGGATTCGGGCCATCAAAGTTGTGGATAGTTCTAAATATGAGGTTTTGCTGCAGAATTTGTCTGGAGTACGTCTTGGGTGTTGCCGCATGTGGATAATAAGGCAAAACCCTGAAATGTAAAATTGGAACAAGCTGCTGCCTGGCTGTAAGCCGCTAAACGTCACATTTATTCAGATCCAAAATAAGATGAATAACTAGGCTGCTGAGCCACTACTCACTTGTGTAGGTCTTGACAGTTGAAAAATATGCTGCAGGTATTTAAAATGAATCCCAGCAATGAGAGGAATTTGATATCCCTTGTGTGATGAGTGGCAAGCAGTACAGGAGTCTTTCATCTTGTATAGCATCTTTCAGACACAGAGTAGAAGGTGTTTTACTGGCTTGCTGTTCATAACAACAGCTATGTATTGGAGACATTTAAGTGTGGGCAAGGAAGAGAAGCTGTATATTGGCTGAGATAGGCCGGTAGGTGCAGGGGAGGCATTCAGGAGAGCTTTTCCAGAAGGCAGAGCAGCTCAACGAGTATTACTCTGTAATATAAAATACCTGAACGTATCAGGTCTGGTATCAGAGACTCTGGAAAGTCTTCATCAGGCACTACCTGACAGGACGCAGGGCAACGGTTTTAAGCTGAAAGGCGAGAGGTTTAGACTAGATCTTACGAAGAAATTTTTTCCGGTGAGGGTGGTGAGGCACTGGAAGAGGTTCCACAGAGAAGCCATGGGTGCCCCATCCCTGGAATTGTTCAAGGCCAGGTTGGATAAGGCTTTGAGTGACCGAGTGTCAGTGGAAGGTGTCCCTGCCCATGGCAGATGGGGGTGGAACTGGGTGATCTCTAAGGTCTTTCATGGGAAAACCAGTGGATATGATCTGTCCAGACTTGTGCAAAGCCTTGGACACAGTCCCTCACAACAAGATATGGATTTGATGATTCAGTGGATAAGAAACTGTTTGGATGGTCATATTGAGGGAGTAGTGGTCAGTGGCTGGAAGTCCAGATGGAGATCCGTGACAAGAGGTGTCCCTCAGGGGTCCGTACCCTGGAGAAGCTGGAGACGTGGGCCTGTGCGAACCTCATGAGGTTCAACAAGGCCAAGTGCAAGATCCTACCCCTGTGTCGGGGCAATCCCTGATTTCAGTCCACAATGTGGGATGATGTGATTGAAGGCAGCCCTGCAGAGAAGGGCTTGGCGGTGCTGGTTGATGAGAAGCTTGAAATGAGCCTCATCTGGAGCACTGCATCCAGTTCTGGAATCCTAAACATTAGAAGGAGTTGGAGCATTTGGAAGGGTCCAGAGGAGGCTACAAGGATGATCAGAGAGCTGGAGCACCTCCCATACGAGAACAGAGACTTGGGCTTGTTCAGCCTGGAGAAGAGAAGGCTCTGAAGAGAACTTATAGCAAATTTCTAGTACCTGAAGGGGCTAAAAGAAAGCTGGGGAGGGACTGTTCCCAAAGACGAGTAGTGATAGGGCTAGGGGCAATGGGTCTAGACTGGAGAGGGGCAGATTTAGACCAGCCATAAGGAGGAATTTCTTCACAATTACGGTAGTGAGACACCAGAACAAGGTTTCCCAGGAAAGTTGTGGCTGCCCCATCCCTGGTGGTGTTCAAGGCCAGGATAGATGGGGCTTTGGGCAGCCTGATCCAGTGGGAGGTGTCCATACCCATGGCAGGAGGTTGCAATCAGATGGTCTTTAAGTTTCCTTCCAACTCAAACCATTCTATGATCCTAGGAGTCTATGATTTCCACTCGTCACGGCATTGGGAGAAGTTGCAGAGGAAGTTGCACAGCGGTGCCATCAAAACCATCCATGGGCACCCACCCTGCTCTCGCCCTGTGGATCCCGCACTGTCACTTGAGATGAGGCTGCGGTTGCCAGGCTGGACTGTGACATCACAGAGGCCGCTGTGCCGTGCCTGGAGGGGCCGTGCTGTGCCACGGGCACGGCTCTGGCAGTGCTTGCAGCAGCAGCAGCAGCAGCAGCAGCAGCAGCATGGTGCAGGCACGGGGGGCTGTGGCCTCCACTAGCCTCATTATCCTCCTCCTCCTGGTGGTTCTCGAAGTGCGGGATGTCCAGGCTGCTCCGTTGAGAGTGTGGGGATCAGGTAGGTGGTCAGGCAAGGGCTGGCACCCTGCCCCAGGCTGCGTGGAGCTGTGTCCACCACACCTCGGGGTGGCAGCGGGGCTGGGGTCAGGATGGGGCAGGGCTGGGAGAGCAGCAGGGCCAAGCTGGTGTGGGGGAATTGTAGAACCTCCACTGCAGGTCCCTGGGAAGTAGTGGATCACAGCCTCTCATGGAAACAGGCTTGATTCCAGCTGTGCCCATAGGGGAAGACAATCTGGTTTCTCAGCCAGATCTTCTCCCGATTCCTCAGGGTGACCCTGCAGGTTGTCACTGGAGTGAGTGGCACTCACTGAGGGTTTCATGCTCTGTTCATAGGACACACACCTTCCGATTTTCTTGCCCCGAGCTCTGATGTGTGGTAGAGCAGAGTGGAACGGGTCCCGTCAGTGCTGTGCTCTGGGCACTCTGCCTGGGAAGCTCTTTGCCAGCCTCTCCCACCCTGTGCTGCTCCCCGTGTCGGCTGCAGAGCTGGTTGGGGCCGAGCTTGGAGCTGGTTTGAGCTCCAAGGAGTCCTTTCTTCTAACAGCTGTGATCCTGGTTTATTTTGGATCAGCCTGTTCCACACACCCAGTAACTGCATGGTGCTGCTGCGTGGAAGAGAGAGACGAGGGCATGAACTACATTCACCTGCACTTGGATTGGAAGAAGTAGATTGGAATATTTGATGGGAGCTGCTCTCTTCTGTTTGTTTGCAGACGTGTCTCTAGGCGATGGATTTCCAGCTTCCCGGCTGAGTCCCAGGGCTGATGCGCATGGAGATCGTGTGGGTACGTCACAGCTTTACACTCCCTTTGGGAGCTGCCAGCTCAAAGCCCCCACGGGAGATCACAGACCGGCATGGCGTGTGCCGTCCCATGGTGTGATCCCCTCACGTCCTGTGGTTCAGCTGTGAGTGATCACAGGGTGTGACGGGAACTTCCCATAGGTGTTTGGGTGCAGATGTGGCTCCAGCTTCTCTTCTGGATCCTGTGCTGGAGCCCACCTGGCGCCCCGGGGTGGATGTTGCTCTGGGTGGACCGATGTTGTCCCCATGAGGTTCAACAAGGCCAAGTGCAAGGTTCTACACCTGGGTCGGTGCAATCCGTGGTTTCATTACAGGATGGGGGATGATGTCATTGAGAGCAGTCCTGCAGAGAAGGACTTGGGGGTGCTGTTTGATGAGAAGCTAGAAATGAGCCAGCAGTGTGCACTCGCAGCCCGGAAGGCCAACCGTGTCCTGGGCTGCATCCAAATAAGTGTGGCCAGCAGGTTGAGGGAAGAGGGCATTCTGCCCCTCTGTTCCTCTCTTGGGAGACCCCACCTGGAGTCCTGGGTCCAATTATGGAATCTTATACATTAGAAGGAGATGGAGGTGTTGGAAGGGGTCCAGAGGAAGACTACAAATAGGATTTCAGGGCTGGAGCTTCTCCCGTACGAGGACAGGCTGAGAGAGTTGGGCTTGTTCAGCCTTGAGAAGACCCCAAGGACATATAATAGCCACCTTCCAAGGTTTGAAAGGGCCTACAAGAAAGCTGGGGATGGACTATTTCCAAAGTCTAGTAGTGATAGGACTTGGGGCAATGGGTATAAACTGGGGAGGGGCAGATTTAGACTAGCCATAACGAGGAATTTGTTCAAACTGAGCATGGTGAGGCACCAGAACAGGTTTCCCAGGGAATTTGTGGCTGCCCCATCCCTGGAGGTGTTCAAGGCCAGGTTGGGTGGAGCCTTGGGCAGCCTGACCTAGAGGAAAGTGTCCCTGCCCATGATTCCTCTTGTGCCCATAGGTGAAGACCACCTGGCTTCTCAGCCAGATCTTCTCCTGGAGCCTCAGGGCGACCCCACAGGTCATCACGGGAGTGAGTTTCATGCTTTTTTCATAGGACATTCACCTTCCTATTTTCCTGGTCACAGCTCCGATGGGTGGAAGAGCAGAGGGGAACGGTTTGCGTCAGGGCTGTTCCCCGGGTGTTTTCCCTGGGATGCTCTTTGCCAGCCTCTCCCACCCTGCCCTGCTTCCAGGCTGATCACCGTGTGTAAGGGAATCTTCTCATGGATGTTTGGGTGCAGATGTATCTCCTGCTCCAGTTTCTTGGCTGGATCCAGCAATGGAGCCCACCTGGAATCCCAGGGGTACTCGTGGCTCTGGGGTGACTGCACAGACTGAGCACTCCTCATCAAGATTTTACTAGTGAGAAATTTAACTGGATGTTTACTGTTAAGGTCTTCAAAAATCAAAACATGAATTCAAACCAGAGAAATCTTTCCAGCGGTTAAAGGAAATCATGAAGGAAATAGTTGAAAACCTGGAGAAAGAAATCAGTGAGTATGCAGCCCTTGTAATCAAAGGGCTTGGGAAGCTGAGGGTTTAGAGACCCCGTCTGGACACGCCAGCACCTCCACCAGCAGGAAGAGTTTGTTCAGAGCCTCATTGCACCAACACACGCTGTCAGGCCTCGTAGGAGCTGCTGACCACAGGGATGGTGCAGAGTCTCTCCTGCCACCCATTGTGGTCCCAGCTGAGCCCCCAGCACAGCCGCATCCCCAGTGGTGCCGTTTCTGGCCAGAGCCGTGCTGGCAGACGTTGGCAGCTGACCGGCAGGAGTTGTGGGTGCTCAGCCCTTGCTGCAGGTCAGCGCAGGGGAGAGCAGCCCTGGGTGGCAGGGAGGACGTGCAGGCTGCTCAGGGTGGCTGACAATGTCAGGCTTTGCCAGGGCTGCAGGCGTGCTCTGGCCACGATCGGAGCAGCCCTAGCTTCACAGCCTAGTCCTGCCTCATTGTTCTCCTTGGTGTTTGAGGACTCCCGACTTTGCCAGGGCTGCATCCCTGGAGGTGTTCAAGGCCAGGTGGGATGGGGCCTTGGGCAGCTTGATCTAGGGGAAGATTTCCCTGCCCATGGCAGCGGGGTTAGAACTAGATGATACTTATGGTCTGTTCCAACCCAAACTCTTCCATGGTTCTATGAGTCTATGATTGTTGAGATTTTATTAGTGAGGAATTTAACTGGATCCTTTCTGTTCAGGTCTTCAGAGAGCAAAGGACAAAGCCAAAGCAGGGAAATCTTTGCATCAGGCATTAGAAATGCTGGAGGAACTCCTGGCAAAGCTGAAGATAGCAGGACACGGTGGGTATGCAGCCCTTGTAAGCAGAGGGCTTGGGAGGCAGAGGGTTTAGAAACCTGGATGGACAAGCAAGAGCCTCCACCAGCAGGAAGGGATGGACCGGAGCCTCGTGGCAGCGACGTCCGCTGTCAGGCCTTGCAGCAGCTGCTGAGCCACAGGGCTGGTCCAGAGTCTCTTTCTGCAGTTGTGGCCCCAGCTGAGCCCTAGCTGAGCCGATCCTGGCCAGACAGCCCTGGGCAGATACTGGCATCCAGCCGGCAGGAGCTGTGGGTGCTCAGCCCTTGCTGTTAGTCACTGGAGGGGAGAGCAGCCCTGGATGGCCAAGAGGACACGCAGGCAGCTTGAGGTTACTAAGTCTGGCAGAGTTGGCCAGAGCTGGCCAGGATGGGAGCAGCCCCAGCTTCACGGACTGGCCCAGCCCCTCTTCTCCTTGGTGGCTGAGAACTCTGTGTGACACCTCAGGGTCAGGGACAGATGGAAGCTGGACACCCAGCTTGGGGCCGCACAGCTGCCTTGAGGGCAGCGACCATGAAGGGCTGTGGATTCAGTCTCGGATGACTTTCCTCTCTGTTTCTGGATGTGTTTTACAGAACTGGTTTCCCTCCGGTTTGGGTATCTGTGGGTTCTTGATGGTGAAAGTGCCCAGGACATGGTGACAGAGATGGGGTTCAGTCCACTGTGTGTGTTTGTGACCTCTGTGTGGGATGGAGGTGGCAGGATGGGACGTGCTTCTGCGAAGGGCTCTTTCACAGCAGAAGTGGCTGCAGTGTCTCCCTGTCCCCTTTGAAGGAAGGTGTTTACTGTCACCTTGTGCTGGAGATTTGCTGAGGCTTTGCCGTGCTTGGCAGTGCTGTCCCAGCCAGGGGAAGCCCACCATACTGATCAGATTATTCTTTCCAAGAGAATCCAGGCCCTGAGCAGTCTTACAGGGGATCATAAGTTGAAGACAAGTCCTGCAAACTGGAGATGTGGAGCCTGGTGTCTGTCCTGAGATACATGGCCTGCTGAAGATGGCACCTCCCTGAGGGGAACGTTCCATCTGATCCAACTCCTGCTTTCTTTCTCTAGAGATGGATGCAGAGGCTGTTCAGAAGCTTGTGTTTCGAAAAGGGAGTAGAGGCTCAGTGCCCATTCCTGCCGAAGCAGCAGAGGCAAAGCCAGCGGCCAGCACACGAGGTAATTGCTGCCCCGCGGTCACTCGGTGTCACCCATCAGGGAGGTGGGAGCTGGTTCTTTCTGTGTCCAATGCGAGGTGCTTCTTGCATGGCCGATGTGCAGACATTGAGAAAAGCACATGCCAGGCGGCCCAATCTGCTCCCCAAAGTCTGCAGAGACCAGCTCGGAGCTGCTCTGGTAACACTGGGGCAGCAGCTGCCCCAGCTCTTGGCTGGAACCATCACCGGCAGCAGAGGCGGCACCTTTGCTGTGGCTGCCAGTGCCTGCAAAGTGTGAGACCCAGCACCGCTGCTGCCAGGCTCTCCCTGAGCCCTTCCTGCTCGGCAGGACTCCCTGGAGCTCACACCATGTTACTCTCCTCTGTGCTCTCTTCTAGGTGAGGGTGCTAGCAATGGTTTTTACAGCTGCTCAGCTGGAAGTTGGTTTGGAGCCCGTGGCACAGCCTGGAGGTCAGTTCTCGAGGTCTCTTGCCCTGAAAGAAAACACGGACACTGTGATGAGAGCTAATTCCTCTGCAATTTTCTTTCAGATCCTCTCACAGACATAAGCTTCCTGACTCCTTGGCCTGATCCTACCCTCGAGACTGAGAGCAACCCCTCAGGTCAGTCAGTGGGAGGAATGAGCCTTCCCCTTTTCATCTTCTTTCCGTGTGCAATGCAAGTCGCTCCTTCCATGGCCGATGCGCCCATGTGGGGAAGAGCAGAGAGGGAACAGCTCAGTGATGGCCCTGGGGCACTTTGCCTTGCAAAGCTGTCTCTGCGGGACCCTCACAGCCCGAGCAGCTCCCATGCGGCTGCAAAGCCAGCACTGGTTGGGCTTCAGTTTGGAGCTGGTGGGAGCTCCCGGGAGTCCTGCCCAGCAGGAAAGGCTCGGTCAGGGCCTGGCAGCAGCTGTGCTGGGTCTCACACCTTGCGGGCGCTGGCGAGTGATGGGTCAGGCTCTGCTTCCAGTTGTGGTTCCAGCTCAGTGCCGGGGCAGCTGCTGCCCCAGTGTTCCCAGGGCGGCTCCAAGCTGGTTTGTGCAGGCCTTGGGGTGCAGACTGAACACCCTGGCATGGCCGAGCTTGTGTTCAGCTGGCGCTCAGCTCTGCTGGCCCACAGGGCTCAGTCAAGTCCCAGGCAATGCTGGAAGCTCTATTGCTGGAAGGTGGGGAACATTCCAACGCAGCCTTTGTTTGTGCTTTTTGGTTCTGCTCCATCTCCCGTGGGCAGATCCACAGCTGGGATGGGATGGGAGTGATGGTGCCAGTGCACACAGGGAAGTCTCTGAGGGCCTTGCGCAGGAGCCTTGTCCTCCAAGCAGGCACGGCTGCTGCTTGGAGCAGTGGTGGGTGCAGCCCCAAAAGCCCAGCCCTTCTTCCTAGACCTGGCCAGTGTCTTTGAGGATCTCCTCTTAAAGATGTCACCTCCGTAAGGGGAACGGTTCCATCTCATCCGACTGTCCCTCTTGCTCTCTCCAGAGATGGACAGAGAAGCTGAGCAGTAGGACGTGTTCTCGGAGGGCATTAAAGGCTCAGTGCCCGTCCCTGCCAAAGGAGCAGAGGCGATGCCAGCCACTGGCACGTGGGTAGTTGTTGTCCTGTGGTGACCTGGTGTCATCCATCAGGGAGGAGGGAGCGTTGGGGTGGCCCTTCCTGCTGCAGGGATGGGATTTGTCCATGTAGCTGAAAGGAAAAGTGGAGCAGGATCAGCGCTGCCCATGTGCTCTCCTGGCCACCTGAGTTTTGTTGGGTGAGCTCTCCAGAGGGTCACAGCATGGACTGACATTCCCAATTGCTCCTCCAGGTGTGCTCAGCGAGACAACCCCAAGTGTTCTGAAGTCCCAGAGCACCATGAGTGTCAAAGGGCCCCCAGATGTGCAACTGTACTTGACAATGGGTGCAGTAGGAGCCCTGCATTCCCTCGTGATTGTGATGCTGGTGTGCAGTGTCGTGATCTGGATGTGGAGGAAGAGAGAAAAGTGAGTCACTGATTGCCCCCATGGCTTCCTGCAAGGGCTGCTCGTAGCCACAAAGTGTTTTTACTCCGGCTGCTGGGCAGCGCTGGATGAGGTCTTGGCCAAAATGCTCTGCTGAGATTTCAGCTGCTGTCAGGTGCTTTAATTGGCATCTGAACTCCTGGGCCTTCTTCCCTCTGACCAGAGCCGAGGTTGGCTCTAGCAGATCCTGCCTGGCCAGGAGTGACAGGCGTGGGCAAAGCCAGGTCGGGATGGGAAAGAGCAGGGGCTGAGGTTGCCCTGGAGAGCGAGACGCGCACCAGCACCTGCTCCTGACAGGGAACCTGCCTGCAGGTATCCCCCTGCTCAGAGGTGCCAGCAGGTGCCGGTGTCCCCCTCGGTCACGCTGTGCTGGCAGCTCTGAGCCTGGGGTGTGGAGCTGAGCCAGCTCCGTGCCGTGGAGGAGATTCCCCATCCTCCATCTCCTACTGAGGCCTCAGCCACATCTTTTCTCTCCACAGAGCCCTCTCTGCAGATCCAGGAGCCCAGCTGGAAAGTGGCAGCTGCCCTTCACACCCAGACAGCTGGAACCCGGGTGTCCCTGCTGCAGAGGAATCAACGCTGCAGTCTCCAGGCACAGCTCGGGCTGAAACGGTCACTGCCGCCCCTGCCAGCCCTCAAGTGGCCCCAGTGCTACAGAACCAACCCAGCAACTGCAAGCCTGAGACTTGTACCATCTGAATCACCTCCCTTTGAGGTGGACGTGCAGGAACCTGGGGTCCGAGATGAATGCTCGGGGCCGGTGCCCACCCTACTCAGGCTCCTCGACCGGAGCTGAGGCTTTCTACCTCCTTCAACCTCATCCTTTGCTCTTGGAGGACTCACAGCGAAAGGATTTGTTTTATTTCACATGAATAAATCAAAACAGGTGTTTCTCCATGCAAGGCTCCTGTCATGTCTGACCCTGTCCCAGGGAAGGGAGAAGGGGTTCAGTGAAATGCAGTTGTGGGAAGTGGAGTGGAGTGTGGATCAATGAAATAGAGCTACAAGCCTGCTTTGGAGTGAAGCACTCCAGCTGCAGTCACAGAATCATAGAACCCAGCACAGCCCAAGGCAAAGAAAAGCCGTGGCAAAGAAAAAATGGATAAAGACAAGATGCTGGATAATGAGATGCTATCAAGGACTCCCGTTTGCAGGGATTCCCAGGAGGCTCGCTCTGGGATCACAATTAAGTAACCATTCCCTAACCAAACTTCATGTGTTTGTACAACTAAGGGCTCTTCTGCCTCTCCAGAAACAACCTTCAGGCTCAAAGGCTCCAAGTGAGAAAGGGAAATTGAGTCAAAATGACCAGAAGTTATATATTCATTCTTGGTCAATACTAACAGTGCCACAAAGACTTTAGACTTTGTTTTTGCTTTATGTAAAGAATTAATATCTGGCACTGTATCAGCATTTACACTCATAAAATACAGTAACATTTGAGCAGGTTAATGAAGCGTAACGTCTTCTATCTTGCTCCAGCCCTCTGAGATTTCAAGTGGAAGCCAAATGTTTTGTTAGAACTTAAAATTCCTTGACATCTAGCAAGGCAGATAAACTAATTCAACATCATAAACGAGCATCTTGCGATCTCATTGAATGCAACTATAGAGCAAGCAAAGAAAGTAGACGTGGGCGCAAAATCTAATGTGGAGACCACAATGTGATCACCACAAGTTGCTTGTTGCTCTTCTTGACTTGAGGAGAACTTGGTTTCATGGAGAGTTTGGGCTTCTACGGTGATGCTCAAACTCACAGAATCATGGAATGGGTTGGGCTGGAAGGGACCTCAAAGCCCATCCAGTTCCACCCCCTGCCATGGGCAGGGGCACCTCCCACCGGATCAGGGGCTCCAAGCCCCATCCAAACTGGCCTTGAACCCCTCCAGGGATGGGGCAGCCAACACTTCCCTGTTCCAGGGTCTCCCCACCTCCATCATGAGGTCAGAAAGACCCTTGAGGTCGCCAACTCCAACCATTCCTGTCCACCACTAAGTCATGTCCCCAAGCACCTCATCTGCCCAGCTTCTAAATCCCTCCAAGGACAGGGACTCCACCACCACCCTGGGCACCTCCAGTGCTTGAGAACCCTATTGGTGAAGAAGTTGTTCCTGATGTCCAATCTGAACATCCCCTGGTGCAGCTTGAGGACATTCCCTCTTGTCCCACCACCCACCACATGGGAGAAGAGACTGACACCTCCCCACAACCTCCTTTGAGGCAGTTGCTGAGAGCGATGAGGTCTCCCTTCGACATCCTCCAGGCTGACCAACGCGAGGTCCCTCAGGTGCTCCTCAGAACCCTTGTCCTCCTTCATTCTTCTTCTCTTGGACTTGTAGGTCTTTACCTTGGTGGCCAGGGTGGGGAGGAGATGCCAGGTCCTCTCCATCTCCTTTCACCTCTGGGCACCTCGAGGGCTTCCGGGATTCTCCAAGGACCACGAGGTCCAACCCAAATCACCAGAGGTGACCCCACACGGCACCAGCCCAGGTTCTCTTTTGGTGGGGAGTTGGGTGTCTTTTGAAGGAGGAGAAGAGGAACAGCAGGGCCCAGGGGCACTTGGAGCACTGGGAGAACACTGGGAGCACTGGGAGAACATTGGGAGGTAACTGGGACATCACTGGAAACATTGGGAGGTCACTGGAAGCACTGGGAGGGCACAGAGGGGTAAACAGGAGCACTTGTGGGACACTGGGAGTGCACTGGGAGCACTCAGAGGACACTGGTAGGGCACTGGGTGCTTTGGGAGGACACTGGAGTTCTGGGAGACCCTCCGCATAGGCCCCTTCACTTCTACGAGGGGACAGGTTTTGGGGTTCTCCCCTCACTTGAAGCGCTCCTCACTCCCCCCACGCTTCCCTCACCTTCGCTCCAGGCGCCAGGAAATCCTCCATTCCCAGCATGCACCGCACGGGGCCGGGTGTGAGGTCCCTTCCGCCATCTTGGATGAGGGCACAGAGCCTTTGGTCCACACAGCCCCCCAACTGTTCTTTGCGCCGGGTGGGGGATTTTGGGTCATTAAAGGGGCTCTCAGAGAGCACGCAGGACTCCAGGACCCCCACACCAATGCAGCCCTGTGACCCCCCAACAAAGGGACTTTGCCCACCTCAGCCCCCCCGCCCTCACCCCAGGCAGCCCCAGCACCCAAGCAGATACAGACCAGGCTTGGAGCCCTGCCCCCCCCATCCCCTCCGGTGTATTGGGACGCCCCTCCCCACAAAACCCTGGATCCCCTCAAAGATGTTTGGGTCCCCTCTGACAGCCTGTTCCCCCCCAAAAACCCCTGTGACACCCCAAATTGAAATGGTGATTTGTAAATTGTGGGATGGAACATCAACTCTTGTGTGTTAGAAACAAGAGAACCACTAAGAGAACTATAAGGACACTTCTTGTCTCCCAGAGTCATTGGGATTGACCACTCAGATATGGCCACACCGGAACGACTCTGAGCTGTTTGATTGCATTCCCCAAGGATCTGCAAGGAGGTTCCAGGAATAAGGAATACTTGTCATTTTGGGTAAAGGTATGAGTTTGAAAACAATTCTGTGTATAAATTTTCTGTGCAATCACTGCTCGGCAGAAGCACCCTGAGGACCAATCCCGAGTCTTCTCCAGCCCTGAATAAAAGTGAACCTGCCTTAATGGTTAAATTAAACTATTAAGCGTACGTTTCTTTGATTCCAGAGGTGCTTTTGCACAGCTCTTTCTCTCCTTGGAATTCCCTGTGTCCCCCGCCTGCCCGGGAGCCTTGATGGAAACCAGCAGCTGCCCCTCATGCATTGACAACCCAGCCAGCCGCCCGGCAGCCCTTAGAGCTGGAGCCAACACCGGCAGCCACCGCTGGTGGCTGAACCAGTCCTGCAGCCTCCAGACACAGTTGTCATTGACATGGTCCCAGAAGCCTCTCCCAGCCCGCCGGAGGCCGTGCTGCTGCAGGAAAAAGCCCAACAGGCACCGCTCCTGCCTGGAGAACTAGCAGCCCTACCATCACTTCCAAACCAGCCCATCCCTGGTGGCCCTAATGGTGAGGAGCCTGCAGCCCTGCAGCCTCCACACGCGGCTCTAAACAAAATGCCCCCTGCGGCCCCACCACCCCAACGCTGGCAGCTCTGCTGCTGTGGAACCAGCTCGGCAGCGTGTGGAGACAGCCTAAAACCACCTGGCCCCTGCAAGCCCCCAGGCTCGCGTTCGCTGTCCCTGCTGCTGAGCAGAAATTCCAGCAACGTCCGCCTGCAGCTCAAAACCAAGTGCTCCTTGTGTGTCCCTTAGCTCGTTGTCAGCCCTACAACCTTCAACCCAACCCTGCAGCAGTAGGAGTCTCGTCCCTACGACTGGAAACTCGAGGCCTTCACGTTTCCATTTCTCCTCGGTGTGAATTTCAAAGGAAACCTTCGTGTCAGGGTCCTCAAAGATGTCTTGCATTTTGCAAAAACAGAAAACTGATTTCTAGGGAAAGAAGACTGGACAGATTTCTATGGCCAGAACACTGACTTTGGGGGTCAGAACACCAATATTTTGGGCTAGAACACTGATTGTTGGGGACAGAGCACTGATTTTCACAGCCAGAACACTGATTTTTGGGAACAGAACACTGAATATTACTGCTAGAACTCCCGGTTTGCATTCAGAACTCCCATTTGGGGGCCCAGAACACCGCATTTGGGGGCCAGAATCCTCATTTTGTGGCCAGAGCCCCCATTCCCAGAGCCCTGTCTTTGATTCCTGCTTTCCTCAGTGCCCACAGCTCTCTGGTTGGAGCTGGAACATCGATGATTTGGGGACACAACTCCCATTTTTAGGGCGAGAACTCTGATTGTTGGGGCCAGGATTCCAATTCTGAGGGTCAAGAGTGCTGATTCTTGGGACAGAAGCCAAAATTTTGGGGCTGGAATAGTGACTTTTAGATCGATAACCCTTGGGTGGGGCCAGAACCCTCTATTTTTGGGCCAGAGCCCCCAGTTTTGGGGCCAGAGAGCTGCTTTTTTTGAAGAATGCCCATTCGCAGCCCCCGGCTTTGCCTCTTCCCACCGTCCCTCAGGGCCCTCAGCTCCCCCCAAGTCCCACCCTGGGGACGGAGCCGTTGCCTGGCAACAGCGTGAGAGGGCTGGGATTGGACAGTTACTGGCACATGGTGGGGCCTGAGTGTGAGTGACGTGAGGCTGCAGCCAATCAGAGCCCAGCTCTCCCCTCGGAGACAATCAGATCTCAGCTCTCCCCTCTGTGCCAATCACAGCCCAGCTCTCCCCTCATAGTCAATCAGAGCCCCTCTCAAGGACAGAGCCCCCATCCCCAGATCTCTGGCTTTCATCCCTGTATATGTCTCACAGACCCCTGGATGGGGACAGAACACTGATTTTTGGCGTAAGAACACTCATTTTTGGTGCCAGAACTCCCATTTCTGTGTCAAGAACACTGATTTTGAGGGAAAAAATACGTTTATTTTAGAGCCAAGTAGTTTGATTTTGGGGAGAAAACACTCATTTTTGGGGCCAAAACACTGGTTTCTTGCACCAGAACACATTTTGTACAGGTCAAAACATCAAATTTAGGACCAGAACACTGATATTTGGCATCAGAAGTCGACTTTTCAGGGAGGGCAGTACTTCCATTTTGGGGCCAGAGCCCCCAGCTGCAGACCCTTGGCGTGTATCTCTGCCTGCCTCAGTGCCCACAGCCCCCTGGTTGGAGCCAGAACTGCCCTTTCTGGGGACAGAATTCCCATAGTTTTGTGGCTTGAACACTAATTCTTGGGGCTAAAACATTGATTTCTTAGGGCTGGAACACCTATTTTGGGGCCCAAAATACCAACGTTTGAGCCATACCACCAAATTTCAGGCAAGAGCACACACGTCTGGGTCCAGAACTGCAACTTTCAGAGCCAGAACTCCCATCTTAGGGTCCAGAGGACCCTTTTGGGGCCAGTGCCCCCGTTCCCAGACCCCTGGCTTTGATCTCTGCATTCTTCAGTGCCCAAAGCACCCTGGCTGGGAACAGAACTGCAATTTTGGGGCCAGAACACCTTATTCTTGTGGATCAAACACCAGTTTTGGGGGTCAGAACCAAAGCTGCTGAGAGTTCTCTGGATTCCTGCACATGGGTGGAGGTTGCACTACAAACCATTGTCCCCCCATCATCAGAACCAGTGACAAAAGGTAAAGAAGATTGGGCTGATTGGCTCGCCAGAGGTTATCACCCCAGAACGGACTATAAATAATGAGAGGAGCAAGCACAAATCGGAGCTCCCTCTCAGCTGGCCTGACACCCCCCACCGACATCGTCCACAACCCACAGACACTGCGCCAGAGCATTTGCAGAAACTTCACTCGCAGCAGCTTCGAGGAAACATCTAAGGACTCCAGCACCGAATTCCGTACAGGTCTCATAGTCTTTTCAGACTTTATAGAACGCTAATATTGACCTAGAAGTAAGCTTATACTCTTGACTCAGAATTGTAACATTATACTTAATAACCTAAATGTTCAAATACAATTCTGGGTCCTACTTTGTCTACCTTGGTGTTTGACATGACCCGAGGAAATTACTTTTCTCTCTCTTTACAGATTCCCAATCTACAGAAGAAACTCACAAGAGCCCCCTCCCAGTCTGGGATCACTGAGTCCTCCAAGCAGAAGAGCCCTAACCATCCTCAGCAAGGGCACGTGCATTCAGAACCGTCGGTCTCCCCGAAAAGGAACAGTCTCCTAAGGACCCTCAAAGAGAAAAGTCCTTTCCATTCCCCTGGCACAACCAAGCTGATGGACCAGGCTGCTGAGGAACAGCCCAGGTGCCCGACTGCCTCTGCAGTTCAGCCAAAGCCAAGGAGAAGGAGCAGGAGAGGAACACAGGACGGGCTCTCTTAGGTCCATTGCAAAAGTCCTACAAGTTTTTATAAATGCCTATGGGATTGACTTATGATGAAATGACACTGCAATCATTTTCCACCACTGCTTTTATATGATGTGTGTGTTGTCTCAGATGACGGCTGAGACTGTTTGGAAAGAGGCCTCGTAGGAGCTGGTGATCACAGGGATGGTGCAGAGTCTCTCCTGCCACCCGTTGTGGTCCCAGCTGAGTCCCCAGCACAGCCGCATCCCCAGCGGTGCCGTTTCTGGCCAGAGCCGTGCTGGCAGACGTTGGCAGCCGATCGGCAGGAGCTGTGGGTGCTCAGCCCTTGCTGCAGGTCAGCGGAGGGGAGAGCAGCCCTGGGTGGCAGGGAGGACGTGCAGGCAGCTCAGGGTGGCTGACAATGTCAGGCTTTGCCAGGGCTGCAGGCGTGCTCTGGCCACGATCGGAGCAGCCCTAGCTTCACAGCCTAGTCCTGCCTCATTGTTCTCCTTGGTGTTTGAGGACTCCCGACTTTGCCGGGGCTGCATCCCTGGAGGTGTTCAAGGCCAGGTGGTATGGGGCCTTGGGCAGGTTGATCTAGGGGAAGATTTCACTGCCCATGGCAGCGGGGTTGGAACTAGATGATACTTATGGTCTGTTCCAACCCAAACTCTTCCATGGTTCTATGAGTCTATGATTGTTGAGATTTTATTAGTGAGGAATTTAACTGGATCCTTTCTATTCAGGTCTTCAGAGAGCAAAGGACAAAGCCAAAGCAAGGAAATCTTTGCAGCAGGCATCAGAAATGCTGGAGAAACTCCTGGCAAAGCTGAAGAAAGCAGGACACGGTGGGTATGCAGCCCTTGTAAGCAGAGGGCTTGGGAGGCAGAGGGTTTAGAAACCTGGATGGACAAGCAAGAGCCTCCACCAGCAGGAAGGGATGGACCAGAGCCTCGCTGCAGCGACACGCGCTGTCAGGCCTTGCAGCAGCTGCTGAGCCACAGCGCTGGTCCAGAGTCTCTTTATGCAGTTGTGGCCCCAGCTCAGCCCTAGCTGAGCCGATCCTGGCCAAACCACCCTGGGCAGAAGCTGGCATCCAGCCGGCAGGAGCTGTGGGTGCTCAGCCCTTGCTGTTAGTCACCGGAGGGGAGAGCAGCCCTGGATGGCCAAGAGGACACACAGGCAGCTTGAGGTTACTGAGTCTGGCAGAGTTGGCCAGAGCTGACCAGGATGGGAGCAGCCCCAGCTTCACGGACTGGCCCAGCCCCTCTTCTCCTTGGTGGCTGAGAACTCTGTGTGACACCTCAGGGTCAGGGACAGATGGAAGCTGGACACCCAGCCTGAGGCCGCACAGCTGCCTTGAGGGCAGTGACCATGAAGGGCTGTGGATTCAGTCTCGGATGACTTTCCTCTCTGTTTCTGGATGTGTTTTACAGAACTGGTTTCCCTCCGGTTTGGGTATCTGTGGGTTCTTGATGGTGAAAGTGCCCAGGACATGGTGACAGAGATGGGGTTCAGTCCACTGTGTGTGTTTGTGACCCCTGTGTGGGATGGAGGTGGCAGGATGGGACGTGCTTCTACGAAGGGCTCTTTCGCAGCAGAAGTGGCTGCAGTGTCTCCCTGTCCCCTTTGAAGGAAGGTGTTTACTGTTACCTTGTGCTGGAGCTGTGCTGAGGCTTTGCCTTTCTGGGACTCTTGGCAGTGCTGTCCCAGCCAGGGGAAGCCCACCATACTGATCAGATTATTCTTTCCAAGAGAATCCAGGCCCTGAGCAGTCTTACAGGGAAGCATAAGTTGAAGACAAGTCCTGCAAACAGGAGATGTGGAGCCTGGTGTCTGTCCTGAGATACATGGCCTGCTGAAGATGGCACCTCCCTGAGGGGAACATTCCATCTGATCCAACTCCTGCTTTCTTTCTCTAGAGATGGATCCAGAGGCTGTTCAGAAGGTTGTGTTGCGAAAAGGGAGTAGGGGCTCAGTGCCCATTCCTGCCGAAGCAGCAGAGGCAAAGCCAGCTGCCAGCACACGAGGTAATTGCTGCCCCGCGGTCACTCGGTGTCACCCATCAGGGAGGTGGGAGCTGGTTCTTTCTGTGTCCAATGCGAGGTGCTTCTTGCATGGCCGATGCGCAGACACTGAGAAAAGCACATGCCAGGCGGCCCAATCTGCACCCCAAGGTCTGCAGAGACCAGCTCCGAGCTGCTCTGGTAACACTGGGGCAGCAGCTGCCCCAGCTCTTGGCTGGAACCATCACCGGCAGCAGAGGCGGCACCTTTGCTGTGGCTGCCAGTGCCCGCGAGGTGTGAGACCCAGCACCGCTGCTGCCAGGCTCTCCCCAAGCCCTTCCTGCTCAGCAGGACTCCCTGGAGCTCATACCATGTTACTCTCCTCTGTGCTCTCTTCTAGGTGAGGGTGCTGGCAATGGTTTTCCAGCTGCTCAGCTGGAAGTTGGTTTGGAGCCCGTGGCGCAGCCTGGAGGTGTGTTCTTGAGGTTCCTTGCCCTGAAAGAAAACACAGACACTGTGATGAGAGCTAATTCCTCTGCAATTTTCTTTCAAATCCTCTCACAGACATAAGCATCCTGACTCCTTGGCCTGATCCTACCCTCGAGACTGAGAGCAACCCCTCAGGTCAGTCAGTGGGAGGAATGAGCCTTCCCCTTTTCATCTTCTTTCCGTGTGCAATGCAAGTCGCTCCTTCCATGGCCGATGCGCCCATGTGGGGAAGAGCAGAGAGGGAACAGCTCAGTGATGGCCCTGGGGCACTTTGCCTTGCAAAGCTGTCTCTGTGGGCCCTTCGCAGACTGAGCAGCTCCCAAGTGGCTGCCAAGCCAGCACTGGTTGGGCTTCAGTTTGGAGCTGGTGGGAGCTCCCGGGAGTCCTGCCCAGCAGGAAAGGCTCGGTCAGGGCCTGGCAGCAGCTGTGCTGGGTCTCACACCTCGCGGGCGCTGGCGAGTGATGGGTCAGCCTCTGCTTCCAGTTGTGGTTCCAGCTCAGTGCCAGGGCAGCTGCTGCCCCAGTGTTCCCAGGGCGGCTCCAAGCTGGTTTGTGCAGACTGAACACCCTGGCATGGCTGAGCTTGTGTTCAGCTGGCGTGCAGCTCTGCTGGCCCACAGGGCTCAGTCAAGTCCTAGGCAAGGCTGGATGCTCTTTGCCAGTGCTGGAAGGTGGGGAACATTCCAATCCAGCCTTTGGTTGTGCTTTTTGGTTGTGTTCTGTCAGAAGAAATCACGAGGCGGGAGCCTGCTTCATTGTGCAGCAAAGCTCAATTTTATTAGAGATCATTGCTAATTAAATATAGTTGTTAATTAGTCTCATACATATTGCAAAAGCTGAGCTCTCTATTGGTTAAAGCCTTTTGATGAGAACAGCAAACTTACTTACAATAGTTCATTGAAAATAATATACAATGTGGTTAGCTATTAACAGCTGTGTCCTGTACGCTTATCTGCCTGGATGGTTGCACATTCCATTTTTCTAAGATTTTGTTACATAAACTTTTATTCAAGGATAGCACGTTCTTGCTGCATCTACACTTTTGCAAAGTCCACAGAATCATGGCCTTTGCTTTGTAGCCATTCAGAAGAAATATTCTCCACATTTCCCTCGTTCTGTTTTTGTAACAGGAGGTTTGATTGCCACATTTTTGTTATTGTCTTGGTTATCATGTTTTGAACACATCCAAGCAGACAGGGAACAAGTAACATTATTACCAATATACCAGCAAAAATCCCTATGGCGTATTTAACAATATTAACAACCCATGGTCCTAGCCCTAAGCTTCTGAGCCAAGAGTCTAGAGGATTAGAATTAACAACAATCTTGTTGGTGTGATCCTTCAACCATTGCAACTTTTTCTGTATGGACTCTGAGTGCGTGGACACATTAAAACAGCACATTCCTTCAAAGTCCTCACACCCGTGACCATGTGCTAATAACAAAAAATCTATTGCTATACTTTGTAAAAATGAATATCCTGTATATCTAGCAAGCGCTACATGTGCATTTTCATTAAACCATTTGTTCACACACTGTACACACCAGAACCCTCCTGACAGGTGTGTTTGAAATACCCACCAAGTTCTTCTGCAGCCCCTACAAAATATTTTTACCCAAGCTTTATGCTGTGACGAATTACAATGCCAGCAATTGGATTGATATGGTATAAAGCAGTTATTATACAGGTGAGGGATGATTACGTTCTGTAAGTCCTCTTCATCTGCACACAACAGTCTTATCCTAAATTCTTTTTCAAGTTTATGTAGCAACAGGTCCATGACTTTGTGGAACCGGAACAGATGCAGGGATAGTGGATTGTCCATTTACTGCTGGTCTTGTCCAACGTGCTGGTACCCACAAGGTTCCTGTAGCTGTGGAGACACAAAGATACCCTCGTCCCCAATATATAACTGTTGCAGGTCCCTCCCAGAGACCTGTTCGTGGATTTTTATAGTATACCAAAGTCTTAGGTTGGCTGAATTGTTCCTTCGTCTGCTCATAGTGCAATATCGCAGCTGGTGATTTCCTATCTCCAAAGAGACATAAGTGGTTTAGTACAAATAAACATTTTAACAGTCTTTCTTGGACGCTAGTAATATCCTTATACTTTTCCAAATATTGTTTAAGTGTCCCATTGGCTCTTTCTACCACTGCTTGTCCCGTTGGTGAATAGGGTGTTCCGAATTTATGCACTATTCCCCATCGTTTGAGAAAGTCTGCAATGCTCTGCCCCCCATATGCTGGGCCATTGTCGGTTTTTATTTCTTTTGGGATGCCCATAACTGCAAAACACCCATTCAGGTGTCTTTTTACGTCTCGCACCTTTTCTCCACTTTGTGCTGAGGCCCAAATGTAATGAATAAAGGTGTTTATAGTAACATGAACATATTTCAATCTTCCAAAGCTAGGCACATGTGTAACATCCATCTGCCATATTTCATTCGCTTTTGTTCCTTTTGGATTTACCCCTATTCCCAGTCCTAGGCCCTTATTATGGTTACTACATACTGGACATGTCTTGATTATATCCTATGCCTCAGAATGGCTAATCTTATAGTCTCTTGCCAAGCCTTTGGCATTCTGGTGATACAGTTGATGGCTTTCTCGGGCTAACACATAAGCAGGTAATTGTGCGGAAAGTGACACCAATTTGTCTGCTCTGGCATTACCTTCTCCTAAACCTTCTTTCCACTTGTGACTTCTGACATGGATAATACTATATCTATTTTGTCTCTCTGCCTGTACCTTTTTTAGTCTTACAAACAATGTATATAGTCTTTTGTTGGTGACTTCTTTGATGTATGAGGTCTCTATTCATGAGACTACTCCTACTGCATACAAGGAATCAGATACTACATTTATCTCTCGTTTAAAATTCTCTAGAGCCCATATGATAGCTAAGAGTTCTAATGTCTGTAGAGTGTCGTCCTGTGACGCACACAAAATTTTTTCCTTCCATTGGTCACCTTGTTTCCATACAACGGCCGCTTTACAAGATCTTTTTCCAGCGTCCGTAAATACTGTTAAAGCGTTTGGCAATGGGGACCGTGAATACAACGGTTCTGCTATCCATTCCCATTACCCTAACCATTGAAATACTTTGGAGCGAAAAGGTGTTGTCGTGATTGTAGCTCCCATATTTAACATGGCTTTGGCAAAGTCTGGACTAGCCAAAAGATACCAGTCTAGCGTGGCCTTTGCCATTGGAAGTTGCAGTTCTTCTGGTTCCTTGCCACTGATTTCTATACAACGTATAAGCCCTCTTCGTATTAAGGCTGCTAAATCTTCCATTTTTGTTGTCAGAGTTTTGGTTTTTTGAAGTGGAGGTGTAATCCATTCTATCGCTTTGATGTCTTTTTCCTCCTGTCCCATCTCCCCCGTTCTGTTTTGTTGAGTGATAGCACCTAAGAGGTGTGTCCCATTCCATATTGTTAAGTGCAGAGGGAGTGAGGGGTTTAAACATGTCGTAAAGCCTTTTTGGATGTGCTGTATAATAGTGTGAATTGCTTCTTGCTGTTCCATTGTGATCTGAATTTGCTGGCACGGATCTAGTCCTTTTAATAGCGGTCTCAGCTTTTCCACCCACTCATTTGGAATGCCGATCACTGGTTTTAGCCACTGTAGCTCACCTAGAAACTTTTGTGTGTCATGCAAAGTTTCCAAATTAGAGTTCAATTGTAATTTTTGTGGTTGAATTACAGTTCTTGTGATAGTCCAACAAAGATACTTCCATGGTTCTGTGCGCTGAATCTTTTCTGGAGCAATTACAAGATTTTTGTTCTTTAGCGTTTCTTGAACATGTTTCAGCTGATCGTCTGTAAATGGTCCTTCTTGACAAAAAAGGATGTCGTCCATGTAATGGTAAATAATTGTTCGTTGCCATTCTGTTCATAATGGTTGTAGGGCAGCATCGACGTACAACTGACATAAAGTCGGGGAATTTTTCATTCCTTGAGGTAATACTGTCCATTCATAACGTTTGTCTGGCTCCCCTCGATTAATTGCAGGTAGTGTAAATGCGAATCGTTTAAAGTCGTTAGGGTGAAGTTTGATTGTGAAAAAACAGTCTTTAAGATCAATAATCAAAATATGCCAGTTCTCAGGGAGCATTGCTGGATTGGGTAATCCGGGCTGCAGAGCTCCCATTGCTTCCATTTGATCATTGATGGCTCGCAAGTCATGCAGCAATCGGTATTTGCCTGATTTTTTCTTTATAACAAAAATAGGAGTGTTCCAAGGGCTTAAAGATAGCCGGAGATGTTCTTGTTGCAGTTGCTCACTTACTAATGCATGAGCTGCTATAAGACTTTCCCTTTTTAAAGGCCATTGCTTAACCACTACAGGTTCTTCAGTTTTCCATATCAGTGGAATTGGGAAAGTCCAAGCAATGGCGGCTACCATAAAGGGGTTCCCGCAGTATTTTCATTTGTCAGCATTACTCCAAGCTGTGAGAGGATATCGCGTCCCATCAAAAACTTCACTGAAGGTGGTAGAGGGGCCACTGCCAAGACAGCTTGAGCAGATCGATCATCACAAATTATGGTGACTACGGGGGTTCTCTGTGCTACTGTAAAACCTCCAATACCAGCAATTGGTGTTCCAGAGGTTTGCACGGGCCATGATGAGGGCCAAAATTTATTGTCTATTATTGAAGTATCCGCCCCTGTGTCTAACAATCCTTCTATTTGAAGTTGCTTGTCTTGCCACTGTATAACACATCCTTTTCGTGGCCGGGAATTGAGTGTAATCTGTAGCATTGCTATATCTCCAGTGGAGCCAAAGCTTCCTTGCTCCCGTTGTTTCTGCATTAGAGGTTCTAGGCCTTGGGTAATTTGTGGTAGGGGAAGAATCTGCGCAATACGTTTATTCTTTTGAATGCTAATTGGTGGAAACAGCATATATGCCATTATCATAATTTCCCCTTCATAGTCCGGATCAATGACTCCAGGCAAGACAAAAAGTCACATTATTTTAGTAGAGGAACGTCCCAATAATAAACTTCCAACGGGGATTCTCTTGATTTTTATGGGGCCTCGGACTCCAGTAGGTATTTTTTCCGGTCTTGTGGTTGTAAGAGTCGTGTCTACTGAGGCTGCCAGGTCCAGACTGAGACTCCCTCGGGTTGCGGGGCGCAGTTGTGCTGTGGTGTCGCAGCCGGTGCAGTTACTTGTGTCCTGGCGCGGCCGCTCACGCTGGGCCGTCCGTTTCCCCGCAGCCTCTTGCATGCATTTATGTTGTGCGTATTTGATTGACAGCGTCCGCACCATATTCCCGTCGCTGAGCACTCCCGGCGAACATGGCCAATTTTTCCGCAGCGGTAACATTTAACTTGCGGCTGCGATGTGCGTGGATAGGCTGGCCCTGATACTGCAGTCGCTTGGAGTGGAGCAAGAGCTGCTAACACTTGTGAACTAGAAACCTCTGTATGCTTTTTCAATGATTCTGTCTGCCTCTCCAAATTGTCACCTATTTTCTGTAGGGCATCAATGATAAAAGCTTGAGCGCCTGTCGGCATGCTGGACTCATCCCTACCTTGTTTAATTCCCATATACAGTGGTGTTCCTCCTGGTGATTTAATCTTATCCATAGCACGTTTGGCGACCTCCATCATTTCCCTAAGCCTTTCTGGCCCTATTAATGCCTGAGCTTCTATCCTTGTGTAAGGGCCAGTCCCCATTAACTCGTCCAACGTTATTCCCTGTACAGGATCTCCCTGACCTCTTTGGACAGCAACTGAGTACATAGCCTCCTGTTGCCAATGAGCACTGAACAACAACCTCTGATGTGGAGTGTAAATAAGCCTTGCTATGCCTTTAATATCCGACGGCAGTAAAGCATTGGAACTAAATAGATAATCAAGCATCTGTTTGACCGGCTCACTATCTACACCATAACTAGCCACTGTTGTTCGTAATTGTGCTAACATTTTCCAATCAAGATTCGTAATAGCTGCATTGAGCCCACCCTGAGGGTTAGGTGTATAAACAACCGGAAAAGCCATATTTTCAGTAGCGGCAGATACCAGATCAGTGTCATTTTCCTCCAAACCCCTTCGGGCTAGCATAGTCCATAATTCCCGTCTTTCCCGGACCACCGCCCTCATTGGACCCTCTTTGGGACCTAGAATAGGCTCAGGAGCCGAGAGTGGGAGGACAGCTGTAGGAGGACTTTGACTGGCAAAAGTATCTTGCTCAGGCTCAGTTCTGTGAAGCGGCGTTTCGGCTTTCTCCTGCTCCTCAGGAGGTGCAGTGGGCTCCACCCGACCGGCTGGAAGCGTGACGGTAGAGTACATTGGCGGGTTTGGCTTTTGCGACTCCCACGATTCTATATACATTTTATTCTGTTCTTGTGCTGTCTTTATCTCTCCCGCAGCCCTTTTTTCTGCTTGAGCTAACAACAACTCATTGTGGACAAGCCTCCACAATTTGCTCATTTTCTTTGCTGGTTTATCATCTTCTAAAACTAAATCCCATAATTTGTCTCCAAACCGTCTCCACTCTCCTAATTGATGTACAGTATGCGGATTTATAAAAAATCCATAACTCTCTGCATAATCTAACAATCTTGGTACATCCTTATCTACATCTAATTCCTTTATCTGGCGTTTCCTCAGAAACGCTTTAAATAAATCATATGCTGCTTGCCTGTCCATAATATAATATCAGTACTGTTGCAGCCACCCCAGGCTTTGGCAGCACGTAGCGGCAGGGCTCACCTATATGACGCCTCTGGGCTTGAGTTTCTCTCTTCTGCCACCCCTCTGCTTGCAGGGTCCGCACCCACCACCTCGCTTCTTCTTTTTTCTCTTCGGGTTCCCTGGCATTTGCCTTCCAGGTCCTTTGTCCTTGGTCTAATTGTCTTTTGTCCCTGTTCGGGAGCCAAAATGTCGGAAGAAATCACGAGGCGGGAGCCTGCTTCATTGTGCAGCAAAGCTCAATTTTATTAGAGATCATTGCTAATTAAATATAGTTGTTAATTAGTCTCATACATATTGCAAAAGCTGAGCTCTCTATTGGTTAAAGCCTTTTGATGAGAACAGCAAACTTACTTACAATAGTTCATTGAAAATAATATACAATGTGGTTAGCTATTAACAGCTGTGTCCTGTACTCTTATCTGCCTAGATGGTTGCACATTCCATTTTTCTAAGATTTTTTTACATAAACTTTTGTTCAAGGATAGCACGTTCTTGCTGCATCTACACTTTTGCAAAGTCCACAGAATCATGGCCTTTGCTTTGTAGCCATTCAGAAGAAATATTCTCCACACTCCGTTTGCTGTTCAGTGCATATGGGCACAGATCAGACCCTGCTCTGCTGGTTCTTCAAGTCTCTTGCAGGTTGCCCAGCTGTAAGAGCACACTGCTGCACGATCCAGCCCTGCACACTGACACTCTTTAGCTGTACATTGATGTTTTCACCTCTGGGACAAGTTCTTGGGTTAGTCCCTGAGAGAAACTAGAAAAAGCCCTAAGCCTTGAGGTTTGCCCTAAGGAGATCCCCTTGCTCTATGGAAAGTCAGTTCTGGAGGCTGCTCTGTCCCACAGGTGCCCAGTGCCTGTCTCTGCCTGTGGGCACAGCACTGCCACGCAGCAGGACTGGGACCAAGCCCAGAGCCCTCAGGCCTTACAGCAAGGCAAGGGGTGAGGAGGAGAGTGTGGAAGCGGAGAGAGAACAGCTCTGGGAGATCAAGCACTGGTGCCTGGCAGTGCTGCTGTGCCACATTTATTTTCCCCTCCACCCATGTGCAAAGATATTCTCCCTGCAGCTCTAAAAAGGCCTTGGAGGAAAGATATCAGGAAACAAAAGTCATTGAATATCCCTTTATTTTGTTGAAACACACAGAGAGCACAGCTCCACATTTACACAGTCAGTCATCAAGAAAAGAGAAGAAGACAGTGAACTAAAAACAGGATGACAAGATTATCACAATTGAAAAACCAGTAACACCAACAACAAATGAAAAAGCAAGTCTGGACCTGCCATGAGATGCATGATAACTGCTATACAGAAGGTGATGAGCAGATCATTTCTTCAGAGAACTATCCAGTTATTAGTTTCCACAGTGCATCCTTGAGCTGCTGGTTCCTCAAGCTGTAGATGAGGGGGTTCAGTGCTGGAGGCACCACTGAGTACAGAACTGCAACCACAAGTTCCAGGGGTGGGGAGGAGATGGAAGGGGGCTTCAGGCATGTGACCACAACCATGCTGATAGACAGGGAAACCACAGCCAGGTGAGGGAGGCAGGTGGAAAAGGCTTTGTGCCGTCCTTGCTCAGAGGGGATCCTCAGCACAGCCCTGAAGATCTGCACATAGGACACCACAATGAAAACAAAACATCCAAATCCTACTATCACACTGACTATAAGAAGCCCAACTTCCCTGAGGTAGGAGTGTGAGCAGGAGAGCTTGAGGATCTGGGGGATTTCACAGAAGAACTGTTGCACAACATTGCCCTGGCAGAAGGGCAGGGAAAATGTGTTGGCTGTGTGCAGCAAAGCAGTGAGAAACCCAGCGCCCCAGGCAGCTGCTGCCATTCTGAGACATGCTGAGCTTTCCAGAATGACACTGTACTGCAGAGGATCACAGATGGCAATGTAGCGGTCGTAGGCCATGACAGTGAGAAGATAAAATTCTGCTGACATCAGGAATGGAAAAAGAAAGACCTGTGCAACACATCCTGCATAGGAGATGGCCCTGTCTTCCCAGAGGGAGTTTGTCATTGATTTTGGGACAGTAATGGAGATGGATCCCAGGTCAAGGAGGGAGAGGTTGAAGAGGAAGAAGTACATGGGGGTGTGGAGGTGGTGGTCACAGGCGATAGTGGTGACGATGAGGCCATTTCCCAGCAGGGCAGCCAGGTAGATGCCCAGGAAGAGCCAGAAGGTCAAGAGCTGCAGCTCCCGTCTGTCTGTGAATGCCAGGAGGAGGAACTGGGTGATGGAGCTGCTGTTGGACATCTGCTGTCTCTGGGAACCAGGATCTTTCATGGAGAAAAAGACAGTGACACGTTAGAGGAGTCTTTTCTGAGCTAAATCAAATCCATTTCTTAATAGACTCCCCCCCTGCTAAGCACACCCTTTCCCTTTTCTAGGAGACCTTCCTTTCAACTCTGAGGCTGCAGCCTCAGTGGTTCAGGTTGTGTGGGAGTAAGAGCAGAGCATCTTCCTATGGCTATGGCTAAGTCATCCTTGACATAGAGATGTGAGTAGGGGCAAACACCGATTCTTGTGTTGAAATCTGTCCTGTGAAAACAATGCTGAAGCAGTGCCTGTGATCCCAGTTCTAAGAAGCAGGAATGGTAAAGGCAGATTAAGAGTTCTAGACACTAACATCTCCCCCAAATCTGTTCTAGGCAGTGTTCTTGGATGTCAGAAAGCCTCAGCATCTCTGTTGTACTGTGGGAGAACAGAGGGAGTCCTGTGAGGTGAGAGCATTGGCTGTGGCTCAGTGCAGGAGGGGAACTGTTCTGTCCCACGCTCTTGCACCCATCTGCCCTGTGCCTGGTCCTTTCTGAGAGGAAGAGGGATCACACCCTCATGGTACCCTGAAAAGCCACTGCTGAGATTACAGGGATCCACCTCACACCACTCAAGGTCTCACCCTTTCCTAAGGTCTCAGCACTCCACTGAGACAAAGCCCTGGACACAAATCTCTATTTCAAAACAAAATAGCATTTCTCTCTTGTAGTATCTCTGTGCTACTCCACAGGGCTTTCAGGAAACAAAAAGGTGCTACAGGACAGATTTGTATCCTGCAGGGAAGGTCATAGCTTGGAAGAACTCCTCAAGGAGACTCAAGTGTCCTTAGGATGGCATTTGATAAAGGAAGATGAAGTTCCTTCCCCAGCCCCACTGCCTGCACTGCCCACAGCCTCACAGTTCAGAGCAGCGCTGGGACACAGGTTCCCATGAACACAACTGCAGGAAAGGAGCCAGCAAGGCAGTGAGTGACTCTGCAGCTGGAACTCCTGTCCCCAGAGAGCCTGGCAGTGAGAATGAGAAAACAACATCAAGAAGAGAGACAAGAGGAGAAACAGGGAGAAAAAGGGCGAGGGTCTGTCTGCAAGAGGCCAGGGCAGAGGCAGACGGGTATGCAGACAGTGTTCCCCTTACCAAAGGATGGGGAGGGATGGGCCAGCTTTAGAAGATCCCTCCAGGAACCTCATCTGTCCTACAGCCAGAGACTCACCATGGTCAGGGCTGTGAGGATTTCTCCCTCAAAGAACTCTCAGCATCCTCCCATCTCAGCCTCACTTTAACCTCTCTCCTACTCTCTCCTCCTTGCTGCTGGCAGGCGGTGCCCTCAACCCAGCTGGGCTTTGCAGAGGAGCTGCTCCTGGACAGACCTGGCTCTATCATTATGATCTCATTCCATGCAAGGAACCCAACCAAGCTCAGCAGCAGAGGAGCAGCCCAAGGCAGCGCTTTCTCTGCCCCTCTGGGCTCCCTGGAGGTGTCCCTGGGGCTCCAGGGAAACCTGCTGAGAAACAGGCTGACGCCATCCCTGATGTTCCCTCCCTCAGCCGGGGAGAGATACTGTCCTGCATTGTCATTGCTCCTGTTAGAAAAATATCTGGCCATGAGTATCACTTTTCTTTTCCCCTTCATTAGACAGGACCCCAGGAAGGTGACAGGGAATTCTCTCATTTCTCCAGGCTGCAAGGTTGTATTCCATTGAGTGACTTCAGACATCCTGGGTCTTTAGACCTGTGGCTGGAAAGACACTCAGATCTCTTCTCTCCCAGCCATGTCTGTGCTCTAAGCAAAGCATTTGCACACATGGGGTCCTGGACACTTGGTCCCAGGTTTCCTTCTGTCAGGGATGAGCTTGCCTGGTGCCACAGTTGCAGGGCTTCAGCCCCAGTGGGCAGCAATGTCCTCAGCCAGGGGCACAGGCAGGAGGAGCTGGAGCTGTCAGTGCTGTTGACAGAGCTGTTGCTGCTTCAGGAGCCATTAAAGAAGAAATATATACTAAGTGGCCACTGCTACATCTAAGAAGGGACAGATCTGAGATTCCCTGTCTCCTCCTGTCTTCTAGCTTACCCAGCAAGGTCTCCCAGGCCTCTGTGACTCAAGGCAGGACTCTGGTGGAGATCTGTGAGTGGTAGATGGGGAGCAAGTCAGGAATCACTTAAGCAACCACAATCTTTCTCTGTCTACAGGACAGTGAGGCCACTCTCCATCATCTTCCAAAGGTCATGGAGACTGGGGGAACTCCCTGACCACTGACATCACTCCTGCATTGAATGTCCTTTTCCCAAATGGCCAAAAGTGTACAGGAGAGAGGAAGGCTGTGCCCCAGACCTTGTCAACTCAGATCCTGTTTCTGGATGTCTGAAAGAGAAAGGAACTGGATTTCCCTTGGGCAGATTTTGTCTCATGTTCTTCTTATTACTCAACTCTTTTATGACCTGACTCCTCTAGTACCTTACTCCTCCATGACCAGACACTTATATGACCCAGTCCTTCTGTGACCTGAACCTCCTATGATCTCACTCCTCTAACAACTCTTTTATAACCAAACGCTTATATGACCCTTCTATGACTTTTCTATGACTCGGCTCTTTTATGTCCTGAATCTTCTGTGGCCCTTAGATCACCCACATTTTCTGTGAAACTTTTATGATCAGACCATTCCAAACCTTCTCTATCCCTTCTATGACCTGACCTTCCCTTTACCCAACTCTTCTATGATCTCACTCTTCTATAACACAACACCTCTTAAAACTGACCCTTCTACAACTCAAGCTTTCTATGACACAACCCTTCTCTTACTCTTATAGACTTTCTATGGCCGACTCCCCTGCCACCTAAATAATCTATAACCCAGCTGTTCTGTGACCCATCTCTTACACGTCCGGGCCATTCCATGACTCCAGTATTCCTTGACCCAACCCTTCTATCACCTTCTATGACCTGCTTGTTCTCTAACTCTTCTATGACATGAATTTCTAGGACCAAACTCTTCTGTGGCATGAATCATCTCTGCTGCAACACCTCTACGATCAGACACATCTATGACCAGACTCTTCTATGACCCAACTCTTCTGGGACCCTAAGATTACTTGACACCTCTTTGACCTGACCTGCTATGATGCGAATCCTCCAAACTCCTATATGACCCAAATCTTATATGATCTTCATTTTCTATGACCCGGCACTTCTATGATGTAAACTTTCTCTGACCCAACGCTACCATGTACCTTCCAAAACAAACTCTTCTATGAGCTGACTCTTCCACAACCCCAGTCGTCATGACCTCATTCTTCTATGACTCTTGTATGAGTACATGTGAATATGACTTGCCTATGACCCAACCCTTCTCGGAACAAACTCTTCTCCACACCGAACTGTCTATGAACCTTCTAAGACCAAACCTCTGGAAACCCCTAAGAAACTTTCACACTTCAATGACTCAACTATTCCGTGACCCAAAAATTCTATGACCTCAATCATCTGAGACCTGAGACTTCTATGACCCAGTCTGCTAGGAGACTTCTATGACCCAAACAAGCTATTAGACTTCTATGACCAAACACTTCTATGAACCATCTCAAACAAAACTCTTTGGTTACTCCTCCATGACCTGAACCTTCTGTGACCTGAAAATTATCACACTGAAATGCTCTAATGCTCTATTATGACCTAGCCCTTTTATGATCCTACCCTTCTATTACCCAAATCTTCTGCCACTGCATGGAGCTGTGAGAGCCTTGACATCTCCCATAACTCCACCTGCCTGTATTTGGAATCACAGGGAATAACTGCTCCCACTTTGATTCAGCAGTGTGAGATTGTTCATGACACCAGTGTTATTGTAGCCAAAGCCAGATCTGCCTTCCCAGGGCCTGGGGGTCAGGGCTTGGCCTTTCTGCTTCACCAAGCAAACCCAGGCTTTTCTAAGCATCACAGCTGCCTGCACAGTGCCTTTGTCTGCCTGCAATCATGGCCTCCAATTCTTGGCTCTAACGAGTCCCTGGGGAGGCTTTGTTGCTAACAATCCTCAGTGAGACCAATTAATACTTCAAGGTACTCTGAGTTCTGCTTTTGACTTCTTGAAAGCTTCAGTCCGCCTTCTCTAAGAAGTTGAAGTTCGAGGACTCATCAGCAAATCCACCCTGGGTCTCATTAAAGTAGAGAAAGCCTTAGCGAGCTCTTTTTCTGCCTGGAGATTTCTTCAGGTCTTCAAGCCCTGCACAGCTCCTTGGAGCCATTTCCCAGTGTGGCTGAAGAGTAAGATTTCAATGTGCACCTAAGAAAAATATATTTTAGTTTAAACTTTATATTTCTATAATTTTCAAAATCATAGAATGGTTTGGGTTGGAAGGGACCTTGAAACCCATCCAGTTCTAACCCCCTTGCCATGGGCAGGGACACCTCCTTCTGGAACAGGGTGCTCAAGGCTCCATCCAGCATGACCTTGGACACGTCTGGAAATGGAACATCCACAGCTTCCCTGGGCAACACGGGCCATTAACTCACCATCTTCTTTGTGAATGATTTCTTCCTAATGTCTAATCTAAATCTTCCCCCTTCCATTTCAAAACTATTCCCTCTTGTCATTATCATTCCATGTCCTTGGGTAGGACCCTCCCTTACTTTCTTGTGACCAAATTCAGGTACTGGAAGGTCACTAAAAGGTCTCCTCGAAGCTTTGTCTTTTCCAAGGTTAGGGTTTTCCAGGAGACAATCAATATTTCTTTGGAAAATCTCTTTTGAAAGGGCATGGGATTGGTGGACGTTTCTTGTGAGTGAAAACAAGCAAGCGTCCTGGTGCCCAGGTCCATCTCCCCAGGGCAATCCTCAGCTGGCCAAGTCTCTGCCCATGGTAATCCATGGAAATATTTTTTTTTATTGTGGACTGAGCTAAAATTAGTTTAATAGAGGAAAGAGTATAGATAAAAACCAACATAAACTAAAACCAAAGTACATGCCACCTCCCCTAAGTAGACTGATACCCCACCACTCTACCACCACCCATCACCCTGAACAATAGAAATATCCACTTCTTCTGCCACAGCTTTTATAGCTAAGCGTGTCATCTGTGTTATGGAATCTCTCTCTGGTAAGCCAGGGTCAGCTCTTCTGGCTGTGTCCCCCTGACAACTTCTTGCCTGCCCCCAGCCCCTCACTGGGTAGGAGAAGAAGGAGCAACTCTTGATGCTGGGCAAAGGAGAAAATCGCCACCCTCACTCTTCTGGCACCAGGATGATGCCGCAGGACCCAGTGAGTCTCACATTTCAAAAGGAAAGTGGAGAGGACCTGGAGGAGGTCTGCCAGGATGGAGTTAGGGGCCACAGTGTTAGGGGTGAGGGCGCACTTTGGCCTGCTGAGGGAGGCTTGGGGCAACCTGCTAAGTGGGTCTCTACATCGTATGCTCATAGAAAACCTGGGGAAAAGAGAGCTCAGGTGATTTCTAATCCAATGCCAGCTCCAAGCAGGGCCAGCTCTGAGGTCAGATCAGGCTGCTCAGTCCATGCCAGCATCCACAGAGAGAGTTTAAGCATCAACAAGGCCCTTAGGCCACGACTAGAATAAAGGATTTTGGCATTTCACCAACTCCATGAACACAGCTATCGGTTGCCCACGGCTCATGTGACATCTGGGAACATCCATCTTCTTTTCCAGGGGACTAGGATCCTTCTCCCAATCTCCTGGCCCATATCCACCCTGTGGGGGCCTTTAGGCTGGAAAGAGAATTCAAACACAATGACTTGGATTCTGTCAGCTTAATTGTTAAAAGAGAGAGAGGTGAAGGCATCTCAGAGGTTCCAGGTTCCTGTGGTGGTCTTAAGAGCTCTGTGAAAAAGAGAAGAGAAGAGTTTTGAACAAGCTTTGCCTTTATATCATTTCAAGTCTGAGGGCTCTGCTCACCATTTTCTATCACTGACAGACTGAAACGTCACCTGCTTTTCATTCAACTCTTCCCAAAACCTAACTAAGTGATAGGAAAAAAGGAAGAAGAATGTTCCTAGGCCTCTGTCAATCCGCTGGGTCTGGTGCCTGGAGGGTCACAGTGTCATCCATTGTACAGACAAAAAGGATGAAGCTGGGAGGTGACACTGCAAGTGTGACTCAACAAGGTCCATGAACATGACCAGCTGTGCCTGTGTCTGTGCCTGGAGACCCACAGAGCCACAGCTCAGATCAAGCTGGGGCTGAAACCCAGGCCTGGATTCAGTATCTCCTTGGCCATGGACAGAGGGGTGGGTGGAGGCCCCAGAAGATGCTGGTCAGGGCCATGAAGGCCCATGGATGCTCTCAGGGCCCTGACACTGCCCCATGGGTAGAGAGAAAGGAATGAACCACGTGGAGCCTTGATTGCTAAAATGATGGGATCCCATGGAGAGGAGACACTCTGTAGTAGGGGAGAAGTGTGAGGAGGAAAGAGCAGCAGAGGCGTTATTTACTGACTGCTAACTCCCTCTTCTCCACCCTCCACCCTGCTCCTGGGGTTGGGGTGGGCAGAGGAATTCTGACAGAATGTTTTAGTGTAGACTTGTGAATTCTAACTTAAATGCGCCTATTAAGATGCTTTAGGAGAATTGAATAACCCTCGCAGGGAAGATGCTATCATGGAATGCTGCTGCTTCTGAATGTCTTCTCTTATAGCACTTTCACTGCAAAGCACGACTTGGAGAACTTTCAGTCTAGGCTTGTGAACTGTAACATAAACATGGCTACTAAGGCATCACTTCAAAATTTCAGATTGTTCAGCATAAGTCCCTCAGGGAAGCTGCTGCAATCAAATGCTGGCTCTCGTTAAAACCTTCTCTGGAAGTGCTTTCACTGCAAGCTGCAAAGCACGACTAACAGAATGTTTCAGTATCACACAGAATCACAGAATAACCATGTTGGAAGAGACTGGATCATCGAGTCCAACCATTCCAACCAATCCCTAAGTCATGCTCCTAAGAACCTCATCCACCCTAAACTTAAACACCTCCAGGGACAGTGATTCAACCACCTCCCTTGGCAGACCATTCCAATGCCTAACCACCCTCTCCGTGAAGAATTTCTTCCTAATCTCAAGCCTAAATCTCCCCTGGTTAAGCTTGAGGCCATTCACTCTCGTCCTGTCCCCTGTCACTTAGGAGAAGAGGCCAGCTCCCTCCTCTCCACAACCTCCCTTCAGGTAGTTGTAGAGAGTAATAAGGTCTCCCCTCAGCCTCCTTTTCTCCAGGCTAAACAACCCCAGCTCTCTCAGCCGCTCCTCATAAGATTTGTTCTCCAGCCCCTTCACCAGCTTTGTTGCTCTTCTCTGGACTCGCTCCAGAGCCACAACATCCTTCTTGTGGTGAGGGGCCCAGAACTGAACACAGGACTCGAGGTGCGATCTCACCAGTGCTGAGTACAGGGGGAGAATAACCTCACTGCACCTGCTGGTCACACCGTTTCTGATACAAGCCAAGATGCCATTGGCCTTTTTGGCCACCTGGACACACTGCTGGCTCATGTTCAGTCGGTTGTCAACCAACACCCCCAGGTCCTTCTCCTCCTGGCAGCTTTCCAGCCAGGTTTCTCATAGTTTGTACCTCTGCTTAGGGTTGTTGTGTCCCAAGTGCAGGACCCGGCATTTGGCCTTGTTAAACCTCCTGCCGTTGGTCTCAGCCCAGCAGTCCAGCCTGTTCAGATCCCTTTGCAGCCTCCCGACCCTCCAGCAGATCAACACTTCCTCCCAGCTTGGTGTCATCTGCAAACTTGCTAAGGGAGCACTCGATGCCTTCATCCAGGTCGTTGATAAAGACATTAAACAGGACTGGACCCAGCACTGAGCCCTGGGGAACCCCACTTGTCACTGGCCTCCAGCTGGATTTAACTCCATTTCCCACCACCCTCTGGGCCCGGTCATTCAACCAGTTTTTCACCTAGGAGAGTGTGCACCCGTCCAGGCCAGAGGCCGACAGTTTCCGAAGCAGAATGCTATGAGAAAATGTATCAAAGGCTTTATTGAAGTCCGGGAAGATACATCCACAGCCTTTCCCTCGTTTAAGAGTTTAGTCACTCGGTCATAGAAGGTGATCAGATTACTCTGGCAAGACCTGCCTTTCATGAACCTGTGTTGACTGGGCCTGATCACCCGGTTCTCTTGCAAGTGCTTCATGATCGCACTCAAGATCACTCTCTCCATGACTTTCCCCGGTATCGAGGTCAGGCTGACAGGCCTGTAGTTCCCCGGATCCTCCCTGCGCCCCTTCTTATAGATGGGCACGACATCAGCCTCCTGTCCAGCGGAACCTTCCCAGTCATCCAGGACTGCTGGAAGATGATGGAAAGGGGTTTGGCCAGCACATCCGCCAGTTCCCTCAAAACTCTTGGATGGACTCCCTCCGGCCCCATAGACTTGTGGGCATCTAGCTGGGAAAGCAAGTCTCTAACCACCTCCTCCTGGACCCTGGGAATCTCATACTTCTCTTCCAACCCTTGGGGTTGTGCACAGAGGGAACAATTTTCCTTACTGTTAAAGACTGAGGCAAAGTAGGCATTGAGCACTTCAGCCTTGTCTTCGTCCCCTGTTACTCTTGTTCCCTCTGCATCTACTAGGGACTGGAGAGTCTCCATAGCCCTCCTTTTGCTGTTGATGTATTTGTAGAAAGACTTTTTGTTGTCTTTAACAGTCTTGGCCAATCACATTTCTAGTTGGGCCTTAGCCCTCCTGATTTTTTCCCTGCACATTCTCGCTTCCTCCCTATAGTCCTCCCAGGATGCCTGCCCCTTCCTCCAGAGGTCGTAGACCCTCCTCTTCCTATTGATGTCTCTTAGGACCTCCCTACTCAACCACGCTGGTTTCTTACCCCGCCGGCTACTTTTCCGGAACTTGGGGACGGCTTTCTCCTGAGCTGCTAGGAGTTCCTTCTTGAAGAGCACCCATCCCTCTTGGACACCTTTGCCTTCAAGGAGCGCCTCCCACAGGACTTTTCCGACCAGCCTTCTGAACAGCCCAAAGTCTGCTCTCTGAAAGTTGAGGGCTACTGTTCTGCTAACCTCCTTCTTCATTTTACCCCGCACTGAGAACTCTGTCATCTCATGATCGCTTTGCCCCAAGCGTCCTCCAACCTTCACATCCCCCACCAGTCCTTCTCTGTTCACCAACAGCAGGTCCAGGAGGGCATCGTCTCTTGTCGGTTCGCTCACCAGCTGTGTGAGGAAGTTGTCTTCCAGACACTCCAGGAACCTCCGGGACTGCTTCCTTTCTGCTGTGTTATACTCCCAGCCTATATCTGGGAAATTGAAGTCTCCCACAAGGACTAGAGGTAGCGATTTTGAGACTACACTCGTTGTTTGTAGAAGAGCTCATCAGCTGCTTCTTCTTGGCTGGGTGGTCTATAGCAGACTCCCATCACAATCCCTTCCTGCCCATGGGCTCCTCTGATTTTCACCCTCAGGCACTCAGTCCCATCCTGATCGTAGTCCAATTCGAGGGTATCAAAGCCCTCTCTAACATAGAGGGCTACCCCGCCTCCTCTTCTGCCCTTCCTGTCCTTCCTAAAGAGTTTATACCCCACCATGGGTACCCTCCAGTTGTGGAGCGTGTGTCCTAAAAAACAGGTTAGAACCCTAGAACTGAAGATTTCAAGCCAAACCATGAGACTTCTGCACTGAAAGTATGAGTGTGGTGCCACAAATGTGTCTTTTGATCCCTCAAGGGCAGAGAATCTCTAGGTTCCAAGAAATGAAGCTCTGGTCCTGAACACAAGGCTTTAGGCACTCCAGTAGAGGCTTTGAGCTGTAAAGGAGGGGTTTAGAACCTTTCCATGAGAGTCTGGAGCTTCAAAAGGAGGGTTTGGGTCCTACCAATGGTGCTTGAAAAGTGAAACTGAGGCTTTGAACCCTGACCTCAGCTTTTATGCCCTGAAATGATGCTGTGGTACCAAAGACAAAGGCTTTGCAGCTTGAAATGTACCTGAGAGGCTAAAAATGAGGATTTGGGCCTTTACAATTGCAAACAACTCCAAAAATGAAGCTTTGCTCCCTGAAAAGGAGGCTTTGGAAGCTAGAAATGAGCTAAAAATAAGGCTTTGGACCATAACACTGTGGGTTTGGACATCCAAAATCAACTTTGTTCCTTAAAAATTATGCTCTGGGACACTGAAATGTGTCTTTAGACTTAAAAAACGAGGGTTGAGACTCAAAATGTAACTGTGGGCCTCCTAAAAATAAGCTATAAGTGTTAAAAGACAGGTTGGAACCCTAAAAGCAGGGATTTCCGCCCTTAATAGGAGACTTTGGGCACTGAAGAGATGGGTGCAGTGCTGCAAGTTAAGTCTTTTGTCCCTGCAAGGGAGACAAACCTCTTGGTTCCTCTGTTGCCTGAAGAAATAAAGCTCTGCTCAGAAATGCAGGACTTTGGGTGCTCCATTGGAGGCTTCAGGCTGTAAAGGGGGAGGTTGGATCCTTTATGTGAGAATTTGGAGCTTCAAAGAGAAGCTTTGGGTCCTACATATGTTGCTTTGAAACTGAAATTGCTTCTTTGAGCCCCGACATCAGGATTTTTTTGCCCTAAAATGATGCCATGGTAGCAAACAGCATGGCTTTGCACGCTAAAAATGGGACTTGAGGGGCACAGATAATGGATATGAGCCCTATCAATTGTGGACTTGATTCTAACATAAGGCTTTGTTGCCGTAAAAGGAGGCTTCTGTTGCTAAAAATAAGCTTTTGAACCCTATTAGAGGTTTTGTCTAATGGAAGTTGTGGACATAGAAAACCAGACTTTGTGCCTTAAAAATTGTGCTCTGGGCCTTAAAATGAGTCTTTGAAGCTCAAAAAGGGGCGGGGGTGGGGTTGTGTGTGGAACTTATGTATGAGGGTCTGTACCCTAACATGAAGCTTTGAGTGCCAAAACGCCAGTTTCTGCCTCCAGAGCCCCTGGCTGGGAACCGTGGTTTTGGACCAAAAAGAGGGGATCTGGCCCCAAAATGGGGCTGGGGGTTCTGGCAGGAGGTCTTCTTTGCCCAGCGTCAAGAGTTGCTCCTTCTTCTCCTACCCAGTGAGGGGCTGGGGGTGGGCAAGAAGCTGTCAGGGGGACACAGCCAGGAGAGCTGACCCCGGGAGACCAGAGGGAGATCCCATAACACAGATGCCACACTCAGTGATAAAAACCTTGCCAGAACAAGGAATAAGTAGAGATTATGATCAGTCCAGGTGAGAGGTGGTGATAGAGGTTATTGGAGGTGATAGACTGAAGGGGTGTCAGTCTGCTGGAGGGAGGTTGCAAGTGATGGTATTTCCATTAGTTTGGGGTTTAGTTTATGTTTGGGTTTGGGGTTTTTTAATCTTTTTTTCTTTCACCCATTAAACTTTTTTTAGCTCAACCCACATGAAGCACCAGGGAGCACCATGGGCAGAGAACTGGGAGGCTGAGGACTGCCCTGAGGAGACTGACCTCTCACCAGGACACTTGCTTGTCCTCACTCACAAGAGGCCTCCACCAATCTCCTGCCTTTTAAAACAGAGATCTTGCCAAGAAATGCTGATCTTCTCTTGGAAATTCTTCAGCCTGGAGAAGAAAAGGCTTTGGGGTGACCTTATAACAGTCCCGTACATGAAGTGCGTAACGAAGAAGGCTAGAGAGGGACTATTTTTGATGAAGGGGAATAGATTTAAATTGGAAGGGGGAAGATTTAGATTGGACGTTAGGAAGAAATTGTTCACAAAGAAGGTGGTAAGACTGTGCCCAAGTTGCCCAGTGAAGCTGTGTCTGTCCCCTGCCTGGAGGTGTTCGAGGTCAGGCTGGTTGGGGCTTTGAGCAGCCTGGTCCAGTTGGAGATGTCCCTGTCCAAGGAAGGGGGGTTGGAACTGGATGGGCTTTAAGGTCCTTACCAATCAAAACCATTATATGATTTTGAAAGTTATAGAAATAGAAAGATTAAGATAAAACATTTTTTTTAGGTGCACTTTGAAATCTTCCTCTGTAACCACACTGGGAAATGACTCCAAGGAGCTATGCAAGGCTTGAAGACCTGAAGAAAACAACAGGCAGACAAAGAGCTCATTAAGGATTTCTGTAGGTTAATGAGATCCAGAATGGCATTGATGCTGAGTCCTTGAACCTCAGCTACTGAGAGGAGATGGAACAAAGCTCTCAAGAAGTTAAAAGCAAAGCTCAAAGTTTCTTGAAGTCTTAATCAGTCTCAGTGAGCATTGTTAGTGACAAAGGCTCCCCAGGGACTCGTTAGAGTTGAGAATTGGAGGCCATGATTGCAGGCAGGCAAAGGCGCTGTGCAGGCAGCTGCAATGCTGAGAAAAGCCTGGGTTTGCTTGGTGAAGCAGAAAGGCCAAGCCCTGGCCCCCAAGCCCTGGGCAGGCAGATCTGGCTTTGACTGCAATGATGTTGGTGCCATGAACATTCTCACATTGCTGAATCAAAGTGGGAGCAGTTATTCCCTGTGATTCCAAATACAGCCCTGTAGAGTTCCTTGAGATGCCAAGGCTCTCACACAGCTCCACACGCACCAGAAGAGTTGGGTGATAGAAGAGTAGGGTTATTAATGGTTTGGATGGTACACCTCCCTGCGATGCTGCCCCTCCTGTCTCATAGACTGTGAAGAATTCCTTTTGCCCAAGAGATCCCTGACTTGACCTCTACCCACTACTGGTCAAACTCCTCCAGAGTCCTACCATGAGTCACAAAGCCCTGTGAGACCTTGATGGAGAGGACAGAGAAAGAGGACACAGTGAACCTCAGATCTGTCTACACCTGACCCTCCTAAAATCAACGGTGCCTACACAGCGTATTTGTTTCTTCTTTAACTGTTTCTGAAGCAGCAAAATCTCATTATGGGTCCTTGAATGGACTTCCAAGCTGAGACTCAGTTTATCTGGACCCTTGCAGTGCTTGGAAGATGCTGTCCTTGAAGCCCATCTGTCCTCATCTCTGTGGCCATGTCCCAGCTCTGTCTCCCACGGGAACGGCTCCAGCTCCTCCTGCCCGTGCCCCTGGCTGAGGGCATCAATGCCCATTGGTGCTAAAGCCCTGCAGCTGTGGCACCAGGCAAGCTTATCCCTGCCATGAGGAAACCTGGGGCAAGTGTTTGAAGGCCCTGTGTGTGCATAAGCTTTGCAGAAGATGTGGGTTGGAGAAAGGGAGCTGAGTGTCTTCCTAGCCCCAGGTCTAAAGACCTAGGATGAAATGCCTGAATTCACTCAATGGGACAGATCCTCCTAGTTTGGAGAAATGAGATCATTCCCTGTCACCTTTCTGAGGTTCCGTCTAATGGTGGGACAAGGAATTGATTCTCATTCCCTGTTATGTTTCCAACAGGAGCAATGACATTGCAGGGCAGAAGTATCTCTCCCCAGCAGGGGGAGGGAATATCAGGGATGGCTTCAGCCTGTTTCTCAGCAGGTTCCCCTGGAGCCCCAGGGACACCTCCAGGGAGCCCAGAGGGGGCAGAGAAAGTGCTGCCTTGGGCTGCTCCTCTGCTGCTGAGCTGGGCTGGGCTCCTGGGACAGAGTGAGCTAATAATGAGAGGGCAGTTCTGAAAAGAGCCAGGTCTGGGCAGGAGCAGCTCCTCTGCCAAGCCCAGCAGGGCTGAGGGCACTGCCTGCAGGCAGCGAGAGGAAAGAGCAGAGAGAGGGGGAAGGCAGGGTCTTCACAGTCCTTCTCCAGGTGAGTCTCTGGGTGCAGGACAATGCAGGTGCTGTTCCTGGAGGGATCTCCTAAAGCCGGCACAGCCACAGCCTGTGGGATCTGTCAGGAGGCTCTTGCAGTTTCTCCAGTGGAGAGAAAACCAGGGTCAGTGCTCAGCCTGCTCCACCGTGGTGAGACAGGGAAAAACTGTGGGGTGTAAGAAGCATCTTCTGACAGGAGAGGGTCTGTCTGCTTGCAAGAGGGTGCTGTGTGAGTCAGGGCTGCTCACAGCAAAGAATCACCCCAGGGCATTTCTGTGAGACCTTTCAAATAGAAGATCAGGGCAGTGATTACATTAAAGATAAGGCACTTCCCAGACTCTGTGTTTTCAGTACCCTGCACCTGGGGAATTTGGTGGGAGAAATGGAACCAGAGGCTTTCATGCTTAAACAAATCAGTCAGACTCCTGAGCAGTATCCTTGAGTGGTCAGTAGGTCCGATAGGAGCCTCCGAATATGTCTCCAGCTGGTCCTCTGCCTGTGGACAGCACCAGCATCACCTCTGCTGGATGCATCAGGCTCAGCCTGTTCTGTCCTTTTCTGCTTATCAACAAGACCCTGTGTCCAGCTTTACCCGGAAAACAGGCAGGTTTGTGTAGGGCCAGGGAGATGCAGAGAGGGTCAGATGGGGTCTGTGAGCACTGACAGGGAGAAGGCATGGGACAGGGAATAACTCCATTGAGGAAACTCTCCACATAGGATCAGAGAATGAGAGGGAACTTAAACCAGAGATGTTGACGGAGGGAGAATTTATACAGCTCTGTGTGATCCTCTCCTGTGCAGCCCCTTCCTCTGAGCAAGCCACCTGCCTCCTCTCCCACCCAGCAAAGCCTCTGCCTTCAGGGCTCTGGGCTCCAAGGCTGAGCCCCCTCCTCTGCAGCCACAGCTCCAGTGCCCTCTCCAGAGCCCAGGGGCTGAGAGCAACTGCCTGGCAAGGTTGGTGTCTGGGAGGGGGCGAGCACAGCTGGGGAAGGGGAATGCTGTCTGTGTGCCCAGCTGCCTCTGCCCTGGCTTCTCACAGCCAGACCCTCACTCAGTTTCTCCCTCTTTCTCCCCTTGTCTCCATTCTTGCTGTTGTTCTCTTGTTCTCTCTGCCAGGCTCTCTGGGGATGGGAGTTGCAGAGTCAGGCACTGATCTTCTGTGGGGCTTTGGGCAGTGCATTCCTGAGAAATTAATTATCTCATCTGCACTAAGATATTATCGTTAGGACATTTGGCTTTTCTTGAGTTTCCCTCCCAAGCTCTAAGCAGCTCTCACAGATGCAAACCTGCCCTGTCACATCTTTGTGTTACCTGAGTGTCTGTGGAAAAGTATAGAGACTCTCCAGCCAAAGAAATGATGTTGCTTTTATGAAATGAGCCATGTGTCTGTCCTGGGCTGAAAGAGGAATGCTGAGACCTTGAGAAAGGGTTGGAAACTCAGTGCTTGGCAGTGGGTTTGTCTACTTTCAGCAGATCCTGGTGGCTTTTAAGGTGAATACAAAAGTGTGATTACTCTGTCTCTGAAAGGTTCAAGCCCAGGGTAGCTGGGAATAAGAGCGAGGGAGAAAGCAGCTCCCATTCCTCTGCATGGAGCCACAGGCAATGCTCTCACCTCACAGAACTCCCCCTGTTCTCCCTGAGAGCTGCAGACCTTTAGGCTTCTCAAACTTCTAAGCCTGCTACCCTCTCAGTTCCTCATCCCTTGCAGTGCAGATGCTGCCAGCCCTTCTGCACCAGGAGCATTTCCCCAGGACAAAGCTGAACCCCAGCAGTGTCCCCTGTCCCCACCATCCCCATGACCTCGTGCTGCAGAGCAGGGCTGACTCCTGGCAGCCAGCGGGCAGAGGCCCTGCTCCTCCCGGCACATTCAGCCAGCAACAAGCAGGGCTCCAGGCACAGAGCTGAAGCAAGGGCTGAAAAATGTGACAAGGTGTGAGCAGGAGGGAGGGGAAGGAGAAATGGCTTTGATTTGGCTCAGAGGTTATCCTAAGTTGTCACTGTCCTTCTCTCATATGACAGTGACCCGTGTCCAGAGGCAGCAGATGACCAACGGCAGCTCCATCACCCAGTTCTTCCTCCTGGCATTCGCAGACACACGGGAGCTGCAGCTCTTGCACTTCTGGCTCTTCCTGGGCATCTACCTGGCTGCCCTCCTGGGCAACGGCCTCATCATCACCACCATCGCCTGTGACCACCACCTCCACACCCCCATGTACTTCTTCCTCTTCAACCTCTCCCTCCTTGACCTGGGATCCATCTCCACCACTGTCCTCAAATCCATGGCCAATTCCCTCCTGGACACTAGGACCATCTCCTACTCAGGATGCGTTGCCCAAATATTTCTATTTCTTTTCTTGTTTGGTACAGAGTATTGTCTTCTCACCATCATGTCCTACGACCGCTATGTGGCCATCTGCAAACCCCTGCACTACGGGACCCTCCTGGGCAGCAGAGCTTGTGTCCACATGGCAGCAGCTGCCTGGGGCATTGCATTTCTCAATGCTCTGCTGCACACGGCCAATACATTTTCCCTGCCCCTCTGCCAGGGCAATGCTGTGGAACAGTTCTTCTGTGAAATCCCCCAGATCCTCAAGCTCTCCTGCTCACATGCCGACCTCAGGGAAATTGGACTTCTTGTGGTTAGTTTCTTAGTAGCTTTTGGCTGTTTTGTTTTCATTGTGGTGTCCTATGTGCAGATCTTCAGGGCTGTGCTGAGGATCCCCTCTGAGCAGGGACGGCACAAAGCCTTTTCCACCTGCCTCCCTCACCTGGCTGTGGTCTCCCTCTTTCTCAGTACTGACATGTTTACCTACCTTAAGCCTCCCTCCTTCTCCTCCCCATCCATGAATTTAGCTGTGTCATTTCTCTATGCAGTCGTGCCTCCAGCACTGAATCCCCTCATCTACAGTTTGAGGAACAGGGACCTCAAGGATGCACTGTGGGAACTTATAAGAGGAAAGATCTCTGATGCAATGAATTCCTGAACTTCTGCATAGCAGTTCTGATGTTACTCATGGCTCCTGTTACTGTCTTATATATTTTTATATTTCAAAATTTTTCTTAACTTGTGATGATTTTTTCAACTCTTTTTTAATTTGTTGTCTTCTTTTCTCTTTTGACCCTGTGGATAGATAATGACAACTACACTATGTGTGCTTGTAAGCAGAATAAAGTCACTGCAGCACCTTGTCTCTTCCTGGGATCCTTCCTCCAAGGCTTTCTGGAGCTTCAGGAACCATTCCTTTGCTCATGGCTGGAAAGGAAGAAAGTCCCAGCACGGCAGCACTGCCAGGCACCAGCGCTTGATCTCCCAGAGCTGTTCTCTCTCCACTTCCACACTCTCCTCCTCACCCCTTGCCTTGCTGTAAGGCCTGAGGGCTCTGAGCTTGGTGCCAGCTGTGCTGCGTGGCAGTGCTGTGCCCGCGGGCAGGGATGGGCAGTGGGCACTTGGGGACACAGCAGCCTTTCCATAAAGGGAGGGGCAGTGCCTGAAGGCTTAGGGCTTCTACTAAACTTTCTCTCAGGATCTGACTCAAGCATTTCTCCCAGAGGCAGTAAACCTGGTGAATCCCCTGACAACCACCATTCCCACACTGGCCTCTCACCCCAGCTTGGAGAGGTTCTTTGTTCTTCCATGAGAGGAGAGGTTCTGTATTCTTCCATGACTGAGTAGGTCAAAGTCCAGCTTTCACAGAATCACATAATTACCTGGTTGGAAGAGACCCACCGGATCGTCGAGTCCAACCATTCCCACCAATCCCTAAATCATGCCCCGAAGTACCTTATCTACCCTCCCCTTAAACAACTCCAGGGATGGTGACTCAACCACCTCCCTGGGCAGACTATTCCAATGCTTAACCACCCTCTCCATGAAGAATTTTTTCCTAATCTCAAGCCTAAATCTCCCCTGGCAGAGCTTGAGACCATTCCTTATGGTCCTGTCCCTTTCACTTGGGAGAAGAGGCCAGCACCCTCCTCTCCACAACCTCCCTTCAGGTAGTTGTAGAGAGTAATAAGGTCTCCCCTCAGCCTCCTCTTCTCCAGGCTGAACAACCCCAGCTCTCTCAGCTGCTTCTCATAAGATTTGTTCTCCAGCCCCTTCACCAGCTTTGTTGATCTTCTCTGGACTCGCTCCAGAGCCACAACATCCCTCTTGTGGTGAGGGGCCCAGAACTGAACACAGGACTCGAGGTGCGGTCTCACCAGTGCCGAGTACAGGGGGAGAATAACCTCCCTGGGCCTGCTTATCACACCGTTTCTGATCCAAGCCAAGATGCCATTGGCCTTCTTGGCCACCTGGACACACTGCTGGCTCATGTTCAGTCGATTGTCAACCAACACCCTCAGGTCCTTCTCCTCCTGTCATCTTTCTAGCCAGGCTTCTCCTAGTTTGTACATCTGCTTTGGATTGTTGTGCCCCAAGTGCAGGACCCGGCATTTGGCCTTGTTAAACCTCATGCCGTTGGTCTCAGCCCAGCAGTCCAGCCTGTTCAGATCCCTTTGGAGCCTCCCGACCCTCCAGCAGATCCACACTTCCTCCCAGCTTGGTGTCATCTGCAAACTTGCTAAGGGAGGACTCAATGCCTTCATCCAGGTCGTTGATAAAGACATTAAACAGGACTGGACCCAGCACTGAGCCCTGGGGAACCCCACTTGTCACTGGCCTCCAGCTGGATTTAACTCCATTTACCACCACCCTCTGGGCCTGGTCATTCAACCAGTTTTTCACCCAGGAGAATGTGCGCCCGTCCAGGCCAGAGGTGACAGTTTCTGAAGAAGAATGCTGTGAGAAACTGTATCAAAGGCGTTAATTTTGCATTGTACGGATCAGATGGGAGCACACACATCATGTCTGTGCGATGAGATGAACCTGAATGTGTAGAAAGAGCAGTTTCCTCAGTTTCCACAAAGATTTCTGGGACAGATATTGCCTCGAAGTATCTTCTCACTGGAAGTAACACGACATGGGAAATCACCTCAGTATAGCACCTGGGTGTCCCTCCACGAACCAAGGTCCACGTGTTCATTCCTCATGATGTGGGGCAAGCGTACTTTTACCTGTTCAGGTCCTGGGCCATGAGGAGGTGACGGATGAGTAGGGGGTTAGGATGTCAATTGTGTCTCAGAAACTCAGAATCCAGTAGGAAATATCTGAATGTGATGGGGATGGTGAGGTCAGTTCTGTCTCTGGAGGTGATAGGGAAGAAGCAGGAATGTGACTGGGAAAGGACCTCTGTCCAAGCCCCCACAGGACCTGTGCAGGGAGAGGGCTTGTGTATGGGTGGAAAACACAGGGGAGCCTCCTCAGGCCAGGTCATTGCTGGCAGCGTCACCAGGAAAATCCCTTACACTACGGGGGCACCACGGGTCCTTCACACCTCAGCACTGGCTGACAGCGCCTCTGAGGCAAATGCCTCGTGTTCCTTCTGTTGCCCCTGCAGCGACACAGACACAAATCCCTTACAGTCAGGGGGCACCTCGAGCCCTTTGCCATCTCTCCGGCCCACAGGGATTGCATGAATTTATTACAGTTTCTGGAAATTTCTATACGTGCACAAAAACTGATTTATTATAAGAATTTATGACTGGATAAGGGTTTAGTGGTGTCTGGGGATGACGTACCATGTGCAGAAATACATCTTAAGCAGCCTGCCATCAATCACCAAGTGCAAGAGAGAAACAAATGCAGGTAGGGAGTGTACAGGTAGAAACCAAATACGGAAAGATATGGAGATCTAGAATGATGTCAGGGGAGAGGAAAGAGTCACAAGGCAGAACTTGTCAAGAAGAATGAATGTCATGGGATGGGTAGAGGATGGGCAGACTATTTTTTGAGCTTGAAGATCACAGGCTTCTAGAATATCTTGGGTTGGAAGGGGCTCATGAGGAGCTGGAACTGGCAAAGGGAGAGCCCAGTGCCCTGGGCATCTTCCCAGTCTGTCCCTGACACCAAGGGCACCCACTGCTCTCCTCTCTCCTGCACCTGCAGGGCTGGGCTCTGCCCCTCACACCCTCTGCAGCCTGTCCTCCCCCAGGACACACAGCTCAGCCAGCACTGCTGGTGTCCTCCCCCAGGCACCTTCCAGCTCAGCCCAGCCCCTCCCAGCTCTCCCCAGAGCCCTGATTTGTCTCCAGCCCTGCAGAGCAGCCCAGTCTGGGCTGGCCCCACAGCAGTGCCCACCGCAATGTGCAGCAGAGCTCTGGGCTCTCCCTAAATTCCCAGCCACTCTGGAGGGCACTGCAGCTGCTGGGGGAGAGAGAGGGATCTCAGCCTCCCACACAGCTGCAGGGATGGAGGCTTGATCAGCTTGCCCCACTCTCCCAGTCTGTATCCTGACTGCATTGATGGAGGACTCCTGGCAAAGAACAGGAGATGAGGACAAGATGGAATGCACAAACTTGTCTCCGTTCAAAGGAAACAAAAAAATATCAAGGAAACTCAGTTTCATCTCCTGGTTCACATCAGGTTTCCAGGGCAGCTTGAAGCCACCTTGTTTCTCCAGCCAGTATAAACCCTCAGTGGACACATTTCTCTAATGTCAGGCGTGTTCACAGCATGATTTTTCTTGGAAAGGAAGAAAATTCCCTTTCAAAACTTGAGTGGACATCTTAGAATGCTCTCCCTCCACAGGTTCAGGGCTCCCTACACCCCAGAAGGTCCATTCTGGGGACCGGCTGCTTCAAGGCTCCAGCAGAAGAGAGACCTGGACAACTCCCAAGGGTCTGAGCCCCCGTGCCTTGCAGGGTGAGACCTGACCGCAATGCTGGTCCCTGCCTCCTCCATCTCCTGACTGGAGAAGTTACACTGCCAAACCCAGAAAGCAGTGGAAATCCAGTTTGGAATAAAGGACCATGCTGAAAATCACAAGAAAACAAGCAGGAGGCTAAATTAGAATGGATCTTCAGCATCCAGGCCAGGATGGCTCCCTGCACAGCCTGGAGTCAGCGATACAGCACTCAGGAAACAAATCCAATCAGGGTGAAGGAGCACAGGGCAAGGCTGGAACAGTTAAACCCAAATGGAACCATCTGGGCTGGGAACATCTGCCATGTGGAAAATAACCAGGAGCACAGGCTCCACCTCCTAGGAGGCACCAGAGCACATTATACCAGTCATAATCACCTTATGCCAGACTTAACCAGTCTAAATTAGTCTAAACCAGTCTAAACCACCTTATGCCTTATACAAGCATTAACCGCATAATACCAGACTTAACCAGTCTAAACCAGACTTAACCACCTTATACCAGACTTAATCAGTCTTAAACAGTCTAAACCACCTTACATCAGATTTAACCGCCTAGTACCAGACTTGCCACTGACAAGTGGGGTTCCCCAGGGCTCAGTGCTGGGTCCAGCCCTGTTCAATGTCTTTATCAATGACCTGGATGAAGGCGACACTAAGCTGGGTAGAAGTGTGGATCTCCTGGAGGGTTGAGAGACTCCAAAGGGATCTGAACAGGCTGGACTGCTGGACAGAGTCCAATGGGTTGAGGTTTAATAAGGCCAAGTGCTGGGACCTGCACTTGGGTCACAACAACCCTGAGCAGCTACAGACTAGGAGAAGCCTGCCTGGAAAGCTGCCTGGAGAAGAAGGACCTGGGGGTGTTGGTTGACAACTGACTGAACATGAGCCAGCAGTGGCCCAAGTGGCCAAGAAGGCCAATGGCATCTTGGCTTGGATCAGAAACAGCGTGACCAGCAGGTCCAGGGAGGTTATTCTCCCCCTGTACTCGGCACTGGTGAGACCGCACCTCGAGTACTGTGTTCAGTTCTGGGCCCCTCACCACTAGAAGGATGTTGTGGCTCTGGAGCGAGTCCAGAGAAGAGCAACAAAGCTGGTGAAGGGGCTGGAGAACAAATCTTATGAGGAGGGGCGGACAGAGCTGGGGTTGTTTAGCCAGGAGAAGAGGAGGCTGAGAGGAGACCTCATTGCTCTCTATAACTACCTGAGGGGAGGTTGTGGAGAGGAGGGAGCTGGGCTCTTCTCCCAAGTGACAGGGGACAGGACAAGAGGGAATGGCCTCAAGCTTAACCAGGGGAGATTTAGGCTGGACATTAGGAAAGAATTTTTCACAGAAAGGGCCATTGGGCAGTGGAACAGGCTGCCCAGGGAGGGGGTTGATTCACCTTCCCTGGAGGGGTTTAAGGAATGGGTGGATGAGGTGCTGAGGGGCACAGTTTAGTCTTTGATAGGAATGGTTGGACCTGATGATCCGGTGTGGCTCTTCCAACCTGGTTATTCTTTGATTCTATGATAACAGAATTCATGGACGTCACAGACTTCACTGATGTCACTGGTGGCACAATCTTCACTGAATTTTCAGAAGTCACTGATGCCAAAATGTCAGTGATGTCAGTGATGTTAAAAATGTTTCTCAGGTCACAGTAGTACACAGACATCACAAACGTCCCAGGAGTCACTGATGTAAGAATAGTCACAAATATCACTGATGTCACAATAGTCGAAGACCTCACAGATGTTATAGATCTCACTGATACCATAATCTTCACAAGATGTCTCTGATGTCACAGTCATCACAGACTTCTTAATATCACTAATGTCACAATTGTAAAAGATGTCACAGATGTCATTGATGTAAATATATATCACAGACGTCTCACATGTAACTGATGTCACAATAATCACAGATGTTACAGATGTCACTGATTCCGCAGTAGATACAGACATCGTAGATATCACTGATTTCACAATAGTCACAGGCTTAACAGACGTATGTATTGTCACCATATTCACAGGTGTCATAGATGTCACTAATATCACACTAGTCACAGATGTAACAGATGTCACTGATCTGACACAGGTCACAATAATCACAGACGTTAAAGACGTGAAAAATGTCACTGATTATGAAATCACCAAGGATGTCACATCTGTCACTGATATCACAATAGTTACAGACTTCATGTATTTCACTGATGTCACTAATGTCACAGACATCACAGACGTCTTAGTAAATGTCACAGATTTCACAACAGTGAGACTCCACAGACAAATGTGACGACTGTGATATAACAAATACCTGTGACGTCTGTGATGTCTATCACTACTGTGACATCAGTGATATCTGTAACGTCTGTTACTATTTTGAAATTAGTGACATCAGTGACATCAGTGACATCTGTGAGATCTGTTACTATTTTGACATAAGTGATATCTGTGAAATCTGTGAAATCTGTGACTATTGTGACATCAGTAACATCTATGCCATCAATGATGTCTGTGACGCTTGTGACATCAGTGAAATCTGTGACATCATTGCCTATTTTGATATCTGTGACATCTATTACATCTTGGTCTATTCTGACGTTAGTGACACCTGTGACATCTCTTGTGTCTTTGACTGTGGTTACATCAGTGACACCTGTCACAACTGCGATGACTGTGTCATCAGTTGTATCTGTGAAATGAGTGTCATCTGTGACTATTGTGACGTTAAGTGACAGCTGTGACATCTGTGACTATTGTGCCATGAGTGACACTTGTGATGTCTCCGGCGTCTGTGATTATTGTGACATCAGTGAGAGCTGTGAAGACTGTGATATTGTGACATCAATGAAATTTTTAACAGTTGTTATTATTTTGGCATCCGTGATATTTGTGATGTCTGTTATAATTGTGACATCTCTGACATCTGTGACTATTGTGACATCAGTGAAAACACAGATATATGTGACATCTGCAATGTCGGTGACTATTCTGACATCAATGACTTAAGTGACATCAGTGATGTCTGTGACTGTTGTGATATTATTGACATCATGGACATCTCTGATGTCTTTGACTATTGTTACATCAGTTACATCTGTGCCTATTCTGACATCAGTGACATCTGTGATGCCCGTGACTATTGTGACATCACTGATAGCTGTGAGGTCTTTGATGTATTTGACTGTTGTGACAGCACTGACATCTCTAACGTCTGTCACTATTGTGACAGCAGTGACATCATTGACATCTGTGACATCTCTTACACTTGTGAACTCAGTGCCATCTGTCACATCTGTGACTACTGTGATATCAGGGACATCTGTGAAATCTGTATACATCTGTGGCTATTGTGACATCAGTGACATCTGAGACATCGGTTACTATAGTGACATCATTGTCAGCTGTCACGCCTTCAACAACTGTGACATTAGTGACATCTGAAATTTATGACATCTGTGATTACTTTGAAATAATTTACATTTATGTTGTCTGTGACTATTGTGACATCAGTGACATCAGTGACATCTATGACTATTGTGATATCAGTGACATTACTGACATGTGACATCGGTTATTATTTTGACATCAGAGACATCTGTGATTTCTGTGACATCTGTGAACATTGTTACATCAGTGACATCTGTGACATCTGTGACTATTTTGACGTCAGTGACGTCTGTACTGTCTGAGAAGTCCGTGGTGATTATGCTATCAGTGACAATATTTACATCTCTTACTATTATCACAACTGTGCATTCTTTGCCTTTGTGAAATCTGTGACTATTGAAACATCAGGGACATCTGGGGAAACTCTCATATATATGACATCTGTGACTATTGTGACATTTGTGATATCTGTGTCATGTGTGATATTTGTGACATCAGTGACAGCTGTGATGTCTCAGAATATTGTGACATCAGTGACATTTGTGATGTCTGTGGCCTCCGTGACTATTATGACATCCAGGAAAGCTGTGAGGTCTGTTAATATTGTGTCATCAAAGACATTTTGATGTTTGTTTCATCTGTGACTCTTATGACATCAGTGACAGCTGTGAATTATTTGACTATTGTTACATCAGTGACATTGGTGAAGTCTGCGACTACTGTGACATCAGTGACATTTTTGATGTGTGTTTCTATTGTGACATTGGTGATATTTATGTATCTGTTATTATTGTTACATCATTGACATATCTAACCTTTGTGACAATAGTGATGATTGTGACGTCACTGATATCTGTGACATCTGAGATGTCTGTAGCTATTGTGACACCAGTGAACACTGTGACATCTGTGAATATTATGACATCAGTGACATAACCAAAATCTGCAGTCATCTTTGATTATTGTGACATTAGTGATGTCCACTACTGTGGTGATATCACTGATATCTGTGACGTCTCTTATGTCTATGACTAGTGTGACATCAGTGACATCTCTGACATCTGTGACTATTGTGACATCAGTGAAATCTGTGAAGTCGATTACGATTGTAACATCTGTGACATCAGTGATGTCTGTGACTATTGCGTCATCAGTTGCATTTGTGATGTCTGCAGAATCTGTGACTATTGTTTACATAAGTGATAGCTGTGACGTCTGTGATGTCTGTGACTATTGGGACATCAGTGACACCTGAGATGTCTGTGACTGTTGTGACATCTCTGAAAACTGTGACATCTACAACTTTTTTTACATCAGTAAAAAATTTTCAGAATTTTTTCATGTCGCAACAGTCACAGACATCAAAACTTTCACTGATGTGACAAGAGTCACAGTTGCCACAGAAGTCACTGATGTCACTAGAGTCACAGATGTCACACATGTCACTGATGTCGCAGACAACATAGATGTAACTGATTTCACAATATTCACAGATGTCACAGATTTAACAGACTTCACATGAAGTCACAGTGGTCACAGATGTCACAGATATCACTGATGTCACAGTGGTTGAAGACTTCTCACCTGTCAATGATGTCAAAAGAGTCACAAATGCCACAGACATCATAAAGGCAAATGATGTCACAATAGTCAAGGGAAAACTACTGTCACAGATGTCACAATAGTAACATACATCACAGATGTCACTTATGTCACTGATGTCACAATAGTCACAGACATCACTAATGTAACTGAATTTACAATATTCACAGATGTCACAGACATCACAATATTCATAGATGTCAGACGTCACAGACAAGATAGATGTAACTGATGTCACAATATTCACAGATTTCAGAGGCTTCACATGATGTCATATTAGTCACAGACATCACAGATAACACTGATGTCACAATCGTCATAGACCTCACAGCTGTCACCGATTTCACAGTCACAGATGCCACAGACATCACCAATGTCACTGATGTCGAAATAGCCAGAGACATCACAGATATCAGGGATGTCTCAGACATCATAGATGTCACTGATATTACAATAATAACAGATGTCACATATGTCACTGATGTCACAATAGTCACAGATATCACATATTTCACAGATGTCAGTGATTTTCCAGTAGTTAAAGATGTCACTGATGCCACAATAGTCAAAGTCATCATAGATGTCTCTGATGTCAAATTAGTCAATGATGTCACATATTTCACAGATGTCATAATAGTCAGAGATATTTGAGATGTCACTGATGTCGCAGCAGACACAGACATCACAGACGTAACAGATATCAATGATGCCACAATAGACACTGACATCAACAGATGTCAAAATAGTATCTAATACCATGAATGTCACTGATAGCACAATATTCATAAAAGTCACAGTTGTCATTGATGTCACAATAGTCACAGATACCACAGACAAGACAAATGTCACAGTAGTAACAGACGTCATGGATGTCATTGATGTCACATTTGTCACAGTTGTTACAGATGTCACTAACGTAACAACAGTCACAGACATCAGAGATATCACAGATATCACTAATGTTAGAATAGTCAAAGACACAATAAATGTCATTAATTTTAAAAAAATTACTGATTTCACGGGTTTTCACAATAGTGACAGATGTCATAATAGTCACAGACATCACAGACCTCACAGATATCAGTGATGTCACAATAGTCACTGACTTCACAGATGTCACTGACATCACTGATGTTACAATAGTCACTGACGTCACTGATGTCACTGATGGCCGTGACGAGACAATCTTCACAGACATCATAGAATTTAGATACATCACTGATGTCACAAAAGTTACAGATGTAACATATATCACTGATGTGACAGTAACAGACGAAAATAAAATCAATGTTTTCAAAATTGTCGCAGACTTCACAGATGCCACTGATGTCACAATAGTAACAGACGTCACAAATGTCACTGATGTTGCAATAATTACAGATGTCACATATCTCAATATTCACAGATGTAAAAGATTTCACAGACTTCACATGATGTCATAGTAGTCACAGATGTCACAGATGTCACTGAAGTCACAGTCGCTGCAGACTTCACAACTGTCACTAATTTAACAATAGTCACAGGTGCCACACACATCACAAAAGCAACTGATGTCACAATAGTCACTGACATCACAAATGTCATTGATGTTTCAATAATCACAGACATTACAGACATCACAGATGTCACTGATGTCACAATAATAACCGATGTCAAACATGTCACTTTTGTCACTGAAGTCACAATAGTCACAGACGTCACAGATATAACCGATGTCACAATATTCAGACAACACGGATGTCACTGTTGTCACAATAGTCACAGATATCACAGTTTTCAACGATTTCACTGATTTTACAGAAGTCACAGGTGTCACAGATGTCACTAATGTCACAATAGTCAATGACATAGTTATCACTGATGTGAAAATAGTCACTGATAGTCACAGACATCACAAATGTCACTGATGTTACAATATTCACAGCCCTCACAGATGTCACTGAAGTCACAATAGTCACAGATGTCACTGAAATAACAATATTAACATACATCACAAATGTCATTGACGTCAAAATATTAACAGATGTCAAAAATGTCACTGATGTCAAAATAGTCACAGATTCAACAGACATCAAATATATCACTGATGTCCCAATAGTCATAGATGTCAGAGGTGTTGCTGCTGTCAAAATAGTCACAGAAAACACAGGCGGCACTGATGTCACTATAATCACAGATGTCACAGACATCATGGGTGTCACTGATGTCACAATAGTCAGACACATAATCGATTTCATTAATGTCACTGATGTTACATTATTCATAGACGTCACAGATGTCACTCATGTCATTGATGTCACAACACTCAGAGACGTCACAGCTCTCGCTGCTGTCACAATTGTACAGATGACTCAGATATAAAATAATGTCACTTATGTCAAAATAATCACAGATGTCACTGATTTCAGAGATGTCATTTATATCACAGTCACCCCAGGTATCACAGATGTCACTGATGTCAAAATAGTCACAGACTTCACATTGTGAAGGAATTCATTATTGTCATAATAGTAACAGATGTAAATATTGTCACTGATGTCATAATCGTCACAGACTTCTCAGACAGTACACATGTAACTGATGTCACAATAGTCACAGTCGACACTGATGTCACTGATGTCACAGTAGTGACAGACAACATAGATGTAACAGATTTCACAATAATCACAGATGTCACAGATTTCACAGATGCCACTGATGTCACAGTTGTCAAAGTCATGACAGATGACACTGATGTCACTATAGTAACTGATGTCACTGATGTCAATGTCACAAAAGTCACAGACAACATAGATGTCACTGACCTCACTGATGTCGCAATTGTCACAGATGTCACTGATTTCACAACAATCACAGACAACATAGATGTCACTGATGTCACAATAGCCACAGATGTCAGTATTTTCTCAGATATCACCGGTGTAACAATAGTCACAGACAAAATACATGTCACTGATGTCACAATAGCCACAGATATATACAGATTTCACAGATGTCACTGATATCACAGTAGTCACAGGCGTGACAGATGGCACTGAATTCACAAGTGTAAGAGACGTCACAGATGTCAATGATGTCACTGCTGTCACAATAGTCAAATACATCAAAGATCTCACAGCTATCAGTGATGTCACAGTAGTCACGGATGTCACAGATATCACTGGTGTCAGAATACTCACAGATATCACAGATGTAACTAATGTAACAGACATCAGAGGTGTCCATGATGTCAATAATGCCACAATAGTCACAGACATTACTGACGTCACATATGTCATTGATGTCAGAATAGTCACAGACATTACAGTCAGTGTTTTCACTGATGTCACAATAGTCACAGACATCACAGATGTCCCCAAATACACAATAGTGACAGACATCAAAGACTTCACAGATGTCAGAGATGTCAGAATCGTCACAGACGTAACAGTCTTTAGGTATGTCACTGATGTCACTGGTGTCACAATAGTAAGAGATGTCACAATTATCACTGATATCAAAATAGTAACAGACCTGACAAATGTCACTGATGTCACAATCATCACAGATTTCACACATGTCACTGATGTCACTGATATAACAATAGTAACAGACGTCACAAATGTAGCTGATGTCACAATAGTAACAGATGTCAAAAATGACATTGATGTCAAAATAGTCACAGACTTCACAGCTGTTTCTGATGTCAAAATAATCACAGATGCCAGAGGCGTCACAAATGTCACCGATGTCATAATCATCACAGATGTCACGGATTTCATAGATTTCATTGATCATCACAGAATTCACTGTTGTGATGACAATAATAGATGTAAGATTATCACTGATGTTACAATCATCACAGATTTCAAAGATGTAACAGATGTCACTGATGTTACAATAGCCACAGCTGTCACCAGCGTCACAATATTCACAGATGCCACATATAACACAAATGTCACTGATGTCACAATAGTCACAGATGTCACAATAGTCACTGACATCACAATAGTCACAAACAACAAAAATGACACTGATGTCACAATAGTAACAGACATCACAGATTTCACAGATGTCACTGAGGTTCAATAGTCACAAATATCGCAGATGTCACAGGTGTCTGAATGTGATGTCAGAATAACAATGGATATCACAGTTGTCACTGATGTCACAATAGTCACAGATGTCACAGATGTCACAGATGTCACAATAGTCAAAGACATCAGAAATGTCACAAATGTCACTAATGTCCTAATAGTAAAACACGTCTACTGATGTCAAAATAGTCACTGATGTCACAGATTTCATAGATTTCACAATAGTCACAAATGCCTCAGATGTCACGTATGTCACAATAGTCACAGAAATCACAGACATCACAGATATCAGTGATGTCACAATAGTCACAGATGTCAAATTAGTTACAGATGTCAAAAATATCATTGATGTCAAAATAGACACAGACCTCACAGCTGTCACGGATGTCACAATATTCACAGATGTCACAGATGTCACTGATGTAACAATAGTCAAAGACATAAGAGATGTCACAGATGTCACTAATGTCAGAACAGTCAAAGACTTAATAGATGTAACTGATGTCAAAATAGTCACTGATGTCACAATAGTCACTGACGTCACAATAGTCATAGTCGTCTCAGATGTCACAGACATCACAGACTTCACATATGTCAGTAATGTCACTATCATCACTGACATCATAGAGGTTAGATATATCACTGATATCAAAATAGTAAGAGATGTTACATACAAAACTGACGTGACAATACTTAGAGACATAACAGATGTCACTGATGTCACAGTCGTTGCAGACTTCACAGATGTCAATGATGACACAAGAGTAAGAGACGTCACAAATGTCACAGATATCAAAATAGTAACAGATGTCAAAATTGTCACTGATATCACAATAGCCACAGATGCCACAGACATCACATATATCGCTGATGTCACAATAATCACAGACGTCACTGCTGTCACTGATGTTACTATAGTCACAGATGCCACAGACATCACAAATGTCACTGATGTCACAATAGTCACAGTTGTCACGGATTTCAAAGATGTCATTATGTCAGAGTCATCACAGGTGTGACAGATGTCACTGATGGTATAATAGCCATAGACATCAAATCGTCACAGAATTCAGTCTTGTCATTATAGCAACACATGTAAGAAATGTCACTTATATCACAAACATCACAGATTTCAAAGACGTAACAGATGTCACTGATGTCACAATAGTCAAAGCTCTCACATATTTCACAGATGTCACTGATATCACAATAGTAGAAGGTGTCTATAGATTTTATAGGTGTCACTGGTGTCACAGTAGTCACTGGCATGACAGATGTTACTTATGTCTCAATCGTAACTGACGTCACAGATGTCATTGATGTCACAATAGCCACAGATATCACAGATGTCACAGGTATAACTAATGTCACAATAGACAAAGACGTAATAGATGTCACTGATATAACAAGATTTCTAGATGTCACAGAAGTATGAGATGTCACTGATACCACAATAGTTACACACATCACAAATATGAATGATGTCTCTGATGTCACAATAGTCACAGATGTCACAGATGTCACTAATGTAACAACAATTGAAGACATCAGAGATGTCACTGACGTCACTAATGTCACAATAGTCACAGCCATCACAGATGTCACATATAACACAATCATCTCAGACATTACAAATGTTACATGTGTCACTGATGTCACAATAGTCAAAGACGTCCTACATGGCACTGATGTCAAAATAGTCACTGATATCACAGATACCACTGATGTCACAATAGTCACAGACATCACAGATGTAACAGATACCACTGACATCACAATAGTCACCAACTTCAGAGATGTCACTGATGTCAATGATGTCACAATATTCACGGACTTCTCAGATGTAACTGGTGTCACAATAGTCACAGACATCACAGATGTCACAATAGTCACCGACTTCAGAGATGTCACTGATATCACAAGAGTAACAGATATCACATGTATCATTGATGTGACAATAGTCACAGACGTCACTGATGTCACAATTGTCGCAGACTTCACAGATAACAGAGATGTCTCTGATGTCACAAGATTAACAGATGTCACAGAAATCACTGATGTCACAATAGACACAGATATCACTGACATCATAGTTATCAGTGGTGTCACAAAAGCCACGGACTTCACAGATGTCACTGAAGATACAATAGTCACAAATGTCAAAGATGCCACTGATGTAACAAGAGTCACAGCTGTTAGAGGTGTCACAGATATCAATGATGTCACAAGAGCAACAGAACTCACAAATGTCACTGTTGTCAAAATAGTAACAGATGTCAAGAATGTCACTGATATCAAAATAGTCACAGATATAGCAGATTTCACTGATGTCATTGATGTCACGTCCGTCAGAGGTGAGACAAATGTCACTGATGTTACAACAGGCACAGACATCACATCATCACAGAAGAAACTCTTATCATAATATTAACAGATGTAAATATTAATACTGATATCACAATCATCACAGACATCAAAGACATAACATGTCACTGAAGTCACAATAGTCACAGCTGTCACTATAGTAACAGATGTAACGGATGTCACTAATGCAACTGATGTCAAAATAGTCACAGACATCAGAGATGTTGCTGCTGTCAGAGTAGTTCCAGAAATCACAGGCATCACAGATATCAGTGATGTCACAATAGTCCTGGACATCACAGGTGTCACTGATGTCACAATAGTCACAGATATCACTGGTGTCCCAATAGTCATAGATGTCAGAGGTGTTGCTGCTGTCAAAGTAGTCACAGAAATCACAGGCGTCACTGATGTCACAATAGTCACAGATGTCACAGACATCATGGGTGTCACTGATGTCACAATAGTCAGACACATAACCGATTTCATTTAATGTCACTGATGTTACAATATTCATAGACGTCACAGATGTCATTCATGTCATTGATGTCACAATAGTCACAGACACCACAGATGTCACTGATGTCAAAATAGTCACAGAATACATAGATGTCACTGATGTCACAATAGTCACAGATTTCTCAGATTTTTCTGACGTCACAGATGCCACATGTCACTGATGGAACAATAGTCAGAGAAATCAAAGATGTCACAGATTTCACTAAAGTCAGAATAGTCAAAGACATCATAGATGTCACTGATGTCAAAATAATCACTGATGTCACAGACGTCTCAGATTTTACCGATGTCACAATAGTTACAGACATCACAGATGTCAAATATATCATTGATGTCACAATAGTCATTGACGTCATAGAGTCACTGATGTCACAATATTTATTCAATTTTCCTAAAGCCTGTTAATAGGTGCAGTTAATTCACAATTCAGTACCCTATACTGAAACATTCTATTAGTCGTGCTTTGCAGCTTGCAGTGAAAGCGCTTCCAGACAAGACTTTAACAAGAGTCAGCATTTGATTGCAGCAACTTCCCTGAGGGACTTATGCTGAACAATCTGAAATTTTGAAGTGATGCCTTAGTAGCCATGTTTATGTTACAGTTCACAAGCCTAGACTCAAAGTTCTCCAAGTCGTGCTTTTCAGTGAAAGTGCTATTAGAGAAGACATTCAGAAGCAGCAGCATTCCATGGTAGCATCTTCCCTGCGAGGGTTATTCAATTCTCCTAAAGCATCTTAATAGACACATTGAAGTTAGAATTCACAAGTCTACACTAAAACATTCTGTCCCAATTCCTCTGCCCACCCCAACCCCAGGAGCAGGATGGAGGGTGGAGAAGAGGGAGTTAGCAGTCAGTAAATAACGCCTCTGCTGCTCTTTCCTCCTCACACTTCTCCTCTACTACAGAGTGTCTCCTCTTCATGGGATCCCATCATATTAACATTCAAGGCTCCATGTGGTTCATTCCTTTCTCTCTACCCATGGGGCAGTGTCAGGGCCCTGAGAGCATCCATGGGACTTCATGGCCCTGACCAGCATCTTCTGGGGCCTCCACCCACCCCTCTGCCCATGGCCAAGGAGATAGTGAATCCAGGCCTGGGTTTCAGCCCCAGCTTGATCTGAGCTGTGGCTCTGTGGGTCTCCAGGCACAGACACAGGCACAGCCGGTCATGTCCATGGGCCTTGTTGAGTCACACTTGCAGTGTCACCTCCCAGCTTCATCCTTTTTGTCTGTACAATGGATGACACTGTGACCCTCCAGGCACCAGACCCAGCGGATTGACAGAGGCCTAGGAACATTCTTCTTCCTTTTTTCCAATCACTTAGTTAGGTTTTGGGAAGAGGTGAATGAAAAGCAGGTGACGTTTCAGGCTGTCAGTGATAGAAAATGGTCAGCAGAGCCCTCAGACTTGAAATGATATAAAGGCAAAGCTTGTTCAAAACTCTTCTCTTCTCTTTTTCACAGAGCTCTTAAGACCACCACAGGAACCTGGAACCTCTGAGATGCCTTCACCTCTCTCTCTTTTAACAATTAAGCTGACAGAATCCAAGTCATTGTGTTTGAATTCTCTTTCCAGCCTAAAGGCCCCCACAGGGTGGAGATGGGCCAGGAGATTGGGAGAAGGATCCTAGTCCCCTGGAAAAGAAGGTGGATGTTCCCAGATGTCACATGAGCCTAGGGCAACCGATAGCTGTGTTCATGGAGTTGGTGAAATGCCAAAATCCTTTCTTCTAATCGTGGCCTAAGGGGCCTTGTTGATGTCTAAACTCTCTCTGTGGATGCTGGCATGGACTGAGCAGCCTGATCTGACCTCAAAGCTGGCCCTGCTTGGATCTGGCATTGTATTAGAAATCACCTGAGCTCTCTTTTCCCCAGGTTTTCTATGAGCATACGATGTAGAGACCCACTTAGCAGGTTGCCCCAAGTCTCCCCAGCAGGCCAAAGTGCTCCCTCACCCCTAACACTGTGGCCCCTAACTCCATCCTGGCAGACCTCCTCCAGGTCCTCTCCACTTTCTCCACTTTCCTTTTGAAATGTGAGACTCACTGGGTCCTGCGGCATCATCCTGGTGCCAGAAGAGTGAGGGTGGCGATTTTCTCCTTTACCCAGCGTCAAGAGTTGCTCCTTCTTCTCCTACCCAGTGAGGGGCTGGGGGCAGGCAAGAAGTTGTCAGGGGGACACAGCCAGAAGAGCTGACCCTGGCTTACCAGAGAGATTCCATAACACAGATGACACGCTTAGCTATAAAAGCTGTGGCAGAAGAAGTGGATATTTCTATTGTTCAGGGTAATGGGTGGTGGTAGAGTGGTGGGGTATCAGTTTACTTATGGGAGGTGGCAAGTACTTTGGTTTTAGTTTATGTTGGTTTTTATCTATATTCTTTCCTCTATTAAACTAATTTTAGCTCAGTCCACAATAAAAAAAAATCCCTGGGGAGATGGACCTGGGCACCAGGACACTTGCTTGTTTTCACTCAGAAGAGACGTCCACCTATCCCATGCCCTTTCAAAAGAGATTTTCCAAAGAAATATTGATTGTCTCCTGGAAAACCCTAACCTTGGAGAAGACAAAGCTTCGAGGAGACCTTTTAGTGTCCCTCCAGTACCTGAATTTGGTCACAAGAAAGTAAGGGAGGGTCCTACCCAAGGACATGGAATGATAATGACAAGAGGGAAGAGTTTTGAAATGGAAGGGGGAAGATTTAGATTAGACATTAGGAAGAAATCATTCACAAAGAAGATGGTGAGTTAATGGCCAGTGTTGCCCAGGGAAGCTGTGGATGTTCCATTTCCAGACGTGTCCAAGGTCATGCTGGATGGAGCCTTGAGCACCCTGTTCCAGAAGGAGGTGTCCCTGCCCATGGCAAGGGGGTTAGAACTGGATGGGTTTCAAGGTCCCTTCCAACACAAACCATTCTATGATTTTGAAAATTATAGAAATATAAAGTTTAAACTAAAATATATTTTTCTTAGGTGCACTTTGAAATCTTACTCTTCAGCCACACTGGGAAATGGCTCCAAGGAGCTGTGCAGGGCTTGAAGACCTGAAGAAATCTCCAGGCAGAAAAAAAGCTCGTTAAGGCTTTCTCTACTTTAATGAGACCCAGGGTGGATTTGCTGATGAGTCCTTGAACTTCAACTTCTTAGAGAAGGTGGACTGAAGCTTTCAAGAAGTCAAAAGCAGAACTCAGATTACCTTGAAGTATTAATTGGTCTCACTGAGGATTGTTAGCAACAAAGCCTCCCCAGGGACTCGTTAGAGCCAAGAATTGGAGGCCATGATTGCAGGCAGACAAAGGCACTGTGCAGGCAGCTGTGATGCTTAGAAAAGCCTGGGTTTGCTTGGTGAAGCAGAAAGGCCAAGCCCTGACCCCCAGGCCCTGGGAAGGCAGATCTGGCTTTGGCTACAATAACACTGGTGTCATGAACAATCTCACGTTGCTGAATCAAAGTGGGAACAGTTATTCCCTGTGATTCCAAATACAGGCAGGTGGAGTTTTGGTAGATGTCAAGGCTCTCACAACTCCATGCAGTGGCAGAAGATTTGGGTAATAGAAGGGTAGGATCATAAAAGGGCTAGGTCATAATTGAGCATTAGAACATTTCAGTGTGATAATTTTCAGGTCACAGAAGGTTCAGGTCATTGAGGAGTAACCAAAGAGTTTTGTTTGAGACGGTTCATAGAAGTGTTTGGTCATAGAAGTCTAATAGCTAGTTTGGATCATAGAAGTCTCCTAGCAGAGCTGGGTCATAGAAGTCTCAGGTCTCAGATGATTGAGGTCATAGAATTTTTGGGTCACGGAATAGTTGAGTCATTGAAGTATGGAAGTTTCTTAGGGGTTTCCAGAGGTTTGGTCTTAGAAGGTTCATAGACAGTTCAGTGTGGAGAAGAGTTTGTTCCGAGAAGGGTTGGGTCATAGGCAAGTCATATTCACATGTACTCATACAAGAGTCATAGAAGAATGAGGTCATGAAGACTGGGGTTGTGGAAGAGTCAGCTCATAGAAGAGTTTGTTTTGGAAGGTACATGGTAGCGTTGGGTCAGAGAAAGTTTACATCATAGAAGTGCCGGGTCATAGAAAATGAAGATCATATAAGATTTGGGTCATATAGGAGTCTGGAGGATTCACATCATAGCAGGTCAGGTCAAAGAGGTGTCAAGTAATCTTAGGGTCCCAGAAGAGTTGGGTCATAGAAGAGTCTGGTCATAGATGTGTCTGATCGTAGAGGTGTTGCAGCAGAGATGATTCATGCCACAGAAGAGTTTGGTCCTAGAAATTCATGTCATAGAAGAGTTAGAGAACAAGCAGGTCATAGAAGGTGATAGAAGGGTTGGGTCAAGGAATACTGGAGTCATGGAATGGCCCGGACGTGTAAGAGATGGGTCACAGAACAGTTGGGTTATAGATTATTTGGGTCACAGGGGAGTCGGCCATAGAAAGTCTATAAGAGTAAGAGAAGGGTTGTGTCATAGAAAGCTTGAGTTGTAGAAGGGTCAGTTTTCAGAAGGGTTGTGTTATAGAAGAGTGAGATCATAGAAGAGTTGGGTAAAGGGAAGGTCAGGTCATAGAAGGGATAGAGAAGGTTTGGAAGGGTCTGATCATAAAAGTTTCACAGAAAATGTGGGTGATCTAAGGGCCACAGAAGACTCAGGACATAAAAGAGCCGAGTCATAGAAAAGTCATAGAAGGGTCATATAAGCGTTGGGTTATAAAAGAGTTGTTAGAGGGGTGAGGTCGTAGGAGGTTCAGGTCACAGAAGGACTGGGTCATATAAGTGTCTGGTCATGGAGGAGTAAGGTACTAAAGGAGTCAGGTCATAAAAGAGTTGAGTAATAAGAAGAACATGAGACAAAATCTGCCCAAGGGAAATCCAGTTCCTTTCTCTTTCAGACATCCAGAAACAGGATCTGAGTGGACAAGGTCTGGGGCACAGCCTTCCTCTCTCCTGTACACTTTTGGCCATTTGGGAAAAGGACATTCAATGCAGGATTGATGCCAGTGGTCAGGGAGTTCCCCCAGTCTCCATGACCTTTGGAAGATGATGGAGAGTGGCCTCACTGTCCTGTAGACAGAGAAAGATTGTGGTTGCTTAAGTGATTCCTGACTTGCTCCCCATCCACCACACACAGATCTCCACCAGAGTCCTGCCTTGAGTCACAGATGCCTGGGAGACCTTGCTGGGGAAGCTGGAAGACAGGAGGAGACAGGGAATCTCAGATCTGTCCCTTATTAGATGTAGCAGTGGCCACTTAGTATATATTTCTTCTTTAATGGCTCCTGAAGCAGCAACAGCTCTGTCAACAGCACTGACAGCTCCAGCTCCGCCTGCCTGTGCCCCTGGCTGAGGACATCACTGCCCACTGGGGCTGAAGCCCTGCAGCTGTGGCACCAGGAAAGCTCATCCCTGACAGAAGGAAACCTGGGACCAAGTGTCCAAGACCCGGTGTACAAAGGCTTTGCTTAGAGCACAGACATGGCTGGGAGAGAAGAGATCTGAGTGTCTTTCCAGCCACAGGTCTAAAGACCCAGGATGTCTGAAGTCACTCAATGGAATACAACCTTGCAGCTTGGAGAAATGAGAGAATTCCCTGTCACCTTCCTGGGGTCCTGTCTAATGAAGGGGAAATATGATACTCATGGCCAACTATTTTTCTAACAGGAGCAATGACAATGCAGGACAGTATCTCTCCCCGGCTGAGGGAGGGAACATCAGGGATGGCGTCAGCCTGTTTCTCAGCAGGTTTCCCTGGAGCCTCAGGGACACCTCCAGGGAGCCCAGAGGGGCAGAGAAAGCGCTGCCTTGAGCTGCTCCGCTGCTGCTGAGCTTGGTTGGGTTCCTTGCATGGAATGAGATCATAATGATACAGGAGTTCATAAAAGAGCCAGGTCTGTCCAGGAGCAGCTCCTCTGCAAAGCCCAGCTGGGTTGAGGGCACTGCCTGCCAGCAGCAAGGAGGAGAGAATAGGAGAGAGGTTAAAGTGAGGCTGAGATGGGAGGATGCTGAGAGTTCTTTGAGGGAGAAATCCTCACAGCCCTGACCATGGTGAGTCTCTGGCTGTAGGACAGATGAGGTTCCTGGAGGGATCTTCTAAAGCTGGCCCATCCCTCCCCATCCTTTGGTAAGGGGAACACTGTCTGCATACCCGTCTGCCTCTGCCCTGGCCTCTTGCAGACAGACCCTCGCCCTTTTTCTCCCTGTTTCTCCTCTCGTCTCTCTTCTTGATGTTGTTTTCTCATTCTCACTGCCAGGCTCTCTGGGGACAGGAGTTTCAGCTGCAGAGTCACCCACTGCCTTGCTGGCTCCTTTCCTGCAACTGTGTTCATGGGAACATGTGTCCCAGCGCTGCTCTGAACTGTGCGGCTGTGGGCAGTGCAGGCAGTGGGGCTGGGTAAGGAACTTCATCTTCCTTTATCAAATGCCATCCTAAGGACACTTGAGTCTCCTTGAGGAGTTCTTCCAAGCTATGACCTTCCCTGCAGGATGCAAACCTGTCCTGTAGCACCTTTTTGTTTCCTGAAAGCCCTGTGGAGTCGCACAGAGATACTACAAGAGAGAAATGCTATTTTGTTTTGAAATAGAGATTTGTGTCCGGGGCTTTGTCTCAGTGGAGTGCTGAGACCTTAGGAAAGGGTGAGACCTTGAGTGGTGTGAGGTGGATCCCTGTAATCTCAGCAGTGGCTTTTCAGGGTACCATGAGGGTGTGATCCCGCTTCCTCCCAGAAAGGACCAAGCCCAGGGCAGATGGGTGCAAGAGCGAGGGACAGAACAGTTCCCCTCCTGCACTGAGCCACAGCCAATGCTCTCACCTCACAAGACTCCCTCTGTTCTCCCACAGCACAACAGAGATGCTGAGGCTTTCTGACATCCAAGAACACTGCCTAGAACAGATGTGGGGGAGACGTTAGCGTCTAGAACTCTTAATCTGCCTTTACCATTCCTGCTCCTTAGAACTGGGATCACAGGCACTGCTTCAGCATTGTTTTCACAGGACAAATTTCAACACAAGAATCGGTGTCTGCCCCTACACGGGTCTCTATGTCAGGGATGACTTAGCCATAGCCACAGGAAGATGCTCTGCTCTTACTCCCACACAGCCTGAACCACTGAGGCTGCAGCCTCAGAGTTGAAAGGAAGGTCTCCTAGAAAAGGGAAAGTGTATGCTTAGCAAGGGGGGAAGTCTGTTAAAAATGGATTTGATTTAGCTCAGAAAAGTCTCTTCTAACGTGTCACTGTCTTTTTCTCCATGAAAGATCCTGGTGCCCAGAGACAGCAGATGTCCAACAACAACTCCATCACCCAGTTCCTCCTCCTGGCATTCACAGACAGACGGGAGCTGCAGCTCTTGCACTTCTGGCTCTTCCTGGGCATCTACCTGGCTGCCCTGCTGGGAAATGGCCTCATCATCACCACTATCGCCTGTGACCACCACCTCCACACCCCCATGTACTTCTTCCTCTTCAACCTCTCCCTCCTTGACCTGGGATCCATCTCCATTACTGTCCCAAAATCAATGGCAAACTCCCTCTGGGAAGACAGGGCCATCTCCTATGCAGGATGTGCTGCACAGGTCTTTCTTTTTCCATTCCTGCTGTCAGCAGAATTTTATCTTCTCACTGTCATGGCCTACGACCGCTACACTGCCATCTGTGATCCTCTGCAGTACAGTGTCATTCTGGAAAGCTCAGCATGTCTCAGAATGGCAGCAGCTGCCTGGGGCGCTGGGTTTCTCACTGCTTTGCTGCACACAGCCAACACATTTTCCCTGCCCTTCTGCCAGGGCAATGTTGTGCAACAGTTCTTCTGTGAAATCCCCCAGATCCTCAAGCTCTCCTGCTCACACTCCTACCTCAGGGAAGTTAGGCTTCTTATAGTCACTGTAATAGTAGCATTTGGATGTTTTGTTTTCATTGTGATGTCCTATGTGCAGATCTTGAGGGCTGTGTTGAGGATCCCCTCTGAGCAAGGACGGCACAAAGCCTTTTCCACCTGCCTCCCTCACCTGGCTGTGGTTTCCCTGTCTATCAGCATGGTTGTGGTCACATGCCTGAAGCCCCCTTCCATCTCCTCCCCACCCCTGGAACTTGTGGTTGCAGTTCTGTACTCAGTGGTGCCTCCAGCACTGAACCCCCTCATCTACAGCTTGAGGAACCAGCAGCTCAAGAATGCAGTGTGGAAACTAATAACAGGATAGTTCTCTGAAGAAATGATCTGCTCATCACCTTCTGTATAGCAGTTACCATGGATCTCATGGCAGGTCCAGACTTGCTTCTTCATTTGTTGTTGGTGTTACTGGTTTTTCAATTGTGATAATCTTGTCATCCTGTTTTTAATTCACTGTCTTCTTCTCTTTTCTTGATGTCTGGCTGTGTAAATGAGGAGCTGTGCTCTCTGTGTGTTTCAACAAAATAAAGGGATATTCAATGACTTTTGTTTCCTTATATCTTTCCTCCAAGGCCTTTTTAGAGCTGCAGGAAGAACATCTTTGGGCATGTGTGGAGGGGAAAATAATTGTGGCACGGCAGCACTGCCAGGCACCAGTGCTTGATCTCCCAGAGCTTTTCTCTCTCCACTTCCACACTGTCCTCCTCACCCCTTGCCTTGCTGTAAGGCCTGAGGGCTCTGGGCTTGGTCCCAGCCGTGCTGCGTGGCAGTGCTGCGCCCACAGGCAGAGACAGGCACTGGGCACCTGTGGGACAGAGCAGCCTCCAGAACTGACTTTCCATAGAGCAAGGGGATCTCCTTAGGGAGATGTCACTGATGTCATTGATGTTGAAATAGTTACATATGACACAACTGTCACAGACTTAATTAATGTCACAAATCTAACTGATGTAACAATAATACAGACTTCATAGATGTCACTGTGTCACAATAATCACAGTCGTCACAAATGTCACTGATTTCACAATCGTCACAGACATAACTGAGTTCACAATCTTCACAGACATCATAGTGGCCATTGATGTCACAATAGTCACAAAAGTCACTTATGTCACAATAGTCACAACTGTCACTGATGTCACAATAGTCAGAGACATCACAGGTGTCACTGACATCACAATCTTTACAGGCGTCATCGATGTCAAAATACTCAGTGATGTCACAATAGTCACAGCCATTATAGGTATCACTGAAGTCACAATAGTCACATATGTCACAAATGTCAGAAAAGACACGTCACTATTGTCACAGACGTCAAAAATGTCACTGATGTCACAATATTCAGTGATGTCATAGATGTCACTGATGTAAAAATAGTTACAGATGTCAGAGATTTCACTGGTGTAATAATATTCACACACATCACAGATTTTAATAATGTAAAAAACTGTCACAGATGTCACTGATGTCACAATAGTCAGAGACGTCACCTATATCACTGATGTCATAATATTATTGACGACTCAGACATCAAAAAAATGACAGATGTAACAATTCTCACAGACGTCATAGATGTGAGTGATGTAACAATTATAAGAGGTGTGATAGATGTCACTGATGTTACTTTAGTCACAAATATCACAAATGTCACTGACATCACAATATTCACAGATGTCAAATATGTCATAGATGTCACTGATATAAAACCATTGAGAGATGTCACAGATGTCACAATAATCACTGACATCAAAGATGTCAGAGATGTCAGAAATGTAACAGAATTCAAAGACATCACAGACGTCACTGATGTCACTGATGGCACAAATCTTCACAGAAGTTTCAAAAATCACTGATGCCAAAATCATCAAATATGTCACAGATGTCAGAGATGTCAGTGATGTCACAATAGTCAGTGATGTTAAAAATGTTTCTGAGGTCACAATAGTACACAGAGGTCACAAACATCCCAGGTGTCACTGATGTAAGAATAGTCACAGATATCACAAATATCACTGATGTCACAATAGTCGAAGACGTCACAGACGTTGTAGATCTCACTGATACCATAATCATCACCGATCACAGCATCACAGAATCACAGAATCACCAGGTTGGAAGAGACCCACTGGATCGTCGAGTCTAACCATTCCCACCAATCCCTAAATCATGCACCTAAGCACCTTGTCTACCATAACCTTAAATACCTCCAGGGACGGTGATTCAACCACCTCCCTTGACAGACTGTTCCAATGCATAACCACCCTCTCCATGAAGAATTTTTTCCTAATCTCAAGCCTAAATCTCCCCTGGCGGAGCTTGAGGCCATTCCCTCTCGTCCTGTCCCCTGTCACTTGGGAGAAGAGGCGAGCTCCCTCCTCTCCACAACCTCCCTTCAGGTAGTTGTAGAGAGTAATAAGGTCTCCCCTCAGCCTCCTCTTCTCCAGGCTGAACAACCCCAGCTCTCCCAGCCGCTTCTCATAAGATTTGTTCTCCAGCCCCTTCCTCAGCATTGTTGCCCTTCTCTGGACTCGCTCCAGAGCCACAACATCCCTCTTGTGGTGAGGGGCCCAGAACTGAACACAGGACTCGAGGTGCGGTCTCACCAGTGCCGAGTCCAGAGGGAGAATAACCTCCCTGGACCTGCTGGTCACGCCGTTTCTGATCCAATCCAAGATGCCATTGGCCTTCTTGGCCACCTGGGCCACTACTGGCTCATGTTCAGTTGGCTGTCAACCAACACCCCCAGGTCCTTCTCCTCCAGGCAGCTTTCCGGGCAGGCTTCTCCTAGTCTGTACCTCTGCTTAGGGTTGTTGTGCCATGTCACAGATGCCATACATGTCACTGATGTCACAATGATCACAGACATCTTAATATCACTGATGTCTCAATCGTAACAGACGTCACAGTCGTCAGATGTAACAGATGTCATTGATGTAAAATTAGTCACAGACATCTTATATGTAACTGATGTCACAATAGTCATAGATGTTACATATATCAGTCATGTCACAATAACCATAGACGTCACAGATGTCACTGATTCCCCAGTAGGTACAGACATCATAGATATCACTGATTTCACAATAGTCACAGGCTTAACAAACGTATGTCTTCTCACAATATTCACAGAGAGCACAGATGTCACTAAAATCACACTAGTCACAGATGTGACTGATTTAACAGAGGTGACAATAATCACAGATGTTAAAGATGTCAACAATGTCACTGATGTTGAAATCGCCAAAGATGTCACATAGAATCATAGGAAAAAAAGTTTGGAAAAGACCCACCGGATCATCGAGTCCAACCACTCCTATCAAACACTAAACCATGTCCATCAGCACCTCGTTCACCCGTGCCTTAAACACCTCCAGGGAAGGTGACTCAATCCCCTCCCTGGGCAGCCTCTGCCAGTGCCCAATCACCCTCTCTGTGAAAAATTTTTTCCTAATGTCCAGCCTAAATCTCCCCTGGAGGAGCTTGAGGCCATTCCCTCTCATCCTGTCCCCTGTCACTTGGCAGAAGAGCCCAGCTCCCTCCTACAACCTCCTTTCAGGTAGTTATAGAGAGCAATGAGGTCTCCTCTCAGTCTCCTCTTCTCCAGGCTAAACAACCCCAGGTCTCTCAGCTGCTGCTTATTAGTCCTGTTCTCCAGCCCCTTCCTCAGCTTTGTTGCTCTTCTCTGGACTCGCTCCAGAGCCTCAACATCCTTCTTGTGTTGAGGGGCCCAGAACTGAACACAGGCTTCGAGGTGCGGTCTCACCAGTGCCGAGTATAGAGGGAGAATAACCTCCCTGGACCTGCTGGTCACGCCGTTTCTGATCCAATCCAAGATGCCATTGGCCTTCTTGGCCACCTGGGCACACTGCTGGCTCATGTTCAACCATCACCCCAGGTCCTTCTCCTCCAGGCAGCTTTCTAGACAGACTTCTCCTAGTCTGTGGCTCTGCTTAGGGTCATTGTGCCCCAAGTTCAGGATCTGGCATTTGGCCTTGTTAAACTTTATGCCATTGGTCTCTGTCCAGCGGTCCAGCCTGTTCAGATGCCTTTGGAGCCTCCCGACCCTCCAGCAGATCCACACTTCCACCCAGATTAGTGTCATTTGCAAACCTGCTAAGGGTGCACTCGATGCCTTAATCCAGGTCGTTGATAAAGACATTGAACAGGGCTGGACCCAGCGCTGAGCCTTGGAGAACCCCACTTGTAACTGGCCTTCAGCTGCATTTAACACCATTTCCCACCACTCTCTTGGCACGGTCGTTCAACCAGTTTTTCACCCAGGAGAGTGTGCGCCTGTCCAGGCCAGAGGCCGACAGTTTCCGATGCGGAATGCTATGAGAAACTGTATCAAAGGCTTTACTAAAGTCCAGGAAGACCACATCCATAGCCTTTCCCTCGTCCAAGAGTTTAGTCACTCGGTCATAGAAAGAGATCAGGTTAGTTTGGCAAGACCTGCCTTTCATGAACCCGTGTTGATTGGGCCTGATCACCCGGTTCTCTTGCATGTGCTTCGTGATAGCACTCAAGATCACCCACTCCATGACTTTCCCCGGTACCAAGGTCAGACTGACAGGCTTGTAGTTCCCCGGATCCACGTTGTGCCTCTTCTTATAGATGGGCACGACATCAGCCTCCAGTCCAGCAGAACCTCCCCAGTCATCCAGGACTGCTGGAAGATGATGGAAAGGGGTTTGGCCAGCACATCCGCCAGTTCCCTCAACACTCTTGGGTGGACTCCATCCGTCCCCATAGACTTGTGGGCATCTAGCTGGGCAAGCAAGTCTCTAACCACCTCCTCTTGGACCTTGGGAACCTCATTCTGCTCCTCCAACCCCTGGGGTTGTGCGCAGAGGTAACAACTTTCCTTACAATTAAAGACTGAAGCAAAGTAGGCATTGATTACTTCAGCCTTGTCTTTATTCCCTGTTACTGTTGTTCCCTCTGCATCTACTAGGGACTGGAGATTCTCTCTAGTCCTCCTTTTATTGTTGTTATATTTGTAAAAAGATCTTTTATTGTCTTTCACAGACTTGGCCAATCTGATTTCTAGCTGGGCCTTAGATTTTCTCCCTGCATGTTCTCGCTTCCTCCCTATAGTCCACCCAGGATGCCTGCCCCTTCCTCCAAAGATCATAAACCTTCCTCTTCTTATTGATGTTTTTCAGGACCTCCCTACTCAACCACGCTGGTTTGTTACCCCGCCGGCTACTTTTCCGGAACATGGGGACGGCTTTCTCCTGAGCTGCTAGGAGTTCCTTCTTGAAGAGCGCCCAGTCTTCATGGACACCTTTGCCTTTAAGGAGCACCTCCCACGGGACTTTTCCGACCAGCCTTCTGAACAGTCCAAAATCTGCTCTTTGAAAGTTGAGTGCGACTTTTTTGCTAACCTCCTTCTTCATCTCACCCTGCACTGAGAGCTCTGTCATCTCATGATCACTTTGCCCCAAGCGTCCTCCAACCTTCACATCCCCCACCAGTCCTTCTCTGTTCACGAATATCAGGTCCAGGAGGCTACCATCCCTTGTCGGTTCGCTCACCAGCTGTGTGAGGAGATTATCTTGCACACACTCCAGGAACCTCCGGGACTGCTTCCTTTCTGCTGTGTTATATTCCCAGCTGATATCCAGGAAATTGAACTCTCCCATGAGCACTAGAGGTAGCGATTTTGAGACTACATTAAGTTGTTTGTAGAAGAGCTCATCAGCTGCTTCTTCTTGGCTGGGTGGTCTATAGCAGACTCCCACCACAATACCTGCCTGCCCGTGGGCTCCTCAGATTTTTACCCACAGGCACTCAGTCCCTTCCTGACTGTAACCCAGCTCGAGGGTATCTAATCCCTCTCTAACACAGAGGGCTACCCCGCCTCCTCTTCTGCCCTTCCTGTCCTTACTGAAGATTTTATAGCCCACCATGGGTACACTCCAGTCATACGAGTCATCCCACCACGTCTCTGCAATGGCAACGACATCATAGTCTCCTTGCCCTGCCACACCTTCCAACTCCTCCTTCTTATTTCCCATGCTGCGTGTATTGGTGTAAATGCACTTCAGCTGGGCTGGTGAACCTACAGCCCTCATAATAGGGTGTCTTCCCAATTGAGCGGTTCTTGAGTTAATTAAGGCCACAGTACCAGTTTCCTGCTTACCATCCCCAGGTGCACTCACTCCCTCATGCTTAGTGGTGATATACTGTTGGTCCTCACCAGCACACCACCCCTTTGACACTGAAGTCTCACCTCCAGGCTCACTCCCATCCTGCCTGGCCTCCATCCCCTCCCCCTTCATATCTAGTTTAAAGCTCAATTCATGAGCTTAACTAGATTTTTAGAGAGGGCATTAGTCCCCCTAGGAGACAGGCGTGTCCTGTCCCTAGTAAGAAAGCCTGGGGGTGCGTGGGCCTCCCCATGATCAAAGAACCCAAAGCCCCTCTTTTCACACCAGTCCCTGTACCAGTCATTAATCAATTTCTTCTTCCTCTCTTCTTGCTCCTCATTCTTTAGTATTGGAGTGGAGCTAACTACTACCTGTGCCCCAGAGCCCTCGATCATTCTCTCTAGAGCCCTGAAGTCCCTCTTAACAGCTTTAGACTTTCTATGCTCTATATCTTCATTGCCAACTTGAAATACTAAGAGAGGGTAGTAATCTGTGTCCTTGACCAGGGATGGAAGTTTTCCTGTAGCGTCCCTTACTGATGCTCCTGGCAAGCAGCAGACTTCCCTTTGGAGTGGGTCCGGTCTGCAGGTGGGACCCTCCATTCCTTTAAGAAGGGAATCCCTCAAGACAATCACCCTCCTTTTCTACAGAGAATGTTTTTATGACTGTCACAGGATGGCGGAGCTTTGGAAATGTTTCCAGGCTGTGGGTGCAGTCCTCTTCATCCTTAGGGATGGGGTGCACCTGCAGCACCTCATATTTGTTCCCCAGGGGCATCTGGGGGTTAACAGATGTCACAGATTTCACTAATGTCACAATAGCCACAGAATTCAAAGATGTCACTGATGTCACAATCGTCACAGACATTACAGATGTCACTGATGTCAAATGGTCAGAGACGCCACAGATGTCACTGATGTCACAATTGTCACATGGAGGGATTAATCACATGGGCTTCAATCTGATGGATCAAATACTTTATATTGAGCTTATCTGTTTCTTCATATACCCTTTTTAGGGTTCTCACGAGGGTATCTACAGTGTATTATTGGCTGAAGGTAGGTGTCCATAAAGCTATTACTAACGGATTATTGGCTAAACTACCGTGCATGCTAGAAAACCAAGTTACACTAAAATTAACTCTGTTGATATTTCTCTTCCATTGTTTTCCTTTTAGTCGATACTCATTCCCTCCTAACTAGCTCTTGTATTCCTTTCAGCTGGCCTTTGCTTATCAGAAGGGAGTCTTTTCTCCTCACCAATCTGGCGTTTGTTTATCTTTCAGTTCTCTATTTCAATACCAATGCCTTGTTAGAATTGCTCAATATCAATCAGTCCCACAGAATCCAGACCTTCTTCTCTGCAAAATGTCTCTGCATGGAGGTGTTTAAGGGACGCTTGCACTGGGCCTGCCCAAGGCAGCTGAAGCGGATCGCCCTGGGCTGGTGGGGTTTGTTCCTGGAGTCATACACAGAAATCCCAGGGATCTGTTAGGAGTCCACATCTGAGCTGGCCTCATGCACCCCTAATGCGCACACAGAGGCACTTCAGGAGTCACAGGGTCTCTCCGGCTCCTAGTTGTCACTCCCAGAGGATGGGAGGCACCTCAGCCCTGCAGTGTGTCACCCCAATCTGCATTTCTCTGAGATGCCCCAAGCCATGAGGAATGGACACAGGGAGCTCAGTTCATGGAAGCAGATCCCTGTGCTACATTCGGGTGATTCCCATGGCATTTTACTCTCAGTGTGAAATGACCTCGAGGAACTATGATTCCTAAAGGCAATGATGGAACCCAAGGAGCACGTGGTCTCAAGTCTGGTCTCACTTGGGTTCATCTCACCTCACGCAAGCTGGGGTGAGAGACCAGTGCTGGCAATGATGGTTGTGAGGGGCGACTCCAGGACGATTGCCCTGAGGCAGATTCCCCAGGGTGCCCAACACACATGGACACAGACCAGACCCTGCCTGGCTGCTCCTTCAGGTCTCTCATGGGAAGCCTGGTTGCAGTAGCCTGTCCCTTCCCTGCACAGACACTCTTTATCTGGACACTGGGGCTTCCATCTGGGGGCAATCTTTTTGGCAATTCTCTTAAGAGAATATCTGGGAAAAAAAAGCCTAAACCTTCAGGCAGTGCCTGGAGGAGATCCCCTGTCTTCATTGAAAGGCTGTTGTGTCCCACAAGTGCCCACTGCCCATCCCTGCCTGCAGGCACAGAACTGCCACACAGCACGACTGTGACCAAGCTCAGAGCCCTCAGGCCTTACAGCAAGGCAAGGGGTGAGGAGGAGAGTGTGGAAGTGGAGAGAGAACTGCTCTGAGAGACCAAACACTTGTGCCTGGCAGTGCTGCTGTGCCGGGGCTGTTGTCCACTCCACCCATGCCCACATGAACTGTTGCTGCAACTCTGGAAAGGCCTTGGAGGAAAGTTATCTGTAAACAGAAGTCATTGAATATCCCTTTATTTTATTTAAGAAAACACAGAGAGCACATCTTCTTATTTACATGGCCTATAAGCAAGAAAAGAGAAGACAGTGAATTAAAGTCATGTTGACAACTGTGTCTGTCATTCATGGCTTGGCCAATGGCAGGAGGTTTAACAAGGCCAAATGCCGGGTCTTGCACTTGGGGCACAACAACCCTAAGCAGCTACAGACTGGGAGAAGTCTGTCTAGAAAGCTGCCTGGAGGAGAACGACCTGGGGGTGTTGGTTGACAGCCGACAGAACATGAGCCAGCAGTGGCCCAGGTAGCCAAGAAGGCCAATGGCATCCTGGCTTGTATCGGAAACGGCGTGACCAGCAGATCCAGGGAGGTTCTTCTCCCTCTATACTCGGCACTGGTGAGGCCGCTTCTCGAATCCTGTGTTCAGTGCTGGGCCCCTCACCACAAGAAGGATGTTGAGGCTCTGGAGCGAGTCCAGAGAAGAGCAACAAAGCTGGTGAAGGGGCTGGAGAACAGGCCTGATGAGGAGCAGCTGAGAGAGCTGGGGGTGTTTAGCCTGGAGAAGAGGAGGCTGAGAGGAGACCTCATTGCTCTCCATAACTACCTCAAAGGAGGTTGTAGAGAGGAGGGAGCTGGGCTCTTCTGCCAAGTGACAGGGGACAGGATGAGAGGGAATGGCCTCAAGCTCCGCCAGGGGAGATTTAGGCTGGACATCAGGAAAAAATTTTTCACAGAAAGGGTCATCGGGCACTGGAACCGTGTGCTCAGGGAGGTGGTTGAGTCACCTTCCCTGGAGGTGTTTAAGGCATGAGTGGACGAGGTACTGAGGGACATTGTTTAGTGTTTGATAGGAATGGTTGGACTCAATGATCCGCTGGTTCTCTTCCAACCTGTTTATTCTATGATTCTATGATTCATTAAGCTTCTCTAGACAATTCATTGTCACACTAGTCACCTCTGTTTTCCTCTCCTATGGCCATTTCGGTCATCTCATTACTTCATGAGTGGAACACTTTGCAAGAGAAAGGAACAGAAAATTTCAGAACAAACACTGCTGGGAGCAAATTCCTAGTTCAGGTCGGATTCAACTTACTTATCTTCCACACTCTGAATCTGAGGTAATTTGATTAAGGTAGTCTTTAGGCTCACAAAGAGAGAGAACGTAACCAACCACAAGTCATCTTCACTCTGTTACACATTTGATCCGGATGGATGTCCATTTGGAGGCACTCATCTTCACCTGTTGACCGTAGGGAAAATTTTCAGATTAGATGAGATGTAGAATGTTCTGATGGCTCAAATTTGGGGATAGAAGTCTCTCAGAATGCCTCGATGGAGCCTGCTTCATTGGCATGCCTTCCATTCAGAAGACTAGGTCATGCTTAGTCTAACAGTTTTATCACTTTCATCCTTCATTGTAGAACATCCAGTCTTTAATCAGACGGTAGGAATCAAGCACCCTTACTGGAACCTGAAACTTTCTATTACACTTTAGCATAATACAGTCCCCTAAACACTATTTATTGGAGGGCTAAATGTCATTAACTGTATTGATAAGGTGGAAAGAGAAAGATGAAAAGCTGTGCACATTGATGCTGCAACTATTTTAGTTGAATATTAGGTCTGCCAGACTATGTTACTGTCCTGTATAGCTAGATAAATTTAATATACAGTCAGATGAATCTCTGTCTGCATTCTATTTTCAGCAAAAAGGAAGGAATGACTTCTTTTGCCCTTCACTCCCAACTTTCTGGCATACACATATACTCACAGTACACACATATTTTACCCTTCACGCTAACAACGAAAACGTCTGCAGGACAACACAGATCTTCACATGAAGAGTAGTCTATGTTGTATGAGACAGTTTCTCATTTTTCTATATCCTGACAGATGGAGATGGGGTAGCATAAAAGTTTGGACCTAAAAATGAAAGCAAGAAGAAAGAGAGAGGAAGAAGAAGATTTTGAATTAAAATAACCCCAAACCATAGTGAGATTTATGAATTAAATATTCTTTTTAGTAGTATCAGTATTTCAAGAAAGGCAAGAAAACCATTAGCAGGAATCAATATGATTGCCAGACTTTGAGTTAGAAACATAAAGACCTCCACTGAAGGAGTAGTTAACATTTGTTATTTTTTCTTTAATTAATACTGCTGATACATCTATTTCTTTTGGCCGTCATGTCTTCCAGTCATGTTTAAGTTGTGCTTTGATAATGCAAAATTTTCTGCAGTGATTAAAAAGCCCCTCCTTCCATAAACTGCTGCAGTAAAAGATCACCTTTTCTCCAATTCCATAAAGCTGTACAGGTCCTTTTGTGGAAATATCTCAGCACTTGAAGTTTTTCAGTGCATTATCCCCATAATATCTTTGAAAATCAGGAAAGCTCTGTAATTTCCATTTCACAGCTGAAGACAGAGAAGTGAAAACAGGACTCATGGACAGCTGGTCTCTCCTTCACACAGTGAGATACATCAAAGGGGGATCACCAGACCCAAGAATTCAAAAAGAGAGGCCTAGAGAGAAGGCCAGATGTAGATCAGATGCAGACAGTGTGAGTGAAGAGATATAGAGAATTTTATAGAGAATTACAAAAGGTACCTTTAGAGTGCCTCATGCATTGAGAAAGAAATTCAGAACAGAGAACACTTCTGTGTATCTGTACTCTGTTTCTACCTCCAGGCTAGTTACAAAAGCAAACCCTGGGAAGCAAGGTGTGTGGGGGATCACAGCCCACGAAGGTACCAAACCCACGTGTCCCGTATTTTGCCAGCACCTAGGCTGGAGAGCGGAGGTAGCTGTCCAGAAAGGATGGGACTGATCTGAGGAGGACTTCAGTTTCATTCATCCAAAGGAATATCCCTCGTGTATCTATTTACCCCAGGAAGCAATTCAGACAGACCCTGTGCCCACGGTTTCATACTGACTGCTAAGTGCAGATTAGGAGTTCCCTGACTCTCCTGAGTGAGTGTCTATGCATGTAAATGGCCCTCATCTTCTTCAGTCTTCCCAGAACTTGCCCAGGATTATAAAGGAAGTTCATAAAAGAGAATAGGCTGGGAGTCGAGTTATCCAAACCCCGAACTACCCTCCTTCGTATATAAATCTTCCTTTCCCTACATATAGAAACAGGTTCTAAAGTATCCAACACACAACAGGTTTGGGCTTAAGTGCTTAAGCTGGACAGGGACTCATCCAGTTCACATCAATTTTAATGTGCCTGAACACACCAGAACTTCAGAATTTTTTGCCCTGATTTTTCCTTAGTACTGGCCGTTCTTGGCTGAAGATGAAAAAAAAAAACAAAAAACCAAATGAACAAACTGTTCTAACCTTGATTCGATATACACCTATATGAAGATTTTGTACATCTTTTTTACTTTCTGTGACATATTTCCTCTTCTCTCTCCCCTCTCCACCTTTGTAAATATACCTACTTTGTATTGCCACATCTGAATGACTACTCAGTGCGTAAAACAGAGGAATCCCAACATTGTGAGCCGCCACGCTTTGGGGGTATTCTCCCAACAACCTGCCCTGAGCCCTGCCGGGATCCCTGGGGCATTTTCCAGTAATATTCACCTGGCCACACAAAGGAGATCAGAAATGGCCAAATGCCTTGGAGCTGCTATCCTCACTGTGTTTATCACTGAGCATCTCGCCAGAGACTGTGGAGCAAGCCCTAATTAGCTTCAGAAATGCAGCCTACTTCTTCTCTTATAAGGACTTCAGTGGAGCACAGAGGCTTAAGCCAGATTTGAATGATGGAGTAATGTCCCCAGGAGCAGTCTGAGCACACAGGGTGAGCTTCTCAGTGCAGCCCAGGCTGGCACACAGGTCCTTGCCAATATGAAATTCTTGGAGTCCAGTGAGATTTATATCTTAGTGAGGGACTACTCGACTTTTACAGAATGAGGGTGTATTGGACGATGCCTGTAAAACTGCAGCTCAAATCTGACCTTTCCAGATAGAAGCATGGCCTGGATTTTTCAGTGAGATCTAGTTGATGTCACAGAGCATGGAGAGCACGAGGCTTTTACTGGGGGAAGAGCACAGATGGAGACAGGGTATGTGCCTAACACAACTCCTGAAGTATCAACTGGGGGATAGATCAGGCTGTTTAAAACTTGCTGGGGACAAACGTCCAGGCACTGAGCCGGATCCTCAGGCTGGTACGTGACAGTGTGTCTCCATCAGCACTGGTAGAAGCAAACTCCTGCACACACAGCAAAGGCATTGGTCCTCTAAATGCTATGGCAAATGCAGACGTGACTTCTGCCTGTCCTCTGAAATTCTGTGGCTTTACTGCATCTTCTTCTGTCTCTTGTAGCAACTCCTTGCTCTGTTCCGAGTCGTCTCCTTCGGCAGCCTCCCTTGTCCTCATTTGTTGACTCCATTTGCTTGTATTCATGGGTTTCCTTTTAAAATTTATGGCCTTTTCTGTGTTTATAACTGCAGATGCCAAGTGAGCCATTTCATTTACTGCAATGAAGACATCATTGCTTTAGATTTCTGCTCTAAACTGGCTGCACATTTTCAACTTGTTGCTTGTCTCAAGACATCCCGTGCTTGATAGTCCTTTTCTCAGCCTTTCTCAGTCCAAGGTCTGCTTTTGCAAACTGCTTCTTCTGTTGATGATGTATGAACAGGATCCAGAAAGGAATCTGTCCTGTCGAGGCATCTCTGAAAACTATCAGCACTGGAAACACTCTCCCATTTCTCTCAGCTACCGAAGACTACCCATGAGATATTTTTTCCCTCAATTAAATGGAAATATTTCCAGCTAATTTATTAGCTATTGTAAATCAACATCATTGAAAATAGCAGGGCTGTACTGATTTATGCTCATTGGGAATTTAGCCCAGGAGAAAAGTTTAGTAGCTTCTCCATCAAATGCTTACGTTGTAACTCTCTCTAGCTGAGCCTTGCTTGACAATAGAAAATTTGGACCTACTACTGCTCCAACAACAGAACAGCATCATCTTTTTATTTCTTTGCTCTGTGTCTAGTGTCATGGTTTAGCTCAGTAAAAAACATTACTGTCAAATTATCTCAGTCTGACAGCTTTTTATGCTGAATTTGCAATGACATAACTCATCTTGCAAGGTTACAGAAAATAAGGCATCCGAGGCCAGAATTTCCCAGACTCATCCTCCTGGCAGTGTCCCTGTAGTGCAAATACCTGGGGGTTCAACTGCCACAAGAAAACATTCTTCTCCCTGTGTGCATAAAGTGTGCGCTGGGGCAGGGTCTGTCTGGTCTTAGCAATGGGCACACAGGTAAGTCACAAAGATTTATCGTTGCAGCCGGTCACAATTTGCACTGTCTTCAAAACCTGGTAAGTCCTTCTAGCTTCTGTCTCCAGAGACACCTGGGCTAAGTCCCATCTCTGTTCTGGGGCATATGGACGGTTCCCTGCACTGTCTGATAAAGGGAACTTTTGAATTCAAGACCAATGGCAGGAAAGGCCTGGACGAGAACGGTAAGAGAAAAGAGTTCTGAGCAGTCTTAACTAATTCCTACAGATCCCTTCCTGGCTGGAGACTAAGACTGGCTTTGCCTGCACACACAGACAAAATCACAGAATTGCAGAGTCACAGAATAACCAGGTTGGAAGAGACCCACCGGATCATCGAGTCCAACCATTCCTGATTCACAGCTGTGTTACTATAAACTTTGCGCCCGTACAGTTAGAATCTGTTGCCTTTTCACGTGCTTTCCCGACATTACTTACAAAAAGTGCTTCAGTTCACTTTCCCCATCCCACCTCAGCCTAATAGTTCTGTATTATCTCTTCCTACATATGCTGTGACTTTTCCATTGTGAGAAACAGCAACTAAACACTTCTCTACTTTTTCTTCTTTTTCCTTGCTATTTAGTAGACATTCAGCTAGACTTTTTCTTTGGAGCATTTCTTTGGAGTATTTCTTTGTTAGGAAACAGAAAGTAGTCACTTACTGACTCACTCATCCAAACTGTTCAAAGTTTTTGTTTCTTCCCCCACTCCTCTTTCCAGTCTGGGATTTTAGCTGAGGAAGCAGCATTGATAGCAAGGCAACATCTCTGCCTCTCTAAGGGTTTCTGTTAAGTTTGTCACAATAACCTCACCTTCTAGCACTTGCTTTCTGGCCTCTTTATTGTCCTCTGACTAAAAGAAAAGGGATGGAGAGATGACTTCTGTCTACAAATTCCCTAGGGCTGACCCCTGTATTTTTACAGGTTTCATAGGTCTGTATGCTTACAGAGCATGCATCTTCCCAGATGAGATTCCAACCTCAAGATGATGGTAAAGAACTCTTGGACCTTTGAGTCCAACCATTCCTATCAACCACTAAACCATGTCCCTGAGCACCTTGTCTACCCCCCTTTTAAATATCTCCAGGGAAGGTGACTCAACCCCCTCCCTGAGCAGCCCATTCCAGTGCCAGATGAACCTTTCTGTGAAATGTTTTTTCCTGATATCCAGTCTGAACTTCCCCTGGCACAGCTTGAGGCCATTCCCCCTTATCCTATCACCTGTCCCTTGGGAGAAGAGGCCAGCTCCCTCCTCTCCACAACCTCCTTGCAGGCAGTTGTAGAGAGCAATGAGGTCTCCCCTCAGCCTCCTCTTCCCCAGGCTAACCCACCCCATCTCTCTCAGCCGTTCCTCATAAGGCCTGTCCTCCAGCCCCTTCACCAGCTTCGCTGCTCTTCTCTGGACTCGCTCCAGAGCCTCAACATCCAAAGAGGTTTTCTGAGTCTTGCTAGTACCTGCAATGCAATTGAGCAATAAGCAGACACTGAGAGCTGCCACTCTAGGCCAGCTGGATGTATAGGAAGTTTTATGCCGTATCTCTTCTGCAGATGAAAACCTCTTCTAGCAGAAGGCTGTTGGTCATTTTTCTCCATCAATTCTGCCAGCTGCATGCATTTTGCTTTGCTCTAGAAAGCAGGTGAAAATTCTACTGCGGATTAAACGTCTGGAGTGACATTATTCCGTGTGCTGTGTGTTCTTAGCAATCGTATTTACTTTGCTTGTACTGATAACAGTGCGCAACAAGAATATCACATTGTGGCCAGGTCTTCTCAGTCAGTTCCACTGAGATGTGCACTGAACTGTGCCTCTGGAGGGCCACAAACATTCTTTCTGGCTTATTTCATAAGAAGGAACACATTCGCCTTCTCTTTCCCTGCACATGGAAATTGGCAGCACTTAAGAAAAATAAATAGAGAGGTTATATCACTGGAGGGCATCCAGCTTTGAACTCCTGCCTCCCTCTATTATTTGCAGCAGTCATTGATTAGCTTGGTAGTCTCAGACACATCGCTCCTGGCCATAATGTCAAGGACAACATCCCATGGAAGCAGCAGAAAGCAACCGCCTCTGAAAACGTGGCCACTCATTTCTTCAGACCCGAGTTTTGCCTTCAGATAATGAGAGTAACACCTACAGGTCACACAAGGGAGGAGCAAGATTTCATCCACACTTGTAACAGGACTTGGAAGAGCCCTGCATGAAAGGGACTGCAGCAGCCAGATTGTTGTCCAGGAATAAAAAGAGTGAGGAAAAGGCAACTCAGGAATTTATTTTGCTAATATAACACTGAACCAAAAAATAATCTCTGTGAGTGGACTGTACAGGGGCTTCTATCTGGCAAAGCAAATGCAATATGAGAAGGTTCAAAGCAGGATGGAAGCTTTATCTAGGGGGAACTGAGCAGAGTGTGTATCTAGCTGTCACCAGGAGAGGAGGAAGGTGCCCAGCCCATATCTGCTCCCAGCACAAGAAGCTGATGAGTAGCCCTGAATGACAACAGCTCTCATCATCAGAGAAGGATGCAAAGTGCCTGAGAAGGGATAAAAAAGGAGCCAAGCTAAGTGCATCCCCTCATTATAGTTTCTTTTAAAAACACCTTTGGATCAATTTTAATGCAGATGAGAATTTGTCGGATTGACAGGGCTGGAGACTAAAGACCTTCCTCATTCTCTGTAGCCTAGACAAGGGCAATAAAGCATCCCTCAAGCTGTCTCTGCTCTGGCAATGTGCTTTCTGGCCAGCAGGATACAGTCTGGAGGGAAGGGAGCCCTTTCTGAGCATGCACTCAGAACTTAACCCTTGCATGGAGCTACCTGATATCCAGCTCGGATTTTAGCCTGTAAGATGTTTGGAACAGGAAGGAACGGAGGATAATATTTTAATTTTATATCAGTCATCAGGCAGTCTGCAGTATGTGTTGGACTGCATTTCACAAAGCAGTGCCAAGGGAATAAATACTGTACGACCCAACACCTCACACAGTGAGCTGGATCCTTACCATCCGACTAGGAGAAGCTTAGCAGGACAAGCAGATCCCTGCTCTACCATGGGGTCACACAGTGCCAAGTAGCAGCTGACAGGTGACATCGTGACTCGGAACGGAGCAGCAACCACCTGTCTGTGTGCGCTCCAGGGAAGAGGATGACTGTTTGCAAGGCAGAGATTGTCTCTTTAAAGAAACAGAATGGCACCTTTCATATGAGACCCTCCTCTAGCCCCTGCTGTGTTTAGAACCTGCATGAAAATAAGAGACACTTTGCCCATTTTCTTCTGAAGGGAATGCAGCAGGAGCTGGGAAGTGGTGCTTGCTACCAAGACTCCTCCCATCAGCCTGATCAGAGGGGTCACACCTTGTGCAAAGCAGCAGCTCCCAGCTCCTGTTGAGTTAGGAACCATACTCCCTGTGCAAGAGTCCTTGTGTCTCACACCAAGTGTGGAAAAATAACTTTTTCCCCCCATTCTTTGTATTAATATAATAATCAACCTTCTGGTTCAAAGACCTGCATATTCAAGTTGGAATAATCATGGATCTGACTTCAATGACCTTTCTCTGCTAAAAAATATTACACTATTTTTGCAGGACTAACTCAGGAGATGAGGGAAAGGGAATATTGCCTGCATTAGAATCACTAAGCCACCACTTTCTGTGGCATTAAGGGGTATTATTACTATTATATCTGTGCCATAGGCATTCTTAAGGCTATTACAATAGTAGTTACTATCAAGGTAAATATAATAGTATTATAGTAATGCTATTATAGATTATAGTAGTATTATAGTAATAATTAATAGCATAGTAGAAGCAGCTGCTGAGGTCCTAGTCATCTTTGTTCAACAGAGCTGGCTGTATCTGCATCTGTGCATTCTGAGACATCTGAGACTACCCCTAGCTCAAATCTAAACTATTTTTAAAATAATAAAAAATGTCTGGAGTAGACTTAAAGTAGTGACTAGATGGCAAATTGAAAAAAAACAACCACAAACTTACAAAATGAGTGTGAGATGTAGACAGTGACATAAATCAGATTATAAGGGTCATTAGGCATTGGAACAGTCTGCCTAGGGAGGGGGTTGATGCACCTGCCCTGGAGATGTTTAAGGTGAGGGTGGATGAAGTACTTAGGGGCATGGTTTAGGGATTGGTGGGAATGCTTGGACTCGACAATCCGGTGGGTCTCTTCCAACCTGGTTATTCTGTGATAAGATGCTGTTTTGTGTCACCTCCCCTCTTAGTGCGGTACAAACACCTGATCTTGTTGTGTAACTTGCTTCAACATGACTTGGAGACCTTGATCTTCGGAGAGAGGCTTTGATCTCAATGGATAAGCACAATCCCTCCTTCCTCTGCAGGACGTTTATCTTGCCTGCTCTGAGCCACTTCCAGGAGATCTGATGCATTTTTAATACCTTCTTCTAAGCATGTTGAGTAAAGGGTTTGCTAGAAGAATTCTCTGGGAATAGTTTTTCACCAGGAAGTAAGATTTCCACGAAACTGAAATAATTTCCTGGTCACCCCCTTTTATACACAGAATTGTTTTCAAACTCATACCTTTCCCCAAAATGACCACTATTCCTTATTCCTGGAACCTCATTGCAGATCCAGGGGGAATGAAATCAAATCAGCTCAGAGTCGTTCTGGTGTGGCCATATCTGAGTGGTCAATCCCAACGACTCTGGGAGACAAGAAGGGTACTTATAGTTCTCTTAGTGGTTCTCTTGTTTCTAACACACTATAGTTGATGTTCCATCCCACAATCTACAAATCACCATTTCAGTTTGGGGGGTCACAGGGGTTTGCGGGGGACACAGGGAGTCAGAGGAGACCCAAAAATATTTGAGGGTACCCAGGTGTTTGTGGGGAGGGGTTCACAAGAGGCCATGGGGGGTGGGGGGGGCAGGGCTCCACGCCTGGTCTGTATCTGCTTGGGTGCAGGGGCTGCCTGGGGTGAGGGCTGGGAGGCTGAGGAGGGCAAAGTCCCTTTGTGGGGAGGTCACAGGGCTGCATGGGGGTGGGGGTCCTGGAGTCCTGCGTGCTCTCTGAGAGCCCCTTTAATGACCCACAACCCCCCCACCCCCCGCAAAGGGCAGTGGGGGGGGTTGTGTGTACAAAAGGCTCTGTGCCCTCATCCAAGATGGTGGCGTTGCCTCATGGGGTGAATGCAAGTAAAGGCTCTGTGCCCCCATCCAAGATGGCAGCGTGGCCTCATGGGGTGAATGCATAAAGAGGCTCTGCGCCCTCATCAAAGATGGCGGCGCAGCCGCTCCGTGAATGCAAAATAAAAGGCTCTGTGCCCTCATCCAAGATGGCGGAAGGGACCTCAGCACCGGCTCCGCGCGGTGCACGCTGGGAATGGAGGATTTCCTGGCGCCTGGAGCGAAGGTGAGGGAAGAGTGGAGGGAGTGAGGAGCTCTTCAAGTGAGGGGGGAACCTCAAAACCTGCACACCCCGTGGAAGTGGGGGGGCCTCGGACCCTATGGGAGGGTCTCCCAGAACTCCAGTGTCCTCCCAAAGCACCCAGTGCCCTACCAGTGTCCTCTGAGTGCTCCCAGTGCCCTGCCAGTGACCCACAAGTGCTGCCATTTCCACTTCTGTGCCATCCCAGTGCTCCCAGTGACCTCCCAATGTTTCCAATGATGTCCCAGTCACCTCCCAGTGTTCTCCCAGTGCTCCCAGTGCCCCTCAGTGCCCTCCCACTGCTCCCAGTGCCCTCCCTGTTCTCCCAGCATTCCCAGTTCCCTCCCGGTGCTTCCAGTTTTCACCCAGTGCTCCCTGTGAAACCAGTGCCCTCCCAGTGCTCCCACTTTTCTTCCAGGGCCTTCCAAGTTTTCCCAGTGCTCTCCCAGTGTCCTCCCAGTGATCCCAGTGCCCTTGGGCCCCATGGCCCTGCTGTTCCTCTTCTCTTCCTTCAAAAGACACCCAAGTCCCCACCAAGGGAGAACCTGGGCTGGTGCCATGTGGGGTCACCTCTGGTGGGTAGGGTTTAACCTCATGGTCCTTGGAGACCCCCTGGAAGCCCCTGAGGTGCCCAGAGATGAAAGGAGATGGAGAGGACCTGGCATCTACTCCCCACCGTGGCCACCAGGATAAAGACCTACATGTCCAAGAGAAGAAGAATAAGGTGTTCTGGCCCCAAAATTGCAGTTCTGTTCCCAGCCAGGGTGCTTTGGGCACTGAAGAAAGCAGAGATCAAAGCCAGGGTTCTGGGAACGGGGGCTCTGGCCCCAGAAGGGTCCTCTGGACCCTAAAATGGGAGTTCTGGCTCTGAAAGTTGCAGTTCTGAACCCAGACGTGTGTGCTCTTGCCTGAAATTTGGTGGTGTGGCTCAAAGGTTGGTATTTTGGCCCCCAAAATCGGTGTTCCAGCCCTAAGAAATCAATGTTTTAGCCCCAAGAATTAGTGTTCAAGCCACAAAACTATCAGAATTCTGTCCCCAGAAAGGGCAGTTCTGGCTCCAACCAGGGGGCTGTGGGCACTGACGCAGGCAGAGATACAAGCCAAGGGTCTGCAACTGGGGGCTCTGGCCCCAAAATGGAAGTACTGCCCTCAAAAGTCAAGTTCTCAACCCAAATATCAGTGTTCTGGTCCTAAATTTGATGTTTTGACCTCAAAAAATGTATTCTGGTACAAGAAACCAGTGTTTAGGCCCCAAAAATGAATGTTTCCTCCCCAAAATCAAAATTCTTGCCTCCAAAATAAACGTATTTTTCCCTCAAAATCAGTGTTCTTGACACAGAAATGGGAGTTCTGGCATCAAAAATCAGTTCTATCCCCAAAATCAGTGTTTTGGCCTGCAAAATTAGTGTTCCAGCCCTAAAAATGGGAGTTCTGGCACCAAAAAAGAGTGTTCTTACTCCAAAAATCAGTGTTCTGTCCCCATCCAGGGGTCTGTGGGCACTGACATAAGCAGGGATGAAAGCCAGAGGTCTGGGGATGGGGGCTCTGTCCTTGAGAGGGGCTCTGATTGTCTCCGAGGGGAGAGCTGGGCTCTGATTGTCTCTGAGGGGAGAGCTGGGCTCTGATTGTCTCTGAGGGGAGAGCTGGGCTCTGATTGTCTCTGAGGGGAGAGCTGGGCTCTGATTGGCTCTGAGGGGAGAGCTGGGCTCTGATTGGCTCTGAGGGGAGAGCTGGGCACTGATTGTCTCCGAGGGGAGAGCTGGGCTCTGATTGGCTCTGAGGGGAGAGCTGGGCTCTGATTGGCTCTGAGGGGAGAGCTGGGCTCTGATTGTCTCCAAGGGGAGAGCTGGGCTCTGATTGGCTCAGAGGAGAGAGTTGGGCTCTGATTGTCTCTGAGGTGAGAGCTGGGCTATGATTGGCTCAGAGGAGAGAGTTGGGCTCTGATTGTCTCCGAGGGGAGAGCTGGGCTCTGATTGTCTCCGAGGGGAGAGCTGGGCTCTGATTGTCTCCAAGGGGAGAGCTGGGCTCTGATTGGCTCAGAGGGGAGAGCTGGGCTCTGATTGACTCAGAGGGAGAGCTGGTCTCTGATTGTCTCTGAGGGGAGAGCTGGGCTCTGATTGGCTCAGAGGGAGAGCTGGTCTCTGATTGTCTCTGAGGGGAGAGCTGGGCTCTGATTGGCTCAGAGGGAGAGCTGGGCTCTGATTGGCTGCAGCCTCACGTCACTCACACTCAGGCCCCACCATGTGCCAGTAACTGTCCAATCCCCGCCCTCTCACGCTGTTGCCAGGCAACGGCTCCGTCCCCAGGGTGGGGCTTGGGGGGAGCTGAGGGCCCTGAGGGACGGGGGAAGAGGCAAAGCCGGGTGCTGCGAATGGGGGTTCTTCTAAAAAAGAGACGCTCTGGCCCCAAAACTGGGGGCTCTGGACAAAAAATAGGGGGTTCCGCCTCCCCCTAGGGTTCTTGCCCCAAAAGTCACTATTCCAGCCCCAAAATTTTGGCTTCTGTCCCAAGAATCAGCACTCTTGACCCTCAGAATTGGAATCCTGGCCCCAACAATCAGAGTTCTTGCGCTAAAAATGGGGGTTGTGTCCCCAAAACATCGATGTTCCAGCTCCAACCAGAGAGCTGTGGGCACTGAGGAAAGCAGGAATCAAAGACAGGGCTCTGGGAATGGGGGCTCTGGCCACAAAATGAGGATTCTGGCCCCTAAATGCGGTGTTCTGGGCCCCCAAATGGGAGTTCTGAATGCAAACCGGGAGTTTTAGCAGTAATACTCAGTGTTCTGTTCTCAAAAATCAGTGTTCTGGCTGTGAAAATCAGGGCTCTGTCCCCAACAATCAGTGTTCTAGCCCAAAATATTGGTGTTCTGACCCCCAAAGTCAGGGTTCTGGCCATAGAAATCTGTCCAGTCTTCTTTCCCTAGAAATCAGTTTTCTTTTCTTGCAGACTGCAAGACATCTTTGAGTACACTGACACGAAGGTTTCCTTTGAAATTCACACCGAGGAGAAATGGAAACGTGAAGGCCTCGAGTTTCCAGTCGTAGGGACGAGACTCCTCCTGCTGCAGGGTTGGGTTGAAGGTTGTAGGGCTGACAATGAGCTAAGGGACACACAAGGAGCACTTGGTTTTGAGCTGCAGGCGGACGTTGCTGGAATTTCTGCTCAGCAGCAGGGACAGCGAACGCGAGCCTGGGGGCTTGCAGGGGCCAGGTGGTTTTAGGCTGTCTCCGCACGCTGCCGAGCTGGTTCCACAGCAGCAGAGCTGCCAGCGTTGGGGTGGTGGGGCCACAGGGGGCATTTTGTTTAGAGCCGCGTGTGGAGGCTGCAGGGCTGCAGGCTCCTCACCATCAGGGCCACCAGGGATGGGCTGGTTTGGAAGTGATGGTAGGGCTGCTAGTTCTCCAGGCAGGAGCGGTGCCTGTTGGGCTTTTTCCTGCAGCAGCACGGCCTCCGGCGGGCTGGGAGAGGCTTCTGGGACCATGTCAATGACAACTGTGTCTGGAGGCTGCAGGACTGGTTCAGCCACCAGCGGTGGCTGCCGGTGTTGGCTCCAGCTCTAAGGGCTGCCGGGCGGCTGGCTGGGTTGTCAATGCATGAGGGGCAGCTGCTGGTTTCCATCAAGGCTCCCGGGCAGGCGGGTGACACAGGGAATTCCAAGGAGAGAAAGAGCTGTTCAAAAGCACCTCTGGAATCAAAGAAACGTACGCTTAATAGTTTAGTTTAACCATTAAGGCAGGTTCACTTTTATTCAGCGCTGGAGAAGACTCGGGATTTGTCCTCAGGGTGCTTCTGCCGAGCAGTGATTGCACAGAACATTTATACACAGAATTGTTTTCAAACTCATGCCTTTCCCCAAAATGACAAGTATTCCTTATTCCTGGAACCTCCTTGCAGATCCAGGGGGAATGAAATCAAACAGCTCAGAGTCGTTCCGGTGTGGCCATATCTGAGTGGTCAATCACAACGACTCTGGGAGACAAGAAGGGTCCTTATAGTTCTCTTAGTGGTTCTCTTGTTTCTAACACACGAGAGTTGATGTTCCATCTCACAATTTACAAATCACCATTTCAGTTTGGGGTGTCACAGGGATTTTGTGGGGGGCACAGGGGGTCAGAGGGGACCCAAACATCTTTGGGGGGACTCAGAGGTTTGTGGGGAGGTGGGTCCCAAGAGGCCGGGGAGGGGGTGGGCGGGGGGGGGCAGGGCTCCACGCCTGGTCTGTATCTGTTTGGGTGCTGGGGCTGCCTGGGGTGAGGGCGGGGGGGCTGTGGGGGGCAAAGTCCCTTTGTTGGGGGGTCACAGCGCTGCATTGGGGTGGGGGTCCTGGAGTCCTGCGTGCTCTCTGAGAGCCCCTTTAATGGCCCACAACCCCCCACCCGGTGCAAGGGGCAGTGGGGTGGGGCTGTGTGGGCCAAAGGCTCTGTGCCCTCATCCAAGATGATGGAAGGGACCTCACACCCGGCCCCGCGTGGTGCACGCTAGGAACGGAGGATTTCCTGGCGCGTGGAACGAAGTTAAGGGAAGCGGGGGGAGAGTGAGGAGCGCTTCAAGTGAGGGGAGAACCCCAAAACCTGCCCACCCGTGGAAGTGGGGGGGCCTATGGGGAGGGTCTCCCAGAACTCCAGTGTCCTCCTAAAGCACCCAGTGCCCTACCAGTGTCCTCTGAGTGCTCCCAGTGCACTCCCAGTGTCCCCAAAATGCTCCTATTTACCCCTCTGTGCCCTCCCAGTGCTCCCAGTGACCTCCCAATGTTTCCAGTGATGTCCCAGTTACCTCCCAGTGTTCTCCCAGTGCTCCCAGTGTTCTCCCAGTGCTCCAAGTGCCCCTGGACCCTGCTGTTCCTCTTCTCCTCCTTCAAAAGCCACCCAAGTCCCCACCAAGGGAGAACCTGGGCTGGTGCCGTGTGGGGTCACCTCTGGTGAGTTGGGTTGGACCTCATGATCCTTGGAGAATCCCGGAAGCCCTCAAGGTACCCAGAGGTGAAAGGAGATGGAGAGGACCTGGCATCTCCTCCCCACCCTGGCCACCAGGTTAAAGACCTACAAGTCCAAGAGAAGAAGAATGAAGGAGAACAAGGGTTCTGAGGAGCACCTGAGGGACCTCGCGTTGGTCAGCCTGGAGAAGAGGAGGTCGAAGGGAGACCTCATCGCTCTCAGCAACTGCCTCAAAAGAGGTTGTGGAGAGATGTCAGTCTCTTCTCCCAAGTGGTGGGTGGTGGGACAAGAGGGAATGTCCTCAAGCTGCACCAGGGGAGGTTCAGATTGGACATCAGGAACAACTTCTTCACCAATAGGGTTCTCAAGCACTGGAGGTGCTCAGGGTGGTGGTGGAGTCCCTGTCCTTGGAGGGATTTAGAAGCTGGGCAGATGAGGTGCTTGGGGACATGACTTAGTGGTGGACAGGAATGGTTGGAGTTGGCGATCTCAAGGGTCTTTCTGACCTCATGATGGAGGTGGGGAGACCCTGGAACAGGGAAGTGTTTGCTGCCCCATCCCTGGAGGGGTTCAAGGCCAGTTTGGATGGGGCTTGAGCCCCTGATCTGGTGGGAGGTGCCCCTGCCCATGGCAGGGGGTGGAACTGGATGGGCTTTGAGGTCCTTTCCAGCCCAACCCATTCCATGGTTCTGTGAGTTTTAGCATCACCGTAGAAGCCCAAACTCTCCATGAAACCAAGTTCTCCTAAAGTCAAGAAGATCAACAAGCAACTTGTGGTGATCACATTGTGGTCTCCACATTAGATTTTGCGCCCACGTCTACTTACTTTGCTTGCTCTATAGTTGCATTCAATGAGATCGCAAGATGCTCGTTTATGACGTCGAGGTAGTTTATCTGCCTTGCTAGATGTCACGGCATTTTTAAGTTCTAACAAAACATTTGGCTTCCACTTGAGATCTCAGAGGGCTGGGGCAAGATAGAAGACGTTACGCTTCATTAACCTGTTCAAATGTTAATGAATTTTATGAGTGTAAATGCTGATACAGTGCCAGATATTAATTCTTTACAAAAATCAAAAACAAAGTCTAAAGTCTTTGTGGCACTGTTAGTATTGACCAAGAATGAGTATATAACTTCTGGTCATTTTTGACTCAATTTCCCTTTCTCACTTGGAGCCTTTGAGCCTGAAGGTTGTTTCTGGAGAGGCAGAAGAGCCCTTAGTTGTACAAACACATAAAGTTTGGTTAGGGAATGGTTACTTAATTGTGATCCCAGAGTGAGCCTCCTGGGAATCCCTGCAAACGGGAGTCCTTGTTAGCATCTCATTATCCAGCATCTTGTCTTTATCCATTTTTTCTTTGCCACGGCTTTTCTTTGCCTTGG